>OX608078.1:119610558-119930558 GCA_951509765.1 Sphenella marginata
GATTTGCGTAATTTTTGGCAGGAGTATACTACATACTATTGGGAACCCTCTCACAAAATTTCATTGAAATACATTCTTGAAATTCCAAGCAATCGCTTTTGAAAATAGCAGAGCTTTTATGCTAAAAAGTGGGCGGCGCCACGCCTACTTCACCAAAATCCACAAAATGTTTGTACAGTTCAGTTTTGCTTAAAAGTCTTATTATGTGTGTAAAATATTATTTATATAACTTATACAATTATTGAAATATCGCCATTTTAAGTTTACGAAGAAATTTTTTAGAACTGTGTTTTTGTTTATTTTTACAGCAAAGAGTAAGCTTAATATGCTGAACACTTTCTCTAAATATCGTTTCAATAAGTCAATTTTTACCGTAGTTATGGCATGGAAAGTTTTGTGGAATAATCCCCCATAAAGGAGCGGGGCCACGCCCATTTTCCAAAAATTTTGTGCTTTCGACTTTCTTTGCCCACGAACACTTCAGAGGTGAAATAGAAATTATATACAGCTAGCTTAAGCAAAGTTACAGCATATTCAATATATCTATGATCCTTTTCAAAATCTTTCGTATAAAATTGGGCTTGGACCTAACCCGATTTCGCTAATTTTTTTTCGAAATATTGCCTGTATTAATATATATATGTGTGCTGAATTTTATTTTGCTATCTTGAGCGGGTTTTGATTTATGATTAATAATATTTCCAAATTTTACTATATCAAAAGTGGGCGGTGCCACGCCCCTTTTTAAAAATTTCTTCAAAAATGTATTTGTTGCCTTAACGCTAAAGTGCACACCAAATATTATCCTTATAGGTGTATTATGTACTGAATAATCACTCTTTTTGTATTTTCCAAAATATTATATATATAGAAAGAGGGCGTGGCTTTTAACCGATTTTGCCTATTTTCAATAGCGCTCGGAGATAAGTGAAAAGGAACCTACATACCAAATTTCATTGAGATATCTCAAGATTTACTCAAGTTATCGTGTTTACAGACGGACGGACGGACGGACGGACGGACATGGCTCAATCAATTTCTCTTTTCCTCCTGAACATTTTGATATATATAAGTCAATATTTATCTCGATTCGTTTATGCCGTTACATACTACCGTTAGGCGAATGAAGTTAATATACCTTGTGTGCGAAGCACTACTAGGTATAAAAAGGCAGTAGGGTGGTAACTACTTGCCCGTAAATCTTGCTTGTTTGTTATTCGATTTGCGTAATTTTTGGCAGGAGTATACTACATACTATTGGGAACCCTCTCACAAAATTTCATTGAAATGCATTCTTGAAATTCCAAGCAATCGCTTTTGAAAATAGCAGAGCTTTTATGCTAAAAAGTGGGCGGCGCCATGCCTACTTCACCAAAATCCACAAAATTTTTGTACAGTTCAGTTTTGCTTAAAAGGCTTATTATGTGTGTAAAAGCTTATTTATATAACTTATACAATTATTGAAATATCGCGATTTTAAGTTTACGAAGAAATTTTTTAGAACTGTGTTCAAAAAGTGGGCGTGTCCGTTCTCCGATTTTGTTTATTTTTACAGCAAAGAGTAAGCTTTATATGCTGAACACTTTCTCTAAATATCGTTTCAATAAGTCAATTTTTACCGGAGTTATGGCATGGAAAGTTTTGTGGAATAATCCCCCATAAAGGGGCGGGGCCACTCCCATTTTCCAAAAATTTTGTGCTTTCGACTTTCTTTGCCCACGAACACTTCAGAGGTGAAATAGAAATTATATACAGCTAGTTTAAGGTAAGTTATAGCATATTCAATATATCTATGATCCTTTTCAAAATCTTTCGTATAAAATTGGGCGTGGACCTAACCCGATTTCGCTAATTTTTTTTCGAAATATTGCCTGTATTAATATATATATGTGTGCTGAATTTTATTTTGCTATCTTGAGCGGTTTTTGATTTATGATTAATAATATTTCCAAATTTGACTATATCAAAAGTGGGCGGTGCCACGCCCCTTTTTAAAAATTTCTTCAAAAATGTATTTGTTGCCTTAACGCTAAAGTGCACACCAAATATTATCCTTATAGGTGTATTATGTACTGAATAATCACTCTTTTTGTATTTTCCAAAATATTATATATATAGAAAGAGGGCGTGGCTTTAAACCGATTTTGCCTATTTTCAATAGCGCTCGGAGATAAGTGAAAAGGAACCTACATACCAAATTTCATTGAGATATCTCAAGATTTACTCAAGTTATCGTGTTTACAGACGGACGGACGGACATGGCTCAATCAATTTCTCTTTTCCTCCTGAACATTTTGATATATATAAGTCAATATTTATCTCGATTCGTTTATGCCGTTACATACTACCGTTAGGCGAATGAAGTTAATATACCTTGTGTGCGAAGCACTACTAGGTATAAAAAGGCAGTAGGGTGGTAACTACTTGCCCGTAAATCTTGCTTGTTTGTTATTCGATTTGCGTAATTTTTGGCAGGAGTATACTACATACTATTGGGAACCCTCTCACAAAATTTCATTGAAATGCATTCTTGAAATTCCAAGCAATCGCTTTTGAAAATAGCAGAGCTTTTATGCTAAAAAGTGGGCGGCGCCATGCCTACTTCACCAAAATCCACAAAATTTTTGTACAGTTCAGTTTTGCTTAAAAGGCTTATTATGTGTGTAAAAGCTTATTTATATAACTTATACAATTATTGAAATATCGCGATTTTAAGTTTACGAAGAAATTTTTTAGAACTGTGTTCAAAAAGTGGGCGTGTCCGTTCTCCGATTTTGTTTATTTTTACAGCAAAGAGTAAGCTTTATATGCTGAACACTTTCTCTAAATATCGTTTCAATAAGTCAATTTTTACCGGAGTTATGGCATGGAAAGTTTTGTGGAATAATCCCCCATAAAGGGGCGGGGCCACTCCCATTTTCCAAAAATTTTGTGCTTTCGACTTTCTTTGCCCACGAACACTTCAGAGGTGAAATAGAAATTATATACAGCTAGTTTAAGCAAAGTTATAGCATATTCAATATATCTATGATCCTTTTCAAAATCTTTCGTATAAAATTGGGCGTGGACCTAACCCGATTTCGCTAATTTTTTTTCGAAATATTGCCTGTATTAATATATATATGTGTGCTGAATTTTATTTTGCTATCTTGAGCGGTTTTTGATTTATGATTAATAATATTTCCAAATTTGACTATATCAAAAGTGGGCGGTGCCACGCCCCTTTTTAAAAATTTCTTCAAAAATGTATTTGTTGCCTTAACGCTAAAGTGCACACCAAATATTATCCTTATAGGTGTATTATGTACTGAATAATCACTCTTTTTGTATTTTCCAAAATATTATATATATAGAAAGAGGGCGTGGCTTTAAACCGATTTTGCCTATTTTCAATAGCGCTCGGAGATAAGTGAAAAGGAACCTACATACCAAATTTCATTGAGATATCTCAAGATTTACTCAAGTTATCGTGTTTACAGACGGACATGGCTCAATCAATTTCTCTTTTCCTCCTGAACATTTTGATATATATAAGTCAATATTTATCTCGATTCGTTTATGCCGTTACATACTACCGTTAGGCGAATGAAGTTAATATACCTTGTGTGCGAAGCACTACTAGGTATAAAAAGGCAGTAGGGTGGTAACTACTTGCCCGTAAATCTTGCTTGTTTGTTATTCGATTTGCGTAATTTTTGGCAGGAGTATACTACATACTATTGGGAACCCTCTCACAAAATTTCATTGAAATGCATTCTTGAAATTCCAAGCAATCGCTTTTGAAAATAGCAGAGCTTTTATGCTAAAAAGTGGGCGGCGCCATGCCTACTTCACCAAAATCCACAAAATTTTTGTACAGTTCAGTTTTGCTTAAAAGGCTTATTATGTGTGTAAAAGCTTATTTATATAACTTATACAATTATTGAAATATCGCGATTTTAAGTTTACGAAGAAATTTTTTAGAACTGTGTTCAAAAAGTGGGCGTGTCCGTTCTCCGATTTTGTTTATTTTTACAGCAAAGAGTAAGCTTTATATGCTGAACACTTTCTCTAAATATCGTTTCAATAAGTCAATTTTTACCGGAGTTATGGCATGGAAAGTTTTGTGGAATAATCCCCCATAAAGGGGCGGGGCCACGCCCATTTTCCAAAAATTTTGTGCTTTCGACTTTCTTTGCCCACGAACACTTCAGAGGTGAAATAGAAATTATATACAGCTAGTTTAAGCAAAGTTACAGCATATTCAATATATCTATGATCCTTTTCAAAATCTTTCGTATAAAATTGGGCGTGGACCTAACCCGATTTCGCTAATTTTTTTTCGAAATATTGCCTGTATTAATATATATATGTGTGCTGAATTTTATTTTGCTATCTTGAGCGGTTTTTGATTTATGATTAATAATATTTCCAAATTTTACTATATCAAAAGTGGGCGGTGCCACGCCCCTTTTTAAAAATTTCTTCAAAAATGTATTTGTTGCCTTAACGCTAAAGTGCACACCAAATATTATCCTTATAGGTGTATTATGTACTGAATAATCACTCTTTTTGTATTTTCCAAAATATTATATATATAGAAAGAGGGCGTGGCTTTTAACCGATTTTGCCTATTTTCAATAGCGCTCGGAGATAAGTGAAAAGGAACCTACATACCAAATTTCATTGAGATATCTCAAGATTTACTCAAGTTATCGTGTTTACAGACGGACGGACGGACGGACGGACGGACGGACGGACATGGCTCAATCAATTTCTCTTTTCCTCCTGAACATTTTGATATATATAAGTCAATATTTATCTCGATTCGTTTATGCCGTTACATACTACCGTTAGGCGAATGAAGTTAATATACCTTGTGTGCGAAGCACTACTAGGTATAAAAAGGCAGTAGGGTGGTAACTACTTGCCCGTAAATCTTGCTTGTTTGTTATTCGATTTGCGTAATTTTTGGCAGGAGTATACTACATACTATTGGGAACCCTCTCACAAAATTTCATTGAAATGCATTCTTGAAATTCCAAGCAATCGCTTTTGAAAATAGCAGAGCTTTTATGCTAAAAAGTGGGCGGCGCCATGCCTACTTCACCAAAATCCACAAAATTTTTGTACAGTTCAGTTTTGCTTAAAAGGCTTATTATGTGTGTAAAAGCTTATTTATATAACTTATACAATTATTGAAATATCGCGATTTTAAGTTTACGAAGAAATTTTTTAGAACTGTGTTCAAAAAGTGGGCGTGTCCGTTCTCCGATTTTGTTTATTTTTACAGCAAAGAGTAAGCTTTATATGCTGAACACTTTCTCTAAATATTGTTTCAATAAGTCAATTTTTACCGGAGTTATGGCATGGAAAGTTTTGTGGAATAATCCCCCATAAAGGGGCGGGGCCACTCCCATTTTCCAAAAATTTTGTGCTTTCGACTTTCTTTGCCCACGAACACTTCAGAGGTGAAATAGAAATTATATACAGCTAGTTTAAGCAAAGTTATAGCATATTCAATATATCTATGATCCTTTTCAAAATCTTTCGTATAAAATTGGGCGTGGACCTAACCCGATTTCGCTAATTTTTTTTCGAAATATTGCCTGTATTAATATATATATGTGTGCTGAATTTTATTTTTCTATCTTGAGCGGTTTTTGATTTATGATTAATAATATTTCCAAATTTGACTAATGTATTTGTTGCCTTAACGCTAAAGTGCACACCAAATATTATCCTTATAGGTGTATTATGTACTGAATAATCACTCTTTTTGTATTTTCCAAAATATTATATATATAGAAAGAGGGCGTGGCTTTTAACCGATTTTGCCTATTTTCAATAGCGCTCGGAGATAAGTGAAAAGGAACCTACATACCAAATTTCATTGAGATATCTCAAGATTTACTCAAGTTATCGTGTTTACAGACGGACGGACGGACGGACGGACGGACGGACGGACATGGCTCAATCAATTTCTCTTTTCCTCCTGAACATTTTGATATATATAAGTCAATATTTATCTCGATTCGTTTATGCCGTTACATACTACCGTTAGGCGAATGAAGTTAATATACCTTGTGTGCGAAGCACTACTAGGTATAAAAAGGCAGTAGGGTGGTAACTACTTGCCCGTAAATCTTGCTTGTTTGTTATTCGATTTGCGTAATTTTTGGCAGGAGTATACTACATACTATTGGGAACCCTCTCACAAAATTTCATTGAAATGCATTCTTGAAATTCCAAGCAATCGCTTTTGAAAATAGCAGAGCTTTTATGCTAAAAAGTGGGCGGCGACATGCCTACTTCACCAAAATCCACAAAATTTTTGTACAGTTCAGTTTTGCTTAAAAGGCTTATTATGTGTGTAAAAGCTTATTTATATAACTTATACAATTATTGAAATATCGCGATTTTAAGTTTACGAAGAAATTTTTTAGAACTGTGTTCAAAAAGTGGGCGTGTCCGTTCTCCGATTTTGTTTATTTTTACAGCAAAGAGTAAGCTTTATATGCTGAACACTTTCTCTAAATATTGTTTCAATAAGTCAATTTTTACCGGAGTTATGGCATGGAAAGTTTTGTGGAATAATCCCCCATAAAGGGGCGGGGCCACGCCCATTTTCCAAAAATTTTGTGCTTTCGACTTTCTTTGCCCACGAACACTTCAGAGGTGAAATAGAAATTATATACAGCTAGTTTAAGCAAAGTTACAGCATATTCAATATATCTATGATCCTTTTCAAAATCTTTCGTATAAAATTGGGCGTGGACCTAACCCGATTTCGCTAATTTTTTTTCGAAATATTGCCTGTATTAATATATATATGTGTGCTGAATTTTATTTTGCTATCTTGAGCGGTTTTTGATTTATGATTAATAATATTTCCAAATTTTACTATATCAAAAGTGGGCGGTGCCACGCCCCTTTTTAAAAATTTCTTCAAAAATGTATTTGTTGCCTTAACGCTAAAGTGCACACCAAATATTATCCTTATAGGTGTATTATGTACTGAATAATCACTCTTTTTGTATTTTCCAAAATATTATATATATAGAAAGAGGGCGTGGCTTTTAACCGATTTGCCTATTTTCAATAGCGCTCGGAGATAAGTGAAAAGGAACCTACATACCAAATTTCATTGAGATATCTCAAGATTTACTCAAGTTATCGTGTTTACAGACGGACGGACGGACGGACGGACGGACGGACGGACATGGCTCAATCAATTTCTCTTTTCCTCCTGAACATTTTGATATATATAAGTCAATATTTATCTCGATTCGTTTATGCCGTTACATACTACCGTTAGGCGAATGAAGTTAATATACCTTGTGTGCGAAGCACTACTAGGTATAAAAAGGCAGTAGGGTGGTAACTACTTGCCCGTAAATCTTGCTTGTTTGTTATTCGATTTGCGTAATTTTTGGCAGGAGTATACTACATACTATTGGGAACCCTCTCACAAAATTTCATTGAAATGCATTCTTGAAATTCCAAGCAATCGCTTTTGAAAATAGCAGAGCTTTTATGCTAAAAAGTGGGCGGCGCCATGCCTACTTCACCAAAATCCACAAAATTTTTGTACAGTTCAGTTTTGCTTAAAAGGCTTATTATGTGTGTAAAAGCTTATTTATATAACTTATACAATTATTGAAATATCGCGATTTTAAGTTTACGAAGAAATTTTTTAGAACTGTGTTCAAAAAGTGGGCGTGTCCGTTCTCCGATTTTGTTTATTTTTACAGCAAAGAGTAAGCTTTATATGCTGAACACTTTCTCTAAATATTGTTTCAATAAGTCAATTTTTACCGGAGTTATGGCATGGAAAGTTTTGTGGAATAATCCCCCATAAAGGGGCGGGGCCACTCCCATTTTCCAAAAATTTTGTGCTTTCGACTTTCTTTGCCCACGAACACTTCAGAGGTGAAATAGAAATTATATACAGCTAGTTTAAGCAAAGTTATAGCATATTCAATATATCTATGATCCTTTTCAAAATCTTTCGTATAAAATTGGGCGTGGACCTAACCCGATTTCGCTAATTTTTTTTCGAAATATTGCCTGTATTAATATATATATGTGTGCTGAATTTTATTTTGCTATCTTGAGCGGTTTTTGATTTATGATTAATAATATTTCCAAATTTGACTATATCAAAGGTGGGCGATGCCACGCCCCTTTTTAAAAATTTCTTCAAAAATGTATTTGTTGCCTTAACGCTAAAGTGCACACCAAATATTATCCTTATAGGTGTATTATGTACTGAATAATCACTCTTTTTGTATTTTCCAAAATATTATATATATAGAAAGAGGGCGTGGCTTTTAACCGATTTTGCCTATTTTCAATAGCGCTCGGAGATAAGTGAAAAGGATCTACATACCAAATTTCATTGAGATATCTCAAGATTTACTCAAGTTATCGTGTTTACAGACGGACGGACGGACGGACGGACGGACGGACGGACATGGCTCAATCAATTTCTCTTTTCCTCCTGAACATTTTGATATATATAAGTCAATATTTATCTCGATTCGTTTATGCCGTTACATACTACCGTTAGGCGAATGAAGTTAATATACCTTGTGTGCGAAGCACTACTAGGTATAAAAAGGCAGTAGGGTGGTAACTACTTGCCCGTAAATCTTGCTTGTTTGTTATTCGATTTGCGTAATTTTTGGCAGGAGTATACTACATACTATTGGAAACCCTCTCACAAAATTTCATTGAAATGCATTCTTGAAATTCCAAGCAATCGCTTTTGAAAATAGCAGAGCTTTTATGCTAAAAAGTGGGCGGCGCCATGCCTACTTCACCAAAATCCACAAAATTTTTGTACAGTTCAGTTTTGCTTAAAAGGCTTATTATGTGTGTAAAAGCTTATTTATATAACTTATACAATTATTGAAATATCGCGATTTTAAGTTTACGAAGAAATTTTTTAGAACTGTGTTCAAAAAGTGGGCGTGTCCGTTCTCCGATTTTGTTTATTTTTACAGCAAAGAGTAAGCTTTATATGCTGAACACTTTCTCTAAATATTGTTTCAATAAGTCAATTTTTACCGGAGTTATGGCATGGAAAGTTTTGTGGAATAATCCCCCATAAAGGGGCGGGGCCACTCCCATTTTCCAAAAATTTTGTGCTTTCGACTTTCTTTGCCCACGAACACTTCAGAGGTGAAATAGAAATTATATACAGCTAGTTTAAGCAAAGTTATAGCATATTCAATATATCTATGATCCTTTTCAAAATCTTTCGTATAAAATTGGGCGTGGACCTAACCCGATTTCGCTAATTTTTTTTCGAAATATTGCCTGTATTAATATATATATGTGTGCTGAATTTTATTTTGCTATCTTGAGCGGTTTTTGATTTATGATTAATAATATTTCCAAATTTGACTATATCAAAAGTGGGCGGTGCCACGCCCCTTTTTAAAAATTTCTTCAAAAATGTATTTGTTGCCTTAACGCTAAAGTGCACACCAAATATTATCCTTATAGGTGTATTATGTACTGAATAATCACTCTTTTTGTATTTTCCAAAATATTATATATATAGAAAGAGGGCGTGGCTTTTAACCGATTTTGCCTATTTTCAATAGCGCTCGGAGATAAGTGAAAAGGAACCTACATACCAAATTTCATTGAGATATCTCAAGATTTACTCAAGTTATCGTGTTTACAGACGGACGGACGGACGGACGGACGGACATGGCTCAATCAATTTCTCTTTTCCTCCTGAACATTTTGATATATACATATAAGTCAATATTTATCTCGATTCGTTTATGCCGTTACATACTACCGTTAGGCGAATGAAATTAATATACCTTGTGTGCGAAGCACTACTAGGTATAAAAAGGCAGTAGGGTGTTAACTACTTGCCCGTAAATCTTGCTTGTTTGTTACTCGATTTGCGTAATTTTTGGCAGGAGTATACTACATACTATTGGGAACCCTCTCACAAAATTTCATTGAAATACATTCTTGAAATTCCAAGCAATCGCTTTTGAAAATAGCAGAGCTTTTATGCTAAAAAGTGGGCGGCGCCACGCCTACTTCACCAAAATCCACAAAATGTTTGTACAGTTCAGTTTTGCTTAAAAGGCTTATTATGTGTGTAAAATATTATTTATATAACTTATACAATTATTGAAATATCGCCATTTTAAGTTTACGAAGAAATTTTTTAGAACTGTGTTCAAAAAGTGGGCGTGTCCGTTCTCCGATTTTGTTTATTTTTACAGCAAAGAGTAAGCTTAATATGCTGAACACTTTCTCTAAATATCGTTTCAATAAGTCAATTTTTACCGTAGTTATGGCATGGAAAGTTTTGTGGAATAATCCCCCATAAAGGAGCGGGGCCACGCCCATTTTCCAAAAATTTTGTGCTTTCGACTTTCTTTGCCCACGAACACTTCAGAGGTGAAATAGAAATTATATACAGCTAGTTTAAGCAAAGTTACAGCATATTCAATATATCTATGATCCTTTTCAAAATCTTTCGTATAAAATTGGGCTTGGACCTAACCCGATTTCGCTAATTTTTTTTCGAAATATTGCCTGTATTAATATATATATGTGTGCTGAATTTTATTTTGCTATCTTGAGCGGTTTTTGATTTATGATTAATAATATTTCCAAATTTTACTATATCAAAAGTGGGCGGTGCCACGCCCCTTTTTAAAAATTTCTTCAAAAATGTATTTGTTGCCTTAACGCTAAAGTGCACACCAAATATTATCCTTATAGGTGTATTATGTACTGAATAATCACTCTTTTTGTATTTTCCAAAATATTATATATACAGAAAGAGGGCGTGGCTTTTAACCGATTTTGCCTATTTTCAATAGCGCTCGGAGATAAGTGAAAAGGAACCTACATACCAAATTTCATTGAGATATCTCAAGATTTACTCAAGTTATCGTGTTTACAGACGGACGGACGGACGGACGGACGGACGGACGGACGGACATGGCTCAATCAATTTCTCTTTTCCTCCTGAACATTTTGATATATATAAGTCAATATTTATCTCGATTCGTTTATGCCGTTACATACTACCGTTAGGCGAATGAAGTTAATATACCTTGTGTGCGAAGCACTACTAGGTATAAAAAGGCAGTAGGGTGGTAACTACTTGCCCGTAAATCTTGCTTGTTTGTTATTCGATTTGCGTAATTTTTGGCAGGAGTATACTACATACTATTGGGAACCCTCTCACAAAATTTCATTGAAATGCATTCTTGAAATTCCAAGCAATCGCTTTTGAAAATAGCAGAGCTTTTATGCTAAAAAGTGGGCGGCGCCATGCCTACTTCACCAAAATCCACAAAATTTTTGTACAGTTCAGTTTTGCTTAAAAGGCTTATTATGTGTGTAAAAGCTTATTTATATAACTTATACAATTATTGAAATATCGCGATTTTAAGTTTACGAAGAAATTTTTTAGAACTGTGTTCAAAAAGTGGGCGTGTCCGTTCTCCGATTTTGTTTATTTTTACAGCAAAGAGTAAGCTTTATATGCTGAACACTTTCTCTAAATATCGTTTCAATAAGTCAATTTTTACCGGAGTTATGGCATGGAAAGTTTTGTGGAATAATCCCCCATAAAGGGGCGGGGCCACTCCCATTTTCCAAAAATTTTGTGCTTTCGACTTTCTTTGCCCACGAACACTTCAGAGGTGAAATAGAAATTATATACAGCTAGTTTAAGCAAAGTTATAGCATATTCAATATATCTATGATCCTTTTCAAAATCTTTCGTATAAAATTGGGCGTGGACCTAACCCGATTTCGCTAATTTTTTTTCGAAATATTGCCTGTATTAATATATATATGTGTGCTGAATTTTATTTTGCTATCTTGAGCGGTTTTTGATTTATGATTAATAATATTTCCAAATTTGACTATATCAAAAGTGGGCGGTGCCACGCCCCTTTTTAAAAATTTCTTCAAAAATGTATTTGTTGCCTTAACGCTAAAGTGCACACCAAATATTATCCTTATAGGTGTATTATGTACTGAATAATCACTCTTTTTGTATTTTCCAAAATATTATATATATAGAAAGAGGGCGTGGCTTTAAACCGATTTTGCCTATTTTCAATAGCGCTCGGAGATAAGTGAAAAGGAACCTACATACTAAATTTCATTGAGATATCTCAAGATTTACTCAAGTTATCGTGTTTACAGACGGACGGACGGACGGACGGACGGACATGGCTCAATCAATTTCTCTTTTCCTCCTGAACATTTTGATATATATAAGTCAATATTTATCTCGATTCGTTTATGCCGTTACATACTACCGTTAGGCGAATGAAATTAATATACCTTGTGTGCGAAGCACTACTAGGTATAAAAAGGCAGTAGGGTGTTAACTACTTGCCCGTAAATCTTGCTTGTTTGTTATTCGATTTGCGTAATTTTTGGCAGGAGTATACTAAATACTATTGGCAACCCTCTCACAAAATTTCATTGAAATACATTCTTGAAATTCCAAGCAATCGCTTTTGAAAATAGCAGAGCTTTTATGCTAAAAAGTGGGCGGCGCCACGCCTACTTCACCAAAATCCACAAAATTTTTGTACAGTTCAGTTTTGCTTAAAAGGCTTATTATGTGTGTAAAATCTTATTTATATAATTTATACAGTTATTGAAATATCGCGATTTTAAGTTAACGAAGAAATTTTTTAGAACTGTGTTCAAAAAGTGGGCGTGTCCGTTCTCCGATTTTGTTTATTTTTACAGCAAAGAGTAAGCTTTATATGCTGAACACTTTCTCTAAATATCGTTTCAATAAGTCAATTTTTACCGGAGTTATGGCATGGAAAGTTTTGTGGAATAATCCCCCATAAAGGGGCGGGGCCACTCCCATTTTCCAAAAATTTTGTGCTTTCGACTTTCTTTGCCCACGAACACTTCAGAGGTGAAATAGAAATTATATACAGCTAGTTTAAGCAAAGTTACAGCATATTCAATATATCTATGATCCTTTTCAAAATCTTTCGTATAAAATTGGGCGTGGACCTAACCCGATTTCGCTAATTTTTTTTCGAAATATTGCCTGTATTAATATATATATGTGTGCTGAATTTTATTTTGCTATCTTGAGCGGTTTTTGATTTATGATTAATAATATTTCCAAATTTGACTATATCAAAAGTGGGCGGTGCCACGCCCCTTTTTAAAAATTTCTTCAAAAATGTATTTGTTGCCATAACGCTAAAGTGCACACCAAATATTATCCTTATAGGTGTATTATGTACTGAATAATCACTCTTTTTGTATTTTCCAAAATATTATATATATAGAAAGAGGGCGTGGCTTTTAACCGATTTTGCCTATTTTCAATAGCGCTCGGAGATAAGTGAAAAGGAACCTACATACCAAATTTCATTGAGATATCTCAAGATTTACTCAAGTTATCGTGTTTACAGACGGACGGACGGACGGACGGACGGACGGACATGGCTCAATCAATTTCTCTTTTCCTCCTGAACATTTTGATATATATAAGTCAATATTTATCTCGATTCGTTTATGCCGTTACATACTACCGTTAGGCGAATGAAGTTAATATACCTTGTGTGCGAAGCACTACTAGGTATAAAAAGGGTAAGTATAAAAAAGGTAAGTACAAATAAGGTAAGTATAAATAATGTGCATATTAATTCATTTCCACATAAATTCATTTTTCTCTTTCAGGATATTTTTTATAAATATCGGATTAGTCCTCAAACTCGATGAGATTTTCGCTCATGTCTTCAACATGCCGGCGGGCCTGCGGCGACGTGATTTGAAGAAGATCCTGCAGTTCGTCCAGCGTTTCTTGCGCCTGGTTGAATAATCCGCGGATGCGCCCTTGCGGAATGGGGCGTGGTTGTTGGCGCCGCGTTTCTGTTCGACGGGGGTTGGACCTTCTGGTTGACGTAGCCCTGCTCGTTGGGTTTGTTTGCCGTGGCTGGTTTCGACGTCGCTCTGTTGCGTGATGATTACTCGGCGGGCGCCTTGTTTGAGGGTGAGAAGGCCTGTGAAGAAGCGTGTGATGAGCTAGGCCGCAGCGACGACAACTTACCGGCGAGTGACAGGCGCCCGTGACGTGTGAAGTGGCGAGGCAGTTAAGGCAGTAACGGTGCGCCTTCGCAGATTCGTAGCGCTCGTCTGGTGTCATAGCCAGGAAAGCGCGGCAAACACGCAGCGAGTGTATGCGGCAGCAGAGGCGACATTTACGGTAGTCCTGGGATCTGGAAAGAAACATTCGAAATCGTGTTAGAAAGGAGTATGTGTGGGTGCGGGGACGATGGGAAATGTCATTCGGGTCAGCTGATAGGACCTATCAAATTACTGAGATTAAATTACAAGGGTGGTAACAGACAGAGCTTCGCTATATTACGAGTGACGGTTCCGTTTTCAGTTCGGATGTCTACCACGCGACACTTTGATCACGAGCGGGATAGAGTTTCGTGATTCGGCCTAATCGCCATTCGTTGGGGGGGAGGAGGTCGTCCTTAATCACGACGAGGTCACCTTCCTTTATGCTGGCTTCTTGGCGTTTCCATTTGTAACGCTTGTGGAGTTCCTGAAGATACTCAGTTTTCCAGCGCTTGCTAAATTGATGGTGGAGAACCTTTAGCCTTTGCCATTTATTGACTAAAGAGAGGTTTTCGCAATTAGGCTCAGGGACTGACAAAAGGGGGGAACCGCGTAAAAAATGACCGGGGGTTAAAGCCTTTAGATCGTCGGGGTCTTGTGACATTGGAGTCAGTGGTCTGGAGTTGAGGACCGCTTCTATGCGAATGAGGAGAGTGTTGAACTCCTCATAAGTAAACTTCTGGGTTCCGGCAACTTTGGTTAAGTGAATTTTAAAACTTTTCACTACTGCTTCCCACAGCCCTCGCATGTGGGGGGCGTATGGAGGGATAAACTGCCATGAGAGCCCGTGGATGGCATATTTGCTTGCGATGTCTTCGGCAGTCTCTTGGAGAAATGTGGAGAACTCTCGTTGCAGGCTTCGTTGGGCTCCTACGAATGTCTTGCCATTATCAGACATAATCTTAGAGGGTATGCCTCGACGGCCAACAAACCGGGCGAATGCTGCCTTGAACGCTTCAGTGGTGAGATCCGAGCAGACTTCGAGATGTATGGCTTTGGTGGAAAAGCATACGAAAACGCATACGTAGCTTTTGGCGTAAGATGCACGTCGGAGTATTGACGTTTTCACTAGAAATGGCCCTGCAAAATCTACTCCAGTGGTATTAAAGGGCAGGGAATAAGTTGCACGCTCTGGGGGTAGAGCTGCCATTAATTGAGATTGCATTTGTTGTTTATATATAGTACATTTCTTGCACTGAAATATGCATTTTTTCACCTTTTGTTTCAGGCGGGGAATGTAATATTCTTGCTGAATCATGCGGATCATTAGTTGCTTCTCGGCATGTAGCAGGGTCGTATGGAGGAAGTCCAAAAAAAGAGCGCAGTACCGTGAGTTGTCGGGTATGATGATAGGGTGCCTTTCGTTGTAACTCAAGTCTGCATAGGCGAGGCGTCCATTTACGCGTAAAAGCCCCTTGTCGTCCAAGAAGGGGTTGAGCGGGAGTAACGTGCTTCTTTTATCTAATGGAGTTGAAGCTGTGTGTGCCGCGATAACTTCTCCATAATGCCTTTGCTGAGAGTTCGTAATGAGTTGGATCTTTGCCTGATGAATCTCTTCCTGGGTGAGATGAACTGAAGGTGGTATCTGCTGTTTCCTGGACTTGGAGATAAATCGGCGGACATAGGCGAGAGCCCTCAATGCTCGAGGGAATGACGAGAACCGATCCAGAAAATCATGATTATCCAGAGAGTGTAGGGCTTCTATCCGTCGTTGTTCTGGGGGTGCGTCTTTATGAAGGCTATCTTTCGGCCAATCAGTCGGGGAGTTTAAAAGCCACTTTGGGCCGTTCCACCAGAGTGAACAGTTGGTCAAGTCCTGGGGTCGACATCCTCGCGTGCCCATATCGGCCGGGTTGTCTCCGCTGGGCACATGCCGCCACGTAGCGTTACTGACGTTGTTGAGGTTTTGGGATATGCGGTTCGCAACATAAGTTTTCCAAGTGTGTGGTGGCTTTTCAAGCCAAGCCAAGACTATAGAGGAGTCTGTCCACATGGTTAAGCTACTTTCTGTGAGCTGAAGTGACGTCCGAATGTGCTTAACTAATTTTGAGAGGAGGACTGCACCACAGAGTTCTAACCTAGGAAGGCTTACCGTTTGGATGGGTGCGACTTTACTTTTTGCTACTAGTAGGTGCGAGGAGAAAGAGGTATCGCTGTTTTGAACCCTTAGGTACACACAGGCGCAATAAGCCTTTTCAGAGGCGTCGGAGAATCCATGTAATTCTGTAGGTGCATCAGGGGTAAATTTGACCCAACGTGGGACTTGTACGTCTCCAATGGCTATGAGGTTCTCCGAAAATGTCTTCGACTTGAGAAGTGATCCGGGTTTCACGTGCTCGTCCCAATCAGTTCCTTCCATCCATAGCTGTTGAAGGAGAGTTTTTGCTACAATCATTATAGGCGATAGCCATCCTGCCGGGTCGAAAAGTTTCGCAACAGAAGAGAGTATCTGTCTTTTGGTGGCAGAATTTGCGTCTGGGACGGGGTCGTATGAATACGAAAAGGTGTCGCTGATAGCATTCCATCTTATTCCCAGCGTCTTTGTAGAGCTTGAGTCGTGAAATTTTAGGAAATCGGCGTCAAGGAGATCAGATTCCGGTATTTTTTCCAATATTTGTGGGAGATTTGCAGTGATTTTTTTGAGGGGAAATCCTGCTGACTTCAATGCTTCGATTAGCTGTTGCATCGTTTTGATAGTGGACTGTATGTTATGTCCGCCTGAGAGGATGTCATCCACGTAAGTTTCTCGCAGGAGGACGTTGCTAGCAAGAGGGAGTTCAGATTGGCAGTCATTTGCCAGTTGCTGAAGGGTGCGAATGGCTAGATATGGGGCACAGTTGACACCGAAGGTAACTGTTTTTAATTTTAAATCTTCTACTGGGCCATTAGGAGATTGGCGGAAGAGAACCCGCTGGAAGTCCTGATCCTCCTTATAGACATAGATTTGCCGATATATTTTCTCAATGTCACCATTGAAAACGAATTTATAGAGACGCCATTTGAGTATTACGATCATAAGATCGTTCTGAAGAACGGGGCCTGTGTGAAGCGCATCATTCAGTGAAATGCCGGAGTGGGATTGTTTTGTAAAAGGAGGAAGTTACTAATTGAAAGAAAATGTTTCGTGGCTCAATGCCGAATAAAGAATGTTCTCTTTATTATAAAATTCAGGCTTATTTATAGTAAATTAATCTAAACATTTTATTATACATATTTACTCTAACTCTTACATAGCTAAGCCTAACATAAGGCATGAAGCCCAACGCACGCTTACACATATGCACGTATTTACATATGTGTATAGCGCTAAGCTACTTCAACGCTTTGGTCGTGGGAAAGTGTCGCAGCAGAGAAATACATAGCGTCAGCAATTACTTAGTTGCAGTTTGTTTACGTTTGCGACCAAGTAACTTAGACGGCGCTCGTGCTGCGTATTTTGTATGTAGATATGTATTCATATTGGACACACTACACCTCCTTTCCTAAAAAGAATCGTTTATATACATATTTATATGAACGATTCTATTTCATTTAATAGGTTTGAGTTTTATAGCTCGCCTTTTACAATTAATGAGCGACCGATCTTATTTCATTTAATAGCTCTGGCGCGTTGGACTTTTTGACTTTTTGTTTTGTTTTTATATATGCTGTGTTTACTTTTGTTACAAAGTTTTGGTTGTGTTTACCTTATTTTCAAGTGGACAATACATTAATTTATTTATTTCTGATTTTTTGTTTGTATGTTTCTTTATTTATGCGATACATTTTTCTTAAGTGTTTAGTTACATTGAGGGTAATGACATGATTTTATTTTAAAAAGTTTTTATTTGCATACAATAAATTTCTGAATTTATGGGTTTATGTGTCAGTGTACAATAAAAATTTATGAGTAAACATTTGAGTTAAAATGCAGTGTATTTATTCTAACAGTTTAAGTCTATTCTTATGAATTAAAATTTTCTTATTCTCATTGCTTATAATATACTTATTATTTCTATCTTTGCTTTCTAGTTTATAAGGAATTAAACTGTAGTTATTTTTCTCATCAATATTTGCTACTCTAAAGGGCCCCTTATACCTATTGTCTAACTTATGACCTGCTTCATTTTTTACTAACACTAAATCTCCTATATTTATCTCCTTATATTGTGTTTTCCTATCGTAACTAATTTTTTGTTTTTCCTTAGATTCTTGTACTAACTTTCTAGCTTTTTGTTGTGCTAATTGTAACCTATATTTAATTTCCTTATCATAAGCCTCATGATTATATACTGGGCTAATTATATTTTCTTTTAAAAATTCGTAAGTCAGAGGAGTCTTTCCAAAAACTAGTTCAAAAGGACAATAGCCATGAACTGTTGAAGGTGTTGTATTGTAACAATACGAAAAATATTTAAGGTATTCATCCCAATCGTCTTTGTCAATGGATATGTAAGAACGCACATATTCATTGAATGTTCTATGACTACGTTCAACAGTACCTAAAGTTTGATGATGGTAGGGTGTTGATGTTTTATGCTCTATTTTTAAGAGTTTGCACAATTCCTCAAACAAACTATTTTTGTATTCGGTTCCCATATCCGTTATAATTGTTTTCATACAACCATAAATCAGAATGAAATGCTCAAATACAGCCTTAGCAACTGCTACAGCATGTTTGCTTTGGACGGGTACTGTAACCAAGTATTTGGTTAGGTCACATATGATAGTAACCGCATATTCATTTCCATTTATCGATTTTGCTAATGGCCCTATTGTGTCTATCTGTACTATATCGAAAGCCTTTGGTGGCGTCTCCGTTATAGTCATTCGTTCTTTTATATGTTTGTTAGTTTTATTTTTGCTGCAGTGATTGCAATTTTTAACATATTTTCTGATGTCATTTTTCATATTATTCCAGTAATACTTTTGTCTTATTTTATTTAACGTACGATTTATTCCTGGGTGGCCACCAAAAACAGGATCGTCGTGATACTTTTGAAGAATCTTTTCAATAGTTTCTTTTTCTGTCACATGCATAACCTCCGGAGTCAATGCAATTGTTAAATTTTTGAGAACTTTGGTACCAATTTCTTTAAATGTGTCTACCCGGGTATAATTTTGCTTAAACAATTTGTCTCCTAGGGACAACTGTATTTTTACAATTTCCAAATTGCCGGCTTCCTTCATAAGCCTGGCAAAGAATTGACCTAAGTCAATCTTCGCCTCAACAATAAGGTTTTTAATATTAATTTCACTACAAATTTTCTTTCCTTTTTTGAAACATAATTTCGGAGGATCGAAAACGAGCTGGACTAGTCTCTTTACTTCACATTTATTCAGCGCTTCATAAATTATTGGGTTCTCTTTGTGACATTTTATTTCTTCATTTTTACTACTGGAATTTGTATTATCATTATAATTTTTATTAGTTTCCGATCTAGTCGTAACCTTTAATATTTTACACGCTTCTACTGAAATTTCTTTAAGATCTTTAATATCTATGCGTGACAGTCCGTCTGCTACATAATTTTGTTTTCCTGCTATATACTCCACCTCGAAGTCATATTCTTCCAAATCTAGTCTGATTCTAGTTAATTTTGATAAGGGGTTTTTCATTGAAAATAAGAATGTTAAAGGTCTATGGTCTGTTTTGACTAAAAATTTTCTACCATAAACGTATGGTCTAAAATATGTTATGGCCCAATGAATGGCCGCCAATTCTTTCTCAATGGTTGCCTTATTCGTTTCTCCTTTTGTAAATGATCTTGATGCATATGCAATTGGCAATTGTTTTCCTTCATACTCTTGGCTTAGTACTGCTCCGCAAGCATAACCACTGGCGTCAGTTGTTATACAAAATTGTTTATTGAAATCTGGGTATTGTAAGATATTAGGGCTTATTAACGCAGCCCTCAAATAGTCAAAGGATTTTTTACAATCCTCCGTCCAGTTGAAAACCACATTTTTCTTGCAAAGCCTTGTTATTATCCTAGAATATTCTGCAAAGTTTGGGATGAATCTTCTGTAATAATTGCAAAATGCGACGAATCGTTTCGCCTCATCCGCATTTTTAGGGGTTAGATAATTTTTAATAGTTTCAAATTTACTGGGGTCTGGC
Source organism: Sphenella marginata (assembly GCA_951509765.1). NCBI lineage: Eukaryota > Metazoa > Arthropoda > Insecta > Diptera > Tephritidae > Sphenella > Sphenella marginata. Next base: position 119,630,807 of record OX608078.1, read on the forward strand.
AAAATGCCTTTGCTTGTGCATTTATGACCAAGATAAGTTACTTCTTGGTTGAAGAATATGCATTTATCTGGATGTAATTTTAAATTATATTTTCTACAAGTTGCGAAAACGTCTCGTAAATTTTTGATCATATGCTTTTCGGAGCATCCTAGTACGACTAAATCGTCCATGTATAGGAATGCTTGTGAAGGTTTTAAGCCTGAGAATGCTAATGTCATCATTCTCTGAAATGAGTTTGGTGCTACCTTAAGACCATACGGTAATCTTTTAAAGCGGTACGTGCCATTGTCGGCCGTAAATGACGTGATATCTCTCGATTCTGGGCTAAGTTCTATTTGATGAAAGCCTGACATTAAGTCTAAGCATGAAAAATATTTAGCTCTCCCTAGTTGATCTAGTATGTCATCAATTCTCGGCAACGGAAATTTATCTGCGGTTAATTTTTTATTAACTTGTCTGTAATCTACAACCATTCTCCATCTTTTTTCTTATTTGTTTGGGAGTGATTTTTTGGGTACTAATAGAATTGGACTGTTAAATTCAGAGATTGAGGGTTCTATTATATCGTCGTTAATTAATTTATTTACTTGTTTATTGATTTCACTCTTATGAGCTTCTGGTATTCTATAGTTTTTAACATAAACTGGATTATTATCTTTCATATGAAGTTTTTGTTTGTAAAAGTTGTTAGTGGTAATTGGTTCCGATTCTAATGAAAAAATATCAATGAACTCTGTGCATAATTCATTAAGTGATTTATTTGCAAATTGTGGAAAGTTTTTATTTAGTCTTTCTAATTTTTCTTTATTGTTGGACTCATTTTCTATTTTATTATTTTTAATTATTGTATAATCATTCAAATTTTCTGTCTTTATATTAAATTCATGGAATGTTGCATTTTTATCTGTTGTATTTATAATTCTAATAAATGTTTGGTGTGAATCTGCTAAGGTATTTGCAATAAATATACCTTCAGCCAATTCTTGTTGTGGAATTAGTAATTCTGAATATTGATTATTTTTAACTTTAATTTGTCTTACTACTTCTGATCTTGCTGGTATTGAAATACTATTAATTGTTGGGTTGCTACTCATCTGAATTATTATGTTTTCTGGGTAATCATACGGTCTTAGTATTAGAGTGTCTCCGTCTTTGTTGTAATCTAAAATGCAATTATATTTTTTGATAAAATCTAAACCCAGTATTCCATCACATGGAATTGGAAAATTGTCTTCTACTATATGAAACTTGTGTTTAATCAATAGATAATCATCTTTTAAATCTGTTTTAACCGTGCCAATAGTGCTTGTTATGCCCTGGCCAATTCCTTTTAAGTCTGTTTTTTGTGAATTGTTAATAGTGACATGATCGTCAATTTGACCCTTTTTTATAATTGAGATATCCGCTCCTGTATCGATTAGGAGAGTTGAAATAGAATCATTTAGAGTTGTTTTGGAAGATATGTAGCTATTTAGGTGTAAATTGAAAACATATAATTTTTTATTTATTGAGGTGGAGTTTGTTGGTTTTCCTGCTGCGTAGCAGTTCGGACATTCCTAGTATTAGTGCGATCATTTCCACGCGATCCGAAACTTCGACCGTATCTTTGGTTATTTGATCGGTTATTATTGTTATTATTATTATTGCCGTAATTGTTAAATGTACGCCTTTGATTTCCTCTGTAACTATTGTTTTGGTAATTCCTGCGGAAGTTACCTCGGAAATGATTTTGTTGGCGAATATGCAACAGCGAATTTGGATTTCCAGTTACTTCTGTGCAACTGTTAGTGAATTTTGATATGGCTTCGTTCATTGTGGTGAACGTTCCAGCCTGCATTATAGTTTTTACTTTATCATTGGAGCAGTTTTTACACATAGCTTTTACAGCTGACTGTGTAGCATACTTGGTTGCTAACTCAGGTGTTAGTCCATCAGATATGTATGCTCCCTCCAATGATTTTGTTAGCTTTTCAACCTCAGAAGTGTATTGATTTGCAGTTTTACTGCGTTGTTGGATGTTCAGGAGCTTTGCCGACAAAACTTCGACTGATTCACCCTTAACTTTTGACTTTAATCTTTGTTTTATTTCCTGAATGGTAGATTCAGAACTTATAATGTTTCTAGCTGTTCCTTTGAGTTTAGTCTTAATCATAGATACAGCGATAGCCTCGTGACTATCCTTGATTTGTTCCAGGATGTCAATGGCATCCAGAAAACTGGATAGATTCTCTGATTTGCCATCGAAATCTGGTAAGATCGATGATGCGGTTTTAATAAATTCTATGTTTGTCATTGGCATCTTGATGCTTTCTGTTTGTGGTTGAGCTTCAGGCAATAGGGTTGCAAAATTTATTTCTATTTCCCCTTCATATGACGTTGGGACTGTTGTTTCAACGTTGTATCTACTCAATAGGGATACTAATTTGTCCCTGACATTGGAAAAAATTTGTAGTGCCTCTAGCTTGTGGTTAGCTGTTAACTTGCTATGCACCTTTTGTGTGGTTTTTCCTATATTGTTCAATGATTCTAATATTATTGTGAGGTGTTTTAAAATAGTCACCCTTTGTATGTATATACTTTTATTAAGACACTTATAAGACTTTTCCGCCAAAGTCTTCTCTTCTACGAGGGTATTCAGAATGGTTTCCCATTTGTCCATTGGGATATATACATATATAGTTTTTTCTGGTTTAGACCTTATCTAGACCATCTGCTCGGCTCAAGTATTTTTTCTTTAAAAATTTGTTGTGAGCAGAGTACAACTTCAGGAATAAATTCAAACAAGTTGAAATTGTTAATATTAGTAGCAAGATTTTAATAAATTCTAATGCTTCAGTGTGGTCAACTACTTGAATGGAATTGATCACATTCGCATTAGGCTCTTCCAGTTTCGATTCCTGGCCTCCCATTGAGAAAAAGAAAAAAAAAAAAATACCACAAATGAAAACAACAATTTTCTTTTGTTTCTTTCCTTATTTAATGCTTTCTTTCTTTTCTTACAACTGCATATCTTATTCTAATGTTAGTCTGTTCGTCCCATAAATTTGACCTCGAACCTATACGTTTCCTCAGCAAGGGTCAAGAATGGTTCTAATACGCTTTGGATTGTGGGTTCCTCAGGCATTCCAATTAGTTCCCACCATTTCCTAAGCCAAACTATATCTTTTTCTGCCTGCTTATAAGCTTCTATCTTCCTTAATTTTCGAATTGCCTTTTGCGTGCTTTCTGATTCCAAGTTATCAACGATACTGTTGATAGCCTCGTAATCAAGGTTATCTGGTAAAGCGTTCTCCATAAAAAGATCTTATTATTAAATTCCCAAAAAAAAAGAAAAAAAAATATTCTTTAAGCACTGTTAAGAATTTGCCTAATTTCGTTTTTTAAACGTATTCTTGTCTCCGTATCTGTGGTCAAATTAATTTTTTGGTATAGAATGGCTACTGCTTTCCTAACGTTAAATCTTTTTCCTCCTCTCTTCCTTTTGCCTATAGTTACCTTTGGGATTACTGGTTCCTCTATTCTTGGGGGCTTAATTCTATTCCTATATTCTTCTATTGTAATTGCCTTAGGGCCCTGTTTAATTATTTCTACTACTTCTTTTTTTTCTGTTTTAGCTACCTCTTGCGGTTTTATTTCTAACTCTACCTTACTTTCTTCTTCTTCTATTAATTTGCTGTAACGCAAGAATATCGCGTCAAATTCTGCCTGACTTATAATATCCTCGTTCATTGAGAGAGAAGAAACAATTAAGAGATAGAAAAAAAAATCTTATCTTTAATAGCAAAAATTTTACTTTTTGCCCGTAGTGGCAGCAGCCGTTAGGTTGCTATATGCTTTTGAAAATACATTTAAAGTGAATACTTAAACTATCTGCTTGGTCCTTGGTATCTGTATGCCGCCCCTTTGAGATGTTGCTGAGGTGCTGCTCCTTGGGATTTATTTATATTCCACTTTTTTTTTTTTTATGCCGCCCTTTGAGATGTTGCTGAGGTGCTGCTCCTTGGGATTTATTTATATTCCACTTTTTTTTTTTTTTATGCCGCCCTTTGAGATGTTGCTGAGGTGCTGCTCCTTGGGATTTATTTATATTCCACTTTTTTTATGCCGCCCTTATGCGCTTGGCCAGTTGTTTGCATTTCATGACCAACATCCCTGTTCATCAGTGTCACCACCGCCGCCTTGTTTTCTATAACGCCTTGGGCAATTGTTGCTCGGCGGACCCTGTTGTTGTTTTTATTTTAGTTATTATTCCTTGGTCTGCCTTTGGTCAGCAGCCATTGATAAAGGTTTTTTTTTTTAAAAAAAAAAGGAGGTCTGCCTATATTTCAAGCAGCAGACAAGGATGTTGGAAGGAGACTGCCAATTTAGTTTCGGCAGCTTAAGGTTATCGGCAGGATCGCCATGTAAAAGGATGAAGTTACTAATTGAAAGAAAATGTTTCGTGGCTCAATGCCGAATAAAGAATGTTCTCTTTATTATAAAATTCAGGCTTATTTATAGTAAATTAATCTAAACATTTTATTATACATATTTACTCTAACTCTTACATAGCTAAGCCTAACATAAGGCATGAAGCCCAACGCACGCTCACACATATGCACGTATTTACATATGTGTATAGCGCTAAGCTACTTCAACGCTTTGGTCGTGGGAAAGTGTCGCAGCAGAGAAATACATAGCGTCAGCAATTACTTAGTTGCAGTTTGTTTACGTTTGCGACCAAGTAACTTAGACGGCGCTCGTGCTGCGTATTTTGTATGTAGATATGTATTCATATTGGACACACTACAGTTTGGATGCATTGAAGACCACTCGGACTTTCGAAGTCTTACTATCAGGCTTTATTACGGCGTGGTGGGGCAGATAAAATGAAAAATATTTTCCATCACGTATAATTTCACGAGATGCTGTGGGCTCCATATGGCCGAGGGTAATATATTCTGCTAGGACTTTTGAGTACGTAGTTTGGAGTTCCGCCTTCTTCTCCAGACTCCGTTCAATACTAAGGTATTGTTGTTGAGCTGAAGGCCTGGAATGTCCTAAAACTATTAAGTCAGGAAACGTAGCTTTAAAGGGGAGTTTGACCACATAACGGCCATCATCTCTACGAAATGTAGTTTTCTTGTAGAGTTCTTCGCAGATTATATCATCGTCTTTGAGGGGCGATGCCGAGGGTACTTCCTCTTGTTCCCAAAACCTTTTGAGGAGGTCTTGGAGGGAGTCAGTCTGGACTTCGGCTACTTGAGTCGAAAAGGTGGAGATCTTTTCCGTGAGAGGGCCGCTTAATATCCAGCCGAAGATAGTATTCTGGGCTATTAAGCTTTTACCTACATTGGTTATCAGGCCCGGAACTAATATTTGAGGGAGAATATCGCTTCCTATAACCATGTCAATTTTTGCAGGGGCGAAACAGTTCGGGTCAGCTAGAGGGAGTGACGCATACTCTTTGAGATCTAAGGGGTCCACTCTAAATGTTGGCAAGAACTGTGTCAATTGTGGGAGTATAATCGCGTGAGTCGCGATTTTTCTTGAGAAATCTGGAGAACATATGGTGACAGAGCACACCTTATTGGCTTTCTGGACTGTTCGTCCTCCCATTCCCAATATTTCATAATTGGACCTTTGAACGGGTAGATCAAGGAGCCTTTGTACTCTAGAGGTTACGAAGGTTTTTTGAGATCTTTGGTCTAAAAGAGCGCGAATATTGAACGTTTCTCCTTTATGTAGGATGGGGACGTTTGCTGTTGGGAGCAATGTTCTCTCTCTGCTATTTGCAAAATGTGAGAGGACATTCTGCGTGTCGTTTTGAGGGGCTGTTGGGTTCATCGATGCGGCTTGTGTTGAGGTAGATGGCATGTCGTCATCGATGGTCATGTGAGAGGAGACTAAGTTTTTCTTAGGTTTGGAGGTAGTCTGCGTTTGTTGGTTTGCTGGGTAATGAAGGAGGGAGGGATGTCGCTTTTGGCAGTAGACGCAGGTGAAACTACTCCGACATTGGTTTTCTGCGTGAGAATAAGCCAAACAGTTCTGGCAATAGTGATTTTCCCTTACGAATTTGTTCCTTTCTTGAGCTGATAGCTCTTTGAATTTGACGCAATACATTAGAGAGTGATTGCTGTTACATAATTTGCAAGAGGCCTGTCTTTTTGACTCGGTATGGAAGGAGCTGGATTTGTTTCTTTGCTGAAACGAGTGATTGCCAGGTGTAGAAGAGCGTGGACTGAAACTTGGCTGACTTTGTTTTGGTAGATTTTTTTGGCCTATAAGTAGTAAGGCGTTCAACCACCTCATACCGAGTAGTTAGGAACTGGTCCAATTCTGACCAAAGAGGTAACTCCTTACGGGAATTTAGGGATTGCTCCCATAACGCTAGGGTTTCGTCCGGGAGTTTTGAGGAGCAGACATATACTAACATCGGGTCCCAATTATCAATGGATACTCCGTTTGCCTTAAGGGTTGAGAGACAATTATTAATTGTCGTTTGCACATATTGTATGCGTTCACCATTCTCACTGGTTACTGGTTGAATGTTGAAAAGGGACTTAAGTTGGTTATCGACGAGAATTCTTCGATTTTCATATCGACACTTCAGTGCATTCCACGCAAGCTCAAAACTTTGGTCATTAAGTGGGTAATTTTTAATAAGAAGGGCTGCTTTTCCTCGGGTCTTTTGTCTCAAATGGTAAAGTTTTTGGGCAGGAGAGAGTTTGGGGTGACTAATGTACACTGCTGTGAACATATCTCTAAATGACGGCCAGTCTTCATATCCTCCGTAGAAAATTTCCGTGTCACAAGCAGGTACTTTGAGGTAGTTATTTGATTCGGGATGGGTTGGGGGTACCCTTATGCTGGAAGAGTGAGTGTTGGCGGCATCCGAGCTGAGCTGGAGATTGCTGAGGAGCTCGTTGATTCGAAGTTTGGTATTGAGCCCGTTGTCACTGGCATCTTCATAGGTTGAGCTGCATGCTGCTTCAGTCCTTTCGTCGGCGTTCATTTGCACTGCCTCATTTGCTGCATCTATCAGGGATATGTGCTTCGAGAGTTGCTCCGCATAGGTTTTGAGTCCGGCTTCGGTGTGGTCCGTGTCGGGTATACACCACCACTTCTCACAGAACTTGTCGAACCTTGAGATTTCGTACATGAATTTTTTTTGTAAATAAATACTTTCTTCCTCTTCGGCCTGAGATTTTGACCTTGTCCTTGGTCCTTGCTGGGTTTGAAGGGATTGGATTTTCTCCTGCTTATCTTCAGCCATTGTTGGTACGAGTTGCCCTTGACTTGATTTTATAAAATCTTGAATTTAAAATTTCGTAGCCAATTTTTTTTCGCACACTGTATTTGGGGGTGGTGCTATTTCTTTGCCGTGCACTGTACTGTCTCAGCGCATAAGAGTACAGTAACTATAAAGTGCAGCGACAGATATGGGCAACTATGTTTGAGCTAGTGCTTTGTTTGCGCGAATGTTTATGTGTATGTGCTATGTATGTGCAGGGGGGATAAATAAACAGTGGTGGGTGGAGTCAAATTCGCAAGTTACCTATGTAAATTAAATGGTACTATAATAAGTACAGCTAAAGAAATTGAGAGAGTCAATAATGCGGTTATTGACTTTAAATAATGCCTTTGATTTTTGGGACGAATACAGATATGTACATATGTAAAATAATGATTTATTTTGGGTTTTTTATGGAAGATGTGAGAAACTGTACAAGCTAGAGTTTAAGGCGAAACTTCCAGTGGTAGTTATCTTATAACAGGTGGGTATTTATGTAGGTGGGTATTTACGTATATTTTAGCGAGTGATATAAATATGGGGTGTATGGAAAATGCACAAATTGAAAATATTATAAGTATGTGTATATATAAGAAGAGGTTAGCGGATTTTATTTTGACTAGTGAGTTTTGCAAACGGTGTTTTCTGCGGGTTCTTTCCAAGATTTTGTCCAATTTACCGTAGGTGGGCTGAGACAATTTATTTATGACTTTGAGGAATTCCGCTGCACTTATATATGCATATATTTTGGGCAAGGTGTACTTACTTTGGCATATTCTACCACCTGATTTGTGAGCCGGCTGTGTTGTGGGGATTGTTGTTTTTGAAGTTCGGTGCCCTTTTCCTTTCTGCTTTGTGTGTTCTTTGGTTACAATTTTCGCAATCCTTTACAAGGATGTTTTGCTCGATTTGATTTGTGTTTACCACTTTTGCAGGTCTGCTGCTCGTGGTTAAAAATAATATGTGGATTTCGAACCACTTTTATTGTTGCTATTATTTTAAAAATTTTTTCCAACTATTTTTTACACTTTATTCAAAACTTTTCTTTTTCTTTCAGGTTTTCCGTTTTTGATTCACCTTGTTTAAGCTTTTTCTCTTTTTTGATTTTTTAGTAATAACTTTTTCTCTTTTTCTTTCAGGTTTTCAGTTTTTATTCACCTTGTTTGAACTTTTTTCTTTTTTTCAGGTCACCAATTTTTAATTTTCCCTTTTTCACCTTATAACCCTTTTTCCAGGTTTTTGTTCACCAAGACACTTATTAATCAATATATAAATGTTTTTCTTTTCAGGATTTTTCTTTACGAGGTTTTCAATAATTTTTCACTGCTTTTTTTTCCAATGCTTATTTGCCGGTATTTTTTTTTTTTCACCTTTTATTTGCAGCGGGGTTTTTTTTTTTTTTCTGTTTTCTCAGCACTTAGCCACTCTTAGTACACTTTTTGATTAGTTTGCCTTGCTTATACCGTTTACTTTAATCACACACTTTTTGGAATGTATTTTTGTATGTATGTAAATGTATGTATATCTTAGGATTTTTTGCACTTTTTTTTTTTTTTTTTTTTTTAAATTTAAACTCTATAATTTGTGACCATGTATATGTATATGTTATTGTATATGGTATATGGTATATGTATGTTTAAATATTTTTTCACTTTTTAACTGTTTATATTTGTTTTCCTTATTAATTTTAGCACTTTTTGATCTATCAGAGATATTAATTTTAGCACTTTTTTGGATTTACCTCAACCGCGTCGCGTCTTCCGATTTTGTGTGAATGTTTAATTGTTATTTGTTTTTAATTTATTTTCTTTTTTAGGTCGCTAGTCACTTTTCTACTGATGGTACCAAAGGACCATGTATACTTTTCACCTTTCTCGGGGGTAAGGGGCCTCACGGATGGGGTAAGTATTCCAATCAAAAAAGAAAAACCACGGAGACTTCAAATTCAAATATAAGTATATATAATTCACTTTATTTAATTTCAGCGAGGTCGACTGCGATGCAGATGATGGTAAGTGGATAACTAACTTTTCAGCGGCCCAGCACATTCCACTGGACCGCTTACCTATTGCAGTGAGAGCGTATGTATGTACATAGGTATGATTGTATGTGCACTAAACGGTAAGACTATTTCTATTTACAGGGTAATGCAAAAAGGGTAAGTATAAAATGAAGGTAAGTATAACTAGTAAGGAAGTCTAAGTTCGGGTGTAACCGAACATTAAATACCTAGTAGTGATCTGTTTTGGTATCCTAATTTACTCAGGTCTATTTTAATACATACCTGAAAATTTGTTATAAAGGCAACTGATTGTTTTCGATAAAAACACTTCTGTTGTGAGTGGTAAATTAAATTATTACTAAATAACAAAATATAAATACCTTTCCTCATGTTCATGAAAGGTATGAAAATAAAAAAAATTAATAAAAAAAGGCAGTAGGGTGGTAACTACTTTCCCGTAAATCTTGCTTGTTTGTTATTCGATTTGCGTAATTTTTGGCAGGAGTATACTACATACTATTGGGAACGCTCTCACAAAATTTCATTGAAATACATTCTTGAAATTCCAAGCAATCGCTTTTGAAAATAGCAGAGCTTTTATGCTAAAAAGTGGGCGGCGCCATGCCTACTTCACCAAAATCCACAAAATTTTTGTACAGTTTAGTTTTGCTTAAAAGGCTTATTATGTGTGTAAAATCTTATTTATATTACTTATACAATTATTGAAATATCGCGATTTTAAGTTTACGAAGAAATTTTTTAGAACTGTGTTCAAAAAGTGGGCGTGTCCGTTCTCCGATTTTGTTTATTTTTACAGCAAAGAGTAAGCTTTATATGCTGAACACTTTCTCTAAATATCGTTTCAATAAGTCAATTTTTACCGGAGTTATGGCATGGAAAGTTTTGTGGAATAATCCCCCATAAAGGGGCGGGGCCACGCCCATTTTCCAAAAATTTTGTGCTTTCGACTTTCTTTGCCCACGATCACTTCAGAGGTGAAATAGAAATTATATACAGCTAGTTTAAGCAAAGTTATAGCATATTCAATATATCTATGATCCTTTTCAAAATCTTTCGTATAAAATTGGGCGTGGACCAAACCCGATTTCGCTAATTTTTTTTCGAAATATTGCCTGTATTGATATATATATGTGTGCTGAATGTTATTTTGCTATCTTGAGCGGTTTTTGATTTATGATTAATAATATTTCCAAATTTGACTATATCAAAAGTGGCCGGTGCCACGCCCCTTTTTAAAAATTTCTTCAAAAATGTATTTGTTGCCTTAACGCTAATGTGCACACCAAATATTATCCTTATAGGTGTATTATGTACTGAATAATCACTCTTTTTGTATTTTCCAAAATATTATATATATAGAAAGAGGGCGTGGCTTTTAACCGATTTTGCCTATTTTCAATAGCGCTCGGAGATAAGTGAAAAGGAATCTACATACTAAATTTCATTGAGATATCTCAAGATTTACTCAAGTTATCGTGTTTACAGACGGACGGACGGACGGACGGACGGACATGGCTCAATCAATTTCTCTTTTCCTCCTGAACATTTTGATATATACATATAAGTCAATATTTATCTCGATTCGTTTATGCCGTTACATACTACCGTTAGGCGAATGAAATTAATATACCTTGTGTGCGAAGCACTACTAGGTATAAAAAGGCAGTAGAGTGTTAACTACTTGCCCGTAAATCTTGCTTGTTTGTTATTCGATTTGCGTAATTTTTGGCAGAAGTATACTACATACTATTGGGAACCATCTCACAAAATTTCATTGAAATACATTCTTGAAATTCCAAGCAATCGCTTTTGAAAATAGCAGAGCTTTTATGCTAAAAAGTGGGCGGCGCCATGCCTACTTCACCAAAATCCACAAAATTTTTGTACAGTTCAGTTTTGCTTAAAAGGCTTATTATGTGTGTAAAATCTTATTTATATAACTTATACAATTATTGAAATATCGCGGTTTTAAGTTTACGAAGAAATTTTTTAGAACTGTGTTCAAAAAGTGGGCGTGTCCCTTCTCCGATTTTGTTTATTTTTACAGCAAAGAGTAAGCTTTATATGCTGAACACTTTCTCTAAATATCGTTTCAATAAGTCAATTTTTACCGGAGCTATGGCATGGAAAGTTTTGTGGAATAATCCCCCATAAAGGGGCGGGGCCACTCCCATTTTCCAAAAATTTTGTGCTTTCGACTTTCTTTGCCCACGAACACTTCAGAGGTGAAATAGAAATTATATACAGCTAGTTTAAGCAAAGTTATAGCATATCCAATATATCTATGATCCTTTTCAAAATCTTTCGTATAAAATTGGGCGTGGACCTAACCCGATTTCGCTAATTTTTTTTCGAAATATTGCCTGTATTAATATATATATGTGTGCTGAATTTTATTTTGCTATCTTGAGCGGTTTTTGATTTATGATTAATAATATTTCCAAATTTGACTATATCAAAAGTGGGCGGTGCCACGCCCCTTTTTAAAAATTTCTTCAAAAATGTATTTGTTGCCTTGACGCTAAAGTGCACACCAAATATTATCCTTATAGGTGTATTATGTACTGAATAATCACTCTTTTTGTATTTTCCAAAATATTATATATATAGAAAGAGGGCGTGGCTTTAAACCGATTTTGCCTATTTTCAATAGCGCTCGGAGATAAGTGAAAAGGAACCTACATACCAAATTTCATTGAGATATCTCAAGATTTACTCAAGTTATCGTGTTTACAGACGGACGGACGGACGGACGGACGGACATGGCTCAATCAATTTCTCTTTTCCTCCTGAACATTTTGATATACATAAGTCAATATTTATCTCGATTCGTTTATGCCGTTACATACTACCGTTAGGCGAATGAAATTAATATACCTTGTGTGCGAAGCACTACTAGGTATAAAAAGGCAGTAGGGTGTTAACTACTTGTCCGTATATTTTGCGTGTTTGCTATCCGATTTGCGTAATTTTTGGCAGGAGTATACTACATACTATTGGGAACCCTCTCACAAAATTTCATTGAAATACATTCTTGAAATTCCAAGCAATCGCTTTTGAAAATAGCAGAGCTTTTATGCTAAAAAGTGGGCGGCGCCACGCCTACTTCACCAAAATCCACAAAATTTTTGTACAGTTCAGTTTTGCTTAAAAGGCTTATTATGTGTGTAAAATATTATTTATATAACTTATACAATTATCGAAATATCGCCATTTTAAGTTTACGAAGAAATTTTTTAGAACTGTGTTCAAAAAGTGGGCGTGTCCGTTCTCCGATTTTGTTTATTTTTACAGCAAAGAGTAAGCTTTATATGCTGAACACTTTCTATAAATATCGTTTCAATAAGTCAATTTTTACCGGAGTTATGGCATGGAAAGTTTTGTGGAATAATCCCCCATAAAGGGGCGGGGCCACGCCCATTTTCCAAAAATTTTGTGCTTTCGACTTTCTTTGCCCACGAACACTTCAGAGGTGAAATAGAAATTATATACAGCTAGTTTAAGCAAAGTTACAGCATATTCAATATATCTATGATCCTTTTCAAAATCTTTCGTATAAAATTGGGCGTGGACCTAACCCGATTTCGCTAATTTTTTTTCGAAATATTGCCTGTATTAATATATATATGTGTGCTGAATTTTATTTTGCTATCTTGAGCGGTTTTTGATTTATGATTAATAATATTTCCAAATTTGACTATATCAAAAGTGGGCGGTGCCACGCCCCTTTTTAAAAATTTCTTCAAAAATGTATTTGTTGCCTTAACGCTAAAGTGCACACCAAATATTATCCTTATAGGTGTATTATGTACTGAATAATCACTCTTTTTGTATTTTCCAAAATATTATATATATAGAAAGAGGGCGTGGCTTTTAACCGATTTTGCCTATTTTCAATAGCGCTCGGAGATAAGTGAAAAGGAACCTACATACTAAATTTCATTGAGATATCTCAAGATTTACTCAAGTTATCGTGTTTACAGACGGACGGACGGACGGACGGACGGACATGGCTCAATCAATTTCTCTTTTCCTCCTGAACATTTTGATATATACATATAAGTCAATATTTATCTCGATTCGTTTATGCCGTTACATACTACCGTTAGGCGAATGAAATTAATATACCTTGTGTGCGAAGCACTACTAGGTATAAAAAGGCAGTAGGGTGTTAACTACTTGCCCGTAAATCTTGCTTGTTTGTTATTCGATTTGCGTAATTTTTGGCAGGAGTATACTACATACTATTGGGAACCCTCTCACAAAATTTCATTGAAATACATTCTTGAAATTCCAAGCAATCGCTTTTGAAAATAGCAGAGCTTTTATGCTAAAAAGTGGGCGGCGCCACGCCTACTTCACCAAAATCCACAAAATTTTTGTACAGTTCAGTTTTGCTTAAAAGGCTTATTATGTGTGTAAAATATTATTTATATAACTTATACAATTATTGAAATATCGCCATTTTAAGTTTACGAAGAAATTTTTTAGAACTGTGTTCAAAAAGTGGGCGTGTCCGTTCTCCGATTTTGTTTATTTTTACAGCAAAGAGTAAGCTTTATATGCTGAACACTTTCTCTAAATATCGTTTCAATAAGTCAATTTTTACCGGAGTTATGGCATGGAAAGTTTTGTGGAATAATCCCCCATAAAGGGGCGGGGCCACGCCCATTTTCCAAAAATTTTGTGCTTTCGACTTTCTTTGCCCACGAACACTTCAGTGGTGAAATAGAAATTATATACAGCTAGTTTAAGCAAAGTTACAGCATATTCAATATATCTATGATCCTTTTCAAAATCTTTCGTATAAAATTGGGCGTGGACCTAACCCGATTTCGCTAATTTTTTTTCGAAATATTGCCTGTATTAATATATATATGTGTGCTGAATTTTATTTTGCTATCTTGAGCGGTTTTTGATTTATGATTAATAATATTTCCAAATTTTACTATATCAAAAGTGGGCGGTGCCACGCCCCTTTTTAAAAATTTCTTCAAAAATGTATTTGTTGCCTTAACGCTAAAGTGCACACCAAATATTATCCTTATAGGTGTATTATGTACTGAATAATCACTCTTTTTGTATTTTCCAAAATATTATATATATAGAAAGAGGGCGTGGCTTTTAACCGATTTTTCCTATTTTCAATAGCGCTCGGAGATAAGTGAAAAGGAACCTACATACCAAATTTCATTGAGATATCTCAAGATTTACTCAAGTTATCGTGTTTACAGACGGACGGACGGACATGGCTCAATCAATTTCTCTTTTCCTCCTGAACATTTTGATATATATAAGTCAATATTTATCTCGATTCGTTTATGCCGTTACATACTACCGTTAGGCGAATGAAGTTAATATACCTTGTGTGCGAAGCATATTAATTCATTTCCACATAAATTCATTTTTCTCTTTCAGGATATTTTTTATAAATATCGGATTAGTCCTCAAACTCGATGAGATTTTCGCTCATGTCTTCAACAGAAGATATGGACAAGTTCCTCTACAACCGCTTCCAAACGTTGGGAACTGTTTCTGACCTCAGGGGTAGCAAATCATTGACAGAACTCAAGAGTCAAAATCATACACAGCAAACGCCTGCGAAACTTGGAATATACCAATCCAGCACCCCAACAGCGTCGTGTAAAATGTGCAACAGTAGGGAGCACAAATTACGAAATGGCCAAAAATTCCGGGGGCTAACCATATCAGATAGAATAGCCTACATCAAGAGCAACAATTGTTGCTTGAACTGCCTGTCGGCTGGACACACGGTGGCACGATGCACGAGTTGCTTTAACTGCAGCTCGTGTCACGCAAGGCACAACACCTTACTCCATCTGGCAACAGCTCAGCCAAAAGCAACGAACCAGAGGTGGCGGCAAAACACATCTGACTATAGGCCCTCAACTTCACATCAGGCTAGGGCAAGGCTTGAATCTGCAAATAGAAACGAAAACGTTAATAATGTTTCTACATTATATTCGAATACAACTAAGGGGGTATTGTTAGGAACTGCACGTGTAAAAATCCACTATAATGGAGTGGATTTCTCGGCCAGGGCACTTATTGACTCCGGTTCCGATTGCTCGTTCATAACCGAAAGGCTGAAGAAAAGAATAAACCTGAAGTCTAAACGCCTGAACATTCAAGTATCGGGTATAAACAATACGCCGTCAGCGCAGGTCAAAGAGTCGTGCGTTATTACAATAGGTTCCCTTATCGATCCTCTAGTCAACATCGATACAATGGTCCTAGTCCTACCACAACTCACCGGGAATCTTCCAACTTGCCAAGTCAGCGCGTTGACCTAGCAAGCTTTCCCGGACTTGATTTAACAGATAAGAGGTTCTTCGTTAATGAGCCAGTCGACCTCATCCTAGGAGGTGACATTTACGCAAAAATAATATTAAGCGGTATAAGGAACAACGTTATGAACACGCTTCTTGCCCAAGAAACCGTCTTCGGTTGGATATTAACCGGTCGGGCCGAGGCAGCACAGTCAACCAATAAAAGGGTATCATTTTTCAACGAAATAAGCCTAGCCAAGCAGTTAACCGCTTTCTGGAAGTTGGAAGATGTGCCTAAGAAAAAGGCAAGGAACGAGGATAATGCCTATTGCGAGGAACTTTTCAAGGCTACAACAGAACGGGGCCCTGATGGGAAGTATACAGTTGCCCTTCCATCTAAACAAGATTTCCCTAGTAACGTCTGCTTAGGACCTTCTTTAAAGGGTGTTTGCTCTCAATTTTACAGAAATGAGACCCGTCTGTCTAAGACACCGGGCCTACAGACAGAATATAATAGAGTACTAGCGGAGTACGAAACATTAGGACATATGTCCAAAGTCCCTTCAATCGTCCCACCCCTATCTACGGATTGCCACTTCTTGCCTCATCATGCTGTCATAAAGGAAGGAAACACAACGACTAAATTCCGGGTGGTATTCAACGCATCGTGTCCGACCGCTAATGGCACCAGCCTTAACGACGTACTTCATCCAGGTCCAGTACTGCTCCTCAGATGGAGATTCTATAAATATGTGTTTAATAGTGACATCGATAAGATGTATCGTCAGATATGGGTCAAACCCAATCAGACCAAATTTCAAAGAATAGTTTTCCGGACCAGACCTGAGAATCCTATCACCGTCTACGAAATATCCTGCGAACAAGTATGTACGTCGATGATGTTCTCTCAGGAGGGCATACTATCGACTACGCTATCAAGGCTCGCGATGAAATTACACGTGCATTACAGTCCGCGGGCTTATCCCTTCGAAAATGGACGTCGCATTGCAACAAAATACTACAGGGAATAAACAAACATCATCGACTAAACGAGGACTTTTTGGAGTTCGAAGACTCCAGTACGGTCAAAACACTCGGAATCCGTTGGAACGCGCATTCTGACCAGTTTTATTTTACAGCTAAGCCCATCGAAAATAAGGATAGCATAACTAAACGGGCGATACTCTCAGCCATCGCTAAACTCCTCGATCCATTGGGATGGCTGGGCCCAGTCATCATAGTAGCTAAAATGATCATGCAAAATATTTGGATAGAGGGGACTGACTGGGGCGAGAGAGTATCTGATCAAACTTTAGATAGGTGGCAAAACTTTATGCACGACTACAATAAAATTATAACATTCGGATTCCACCATGGGTGTATTTCACGCCATCCAACGACGTAGAAATACACGGATTCTGCGATGCAGCCACAGTCTTTTTACCGAAACCTTAGAAACCGTCATCGAAAACCTTAACTGAGGCACATTCAACGTACACCTATGGACGGATTCAACCATCGTCCTAGCATGGATCCGAAAACCACCGTGCTCTTGGTCAACGTTCGTGGCGCACAGAGTAACAAAAATCGTAGAAAAGGTAGGAAATGAAGATTGGTGGCACGTGGGTTCCGCATCAAACCCAGCAGACCTGGCCAGCAGAGGACTATCAGCGAGGGATCTAGTCGACAACGTCTTGTGGTGGCAGGGACCTTCTTGGCTACAAGAAGACAAGACTAAATGGCCAGCCCAAGAAAAAGAGTATGGTAGAAACATCGAGGAAAAGAGAGTACAAATTCACGCTACTACGCAAACAAACAATAAAGAGGACATTCTCGATAGATTTTCCTATTTTTCAAGAGCTTTGAGGATCATATCATATGTTATGAGATTCTCTCAAAGGACGAGTCCCAAAATGAAATCCACTTTTAAAGCGGAGTCATACCTCATTTCGCCCGACGAAATTAAGGCTACGACTCAACTTCTTATATCTATCTACCAACAGAAACATTATTCTGAGGAATCCGGGAAAGCTATTGGGACCAAAAGCGAAGTCCTGCCTCTCAACCCCTTCATCGATAGCTGTAACATCTTGTGGGTGGGCGGCCGTCTGTCTGCATCTCTTGATCTGCCTTATAATGAACGTCACCCAATTATCCTCCCTTACGCGTGTCATTTTACCCGTCTTCTGGTCCAGTTTGTCCAAAAGATCTCCCTACACTGAGAAAACCAAGTAATGCTGCGGCTTATCAGCACGCAATACTTGGTTCCAAAGGTTAAAAACCTGATTAAATCTATTATCCACAACTGTAAGGTCTGTACCATCTTTCGACACCAAGTACAGACTTCCGCACGCACTACCTTTTCCCGAGCTTTTACCAACACCGGGGTAGATTTCGCCGGACCCTTTGATATCAAATCCTACAGCGGCAGAGGATGTCGCATGTCCAAGGGCTACGTTTGCCTCATCGTATGCTTTACGACCAAGGCCATTCATTTGGAGGCCACTAGTGACCTTAGTACTGCCGCGTTCCTGGCAGCTTTCGATAGGTTTGTTGCCAGACGAGGATGTCCAAAAAACATCCACTCGGATAATGGAACGAACTTCGTCGGTGCCTCTCGAGCTCTCCGATCAGAGTTTAAGTCTTTTCTAGCGGACGCCCGCAACCAGACCCTTTCGAAATATTGTCATCAAACCCTCACCTGGCATTTCATACCAGCAGGTGCTACTCATATGGGTGGACTTTGGGAAGCGGGGGTCAAAAGTCTTGAGTCTTGCCTCAACTCGCGACCCTTGAAGCCCTCTTCCAACGAACCGTCGAACTTGGAACCGCTTACCCCAGGACATTTCCTCGTTGGAGGGCATCTTTTAGCACCACCCGAGATCGACGTCAGCGAGAATCGGGCTTCACTCGTCAACAGATGGGAAAAACTCAAGGCATTACACCAAACGTTCTGCAAAAGATGGAAAACCGAATATCTTACCGATTTGCAGAAACGCGTCAAATGGAAACATTCACAAGCCAATTTGAAACAAGGAGACCTAGTTGTCCTAAAGGAGGACAACTTACCTCCCAACGAATGGAGGTTAGGCCGGATCGCAGACCTACACTACGGACCGGATAAGCGAGTTCGAGTAGTCGAACTATACACCGCCAGGGGCCGAACTACTAGACCAATCGCAAAATTGGTCCTACTTCCACCCGTCAGTCAAGATGGCGGAAGGGAGTAATATTCCACTTCTAATTCCACTTCGCATTATATTCCGCATTAGGGAAACACTCGGTAGGGAACTTCGCATTTTGAATCCCCGCGATAACTAATTCCACTCCCTAACAATAATCACAATAACAAGTAAACGCACTCGTTCAAACTTAACGAGGCCAACCGAAACCCTACCGCAGACGGACGAACCGATCTGCCACAGAAGTTGCGAATTTTGCGGCAACAACTCGCCGCAAATTACCAAAACATCGCATTTATACCCATTTGCACACACCACCAGACAACAAGAGTACGCCCCCGAATCATAAGGGAGCCCTAGACGAAAATCCCCTTTTCTCATCTTCATGACCAGGTTAAGGTACTGGAGAGACTTACAAAATTCAACAAAATTAAAAATTTTGGCTCTTAAATAACCGTGTTATTAACTTAGGAATCTTACAAAATTCAACAAAATGAAAAATTTTGGATCCTTGATCAAAATATTTCGAAAAAATATTAATATTTACCGGAGCTAAACCGCGTTAAAAAAACGCTAAAAATATCGTTTTTTATGTATAAAAGGAGTATGAAAAAATGTTTTTTAATAAAAAGCACCTGAGATGATGAATTAGCTGGAGTACAAAAGGTAAGCATGAAAAAGTTGGAAAATTTTTTTAATGCAATCCAAATATTGAGACGTATGTTTTTGGTCATATTTCGAGGTGTAGGTTTTCGGAAAACTTTAATAACTCAGCCAATTATTGACGGATTTGGACGATTAGGATATCGTTTAAAAGGTATTTTCGAGACGTTGCAATTTCTGCAAAATTTAACCCATTTTGGTCCAATTTTACACATTGCGAATATTAGCACACAGGTATACAATAATAGTGCTGATAAAATTTTTACACTTTTTATACCTAGTAGTGCTTCGCACACAAGGTATATTAACTTCATTCGCCTAACGGTAGTATGTAACGGCATAAACGAATCGAGATAGATATTGACTTATGTATATCAAAATGTTCAGGAGGAAAAGAGAAATTGATTGAGCCATGTCCGTCCGTCCGTCCGTCCGTCCGTCTGTCCGTCCGTCCGTCTGTCCGTCCGTCCGTCTGTCCGTCCGTCCGTCTGTGAACACGATAACTTGAGTAAATCTTGAGATATCTCAATGAAATTTGGTATGCAGGTTCCTTTTCACTTATCTCGGAGCGCTATTGAAAATAGGCAAAATCGGTTAAAAGCCACGCCCACTTTCTATATATATAATTTTTTCGAAAATACAAAAAGAGTGATTATTCAGTACATAATACACCTATAAGGATAATATTTGGTGTGCACTTTAGTGTTAAGGCAAAAAATACATTTTTGAAGAAATTTTTAAAATGGGGCGTGGTACCGCCCACTTTTGATATAGTCAAATGTGGAAATATTATTAATCATAAATCAAAAACCGCTCAAGATAGCAAAGTGAAATTCAGCACACATATTTATATTAATACAGGCAATATTTCGAAAAAAAATTATCGAAATCGGGTTAGGTCCACTCCCAATTTTGTACGAAAGATTTTGAAAAAGATCATAGATATATTGAATATGCTATAACTTTGCTTAAACTAGCTGTATATAATTTCTATTTCACCTCTAAAGTGTTCGTGGGCAAAGAAAGTCGAAAACACAAAATTTTTGGAAAATGGGCGTGGCCCCGCCCCTTTATGGGGGATTATTCCATAAAACTTTCCATGCCATAACTCCGGTAAAAATTGACTTATTGAAACGATATTTACAGAAAGTGTTCAACATATAAAGCTTACTCTTTGCTGTAAAAATAAACAAAATCGGTGAACGGACACGCCCACTTTTTGAACACAGTTCTAAAAAATTTCTTCGTAAAATTAAAATCGCGATATTTCCATAACTGTATAAGTTATATATATAAGATTTTACACACTTAATAAGCTTTTTAAGAAAAACTAAACTGCAAAAAAATTGTGTGGATTTTGTTGAAGTAGGCGTGGCGCCGCCCACTTTTCAGCAAAAAAGGTCTGTTATTTTCAAAAGCGATTGCTTGAAATTTCAAGAAGGTATTCCAATGAAAGTTAGTGGGATGCTTCCCAATAGTATGTAGTATACTCCTGCCAAAAATTATGCAAATCGAATGACAAACAAGCAAGATTTACGGGAAAGTATTTAACTCCCTATTGCCTTTTTTTTTATTAATTTTTTTTATTTTCATACCTTTCATAAGCCCCATGCAAAACTATTTATATTTTGTTATTTAGTGATAATTTAATTTACCACTTACAACAGAAGTGTTTTTAATCGAAAACAATCAGTTGTTTTATACCACCTTTTCAGGTATTAAAATAGACCTGAGTTAATTGGGATAACGCAAAAGATCACTACTAGGTATTTAATGTTCGGTTACACCCGAACTTAGACTTCCTTACTAGTTTTTATTAATTTTTTCTATTTTCATACCTTTCATGAACATGGGGAAAGCTATTTATATTTTGTTATTTAGTGATAGTTTAATTTCCCACTTACAATAGAAATGTTTTTATCGAAAACAATCAGTTGCCTTTATAACAAATTTTCAGGTATGTATTAAAATAGACCTGAGTAAATTAGGATACCAAAACAGATCACTACTAGGTATTTAATGTTCGGTTACACCCGAACTTAGACTTCCTTACTAGTTTATGCTTACCTTTTGCACTCTATCATCTCAGATGCTTTTTATTAAAAAATATTTTTTCAAACTCCTTTTATACATAAAAAACGATATTTTGAGTGTTTTTTAACGGGGTTTAGCTCCGGTAAATCTTAATATTTTTTCGAAATATTTTGAGGGAGTCCTTAGAAAAGAGTGAATTTTGAAATTCCGGTGGAAACAGTGCCACTTTTTTTGGCGAGGCACCTTAATGTATATGGGTCTTTTAGGCGTAACACATTTTGCAAATAAACAAAATTGAGCTACTTTTATGAAATATCTATGGGGCTAAATTCGGGACACGGGTGTCAGTTTTACAAGGCACACCCTCACACAACGGAAACAGATGCAGTGAAGTCGTTGCAGACAATATTGCCCAATAAACAAAGAAGTACGCTAGTAATACTTTCCAAGCCTAAAAGGTAAATGTTTTCCAAATGAGTATGTAACAAAAATTACACAAACGTTTAGATATGTTTCTCCTATGGTGTAGTAGCCTTGGAAAAATAACTTGAGGTGAACCCTCAGAGAGGTGAAAAATTTCTCAGTTTTCAAAAATAATGTCTTATTATATTATATTGATATGTATTTTGTTATATGGACATCGTGGTCTGACGGCAGTGCAGCTGGCCTACCACACAGAAGGACCTAGGTTCGAATCCCTCTACAGGCGACATAGGAAATTATTTGAAAAGGTTTTTAAAAACGGGTGTCATGAAAGGCTTCTCAGAAGAAGTGCACATACTTGCCTTACAGATGCAGACTATAAAAATTGCCAGCAGCACACCAAAAATTGGCCCGTTATCTCCTCTTAGTAAGAATCTATATATATAAAATTCAAATTATGTAAATATGTATGTAGGTATAGATCGACTTGCGTCCTAAACTTATAAACCGATCGCAACCAAATTTTACACACCCACTGTACATCTTCCAGGGATGGTCACAGGCTAAAAAATACTTTGATATATATAGGGGGCGTGACACCTCCCATACAAATGGAATTTTCCATTGTCCGTATCTCTGGAAGTATTTATGTTAGACCATTGAAACTCGGTAAGGGGTTATATGGGATCGATCCCTACCACCTCCAAAACAACTGGGTATAACGAAAAAGTGGGCGTGGCACCGCCCATACGAATGAAATACTTCTTAGTCGATATCTCTGGAAGTATTTAGGTTAGGCCACTGAAATTTGGTGAGAGATTATATGAGATCGATCCCTACCACCTCCAAAAAAACTGGGGATAACGAAAAAAGGGGCGTGGCACCTCCCATACGAATGAAATATTTCTTAGTCGATATCTCTGGAAGTATTTTTGTTAGATCATTGAAACTGGGTAAGGGGTTATACGGGATCGATCCCTACCACCTCCAAAACAACTGGGTATAACGAAAAGTGTGGTTATTGTAAAAGCGTTTAAAGTTAGGACCTGAAAATGATCAGGAGATTAATGATATCAATAGCTCTATGTGGCGTGTTCCCGTGTAGGAAATTTTTTTTCGCTATTTACTTACGCTCCGGGACAGAAAACTAAAAATTTTGTGTATCGTGTAGCCTTAAACGGAATACTAAAATTTTATATTTTTGAAGTTGTATGCACAATAAAGTAGTGAAAAATTAATAAAAAAATCTATTTTGGTAAGAACAAAGTTTGCCGGGTCAGCTATATTATATAAATTTGAAATCTTAAAGTATATTATTGATTTTGAAAGGCCCCCTAACTACTTACATCCCGAGCAACGCCGGGTACCCTGCTAGTTTATTATAAACCACAATATTTCAATACTTAAAAAAAAAAAAATTGAGGATATGGTCGGAATTCAAACCAGCAATCGTCGGATCAAAATCCCACAACATATTACAAACAATATCAAAATCCCACAACATATCATGATACAATTATAATTCAACAATGACAACATATTATAAACAATATAAAAAACCTACACACAACTCACCCGCAATCACGGTGCTCCGTGACAAAATCTCAAGTAGCAAGCCACCGTGCTTAGTGCTGGTCGTCCGAGTTTCTACACCATCAATTTTCACTGGTTGCACATCCACTGCTGGTTATGTACTGCCTCCCTCGCGAAGGGTATATACCTTGACGTGGTGCGAGGGCTTAGTCGCGAGCCACAGGACTAAGCTTGTCGGATGATGGCTTCCCACATGGGACACCATCAACCGGCAAGCCCAGTCTCTCTGGAACGCGATGTCCAAGATATACCCCCTCCCAATCCAGGGTGTTATGCAGCCGGGAGGTTAATCGTGGCTGTATTAGTACGGAGCCTCTCTGACACCGGGCCGCCTCAGAGAGTAACCATGGTCTTACCGCGGCATGAGGCTCTGCCGCGGCGTACGACATTTCCCCACTTTATATCCTTGACCCCAAGCCGGCCTCGTCCGGCAAAGGGTCGTACGAACAAGATGAACAACAACAAACAAAACAAAACTTCGTCCTCCTCCTCTCAGAGGAGGACAACGGCGAGAGTGCCACGCCAAATCGGCACAAACACGATGGGCGTGAGGGCAACCTCACACCAAGCAGCAACTAAGGGCGACCTGGGGGGTGGCGGCACCAACAGGGTGGCGAGTGCATCTGCGTCGGCAACGACGGGCTCGCTCCCCCCTGCTGATGCCGACCGCTCATCAGGCGAACGGACGGCAACCCGTCTCCACACGGCAAGGGATGTGGCAGAGGTCTCACGACCAAGCCACGCTCAGCTCGAGGAGAGGGAGGCCGCAAAAAATTGTCCAACTGGTGAACCGACTGCGATGGCAACTACGGGTCGGTCCAACCAGGATATACTGAGGGCAACCTCTTTGAGCACGGGCGACGAGGTGAGGGCCAGCACCAGTAAGGCCGCAGCGACAGTTGCGCTGGCAACAGCGAACACAGCTGGACCTGCTGATGCTGTGCCCCCACTAAGCGCTAGCACAGCTACCACTCTCCCGACGAATGCGGTTGAGGTCTCACGACCTGGCCACGCAGGTCCGAGGGAGAGAGAAGCTGCAAGGCTCACCACGAAAGGGGCGGCTGCGTAGCAACTACGGGTCGCCCCCTATCTTCGGACCCATCGCATCGGGACAAGAAGAAAGCAGCGAGGGTCCTAAAAAAATATCAGGGGGTAGCGCTGGACACGTTGTCCGAGAACGCTAGGGTCGCGATAGAAAGAGCGCAAGCTCTGCTACCGCGGTTCCAACGCAATCTGGGGCCAACTGGGGAAAGCTCGACCCCCTACAAGCGCCAGAGATCGGATGAGGAAATGAAACCTCCTCCGAAACGGCACCAAAATGCGACTGGGGTAGGTAAACTCAGTTTTGCGGAAGTGGCCAAGGACCGAATCCTCGTAGGCATTCTGGACCGTGGCAATGCCCGTGGGGCCATTCCCAGAGACCGATGGCCGTATGTCCGGAACGAAATCGGAAACGCCGTTCTCGACGTTCTGATGGAGTCTCCGGACACTCCGCCGAGGGGGTCCGACGCGGGATGGTACCAGGGGCAGGTCAAGGTCCTCGCTTGCGAGGATTCGAGGACGGTCGACCTATACCGGGCGGCTGTCGCAAAGCTGGGTGAGGTCTACCCCGGAGCCAGACTAGAGGTCGTCAACTGGAGGGACATTCTAGCCAGGCCGAGGGCAAGGGCATGGGTTCCATCGGTCCCTGCAGAGCCTGACAGGATTCTCAAGATGCTGCAGGCGATGAATCCGGCTCTTCCGACGCAGGACTGGAGTGTCGTTCTGGTCGAGGACGCGGTAGGGCCAAGAAGGCAGATAGTTCTGGCTCTCAACAGGGAGTCGATCGAGCCCCTTCAGCAAAGGAATGGTCGAGTGTATTACGGCATCGGGGAGGTCGTAATACACGTCTATCGTGGCGACGCACAGCGCGCTGGAGTAACCGGCGCCACTGACACAGAGGCGACCGAAGAACTGGAACTCTCCGACGTGGAGAGCATGGCTTCCGCCACGTCAAACTGCGCAGGCGTACTGAGCAGTTTGACGATGGAGGATGCTCTGCTTGAGTCCGACGGGGAGGACCTAGATGTTACGGTGGTGGAAGGGGAGTCTGGGCACAGTCCTCATGGGGATGAGAGTGCTCCAGATAAACCTCCACAAATCTAAAGCAGAGTCAGCTGCTCTAATAAGTCGCCTTTCGAAAGGCGACGTCGATGTGGTCCTCGTCCAACAGCCCTGGGTCAATAACTCAAGGGTTTGCGGACTGGGGGTCAATGGTTTCAAGCTGTATCGAGCTGATGATAAAGGTAAAATTAGAACCTGTATTTTGGTTAAGTCTGAGCTAAACACATTTCTCTTACCTAACTTTAGCAACGGCGTTATCTCCGCCAGCGGCACGAAGTCAACCTTTGCGTCGGTATACATGCCGTATGACTCAGAGGAACCTCCACCACAGAACAACGTGAGGCAATTGGTGACCAAACACAGCAACGGCCACTTACTTATCGGAATGGATGCGAATGCCCATCACATCCAATGGGGGAGCTCCGATATCAACAATCGAGGTGAGTCACTCTTTGATTACCTGCTAACAACTAACCTGGTAGTTTGCAACGTAGGCAATGAGCCAACGTTTATTACTAAAAACCGAAATGAGGTAATAGACCTCACTGTTTGTAGCGAAAGCACTTCTAGATGGGTCAGGAAATGGCGCGTTCTTGATGAACATTCGTTCTCTGATCACCGATATATAGAAATAGTTTTAGACTTCTTAATGGAACAACCCACTGTGAAACGTAACCTACGTAACACAAACTGGGAGGTACACAACGAAATACTAGCTAGGGAACTACCGGAATTACCCTCCCAAATTCCTTCATCAAATGAGGAACTGGAAGATCTGGTCACAACCCTCAACTCGGCATTCTCGAATGCCCTGGAGCAAGCCTGCCCAGTGCCAACGGCGCGCCGTAAGCGTAAACCTCATTGGTGGTCCCAGGACTTGGACTCACTTCGCATATCCTGCAGGAAACAATTCAACACAGCCAAGAGCCTCGACACCGAGCTCCAATGGCTGGAATACAAGGAAAAATTAAGAACCTATAAAAAGGCTCTAAGACAGGCGAAAAGAACTTCGTGGAAGAACTTCTGCACTGGTGTTGAAAGTGTCGAGGACACTTCGAGACTAAGGTGCATACTATCAAAGACGCAAACCGCTATGAGTTTCTTGCGAAAATCTGATGGCACATGGACCAGCTCAGAAGGGGAAACCCTACAGCTGCTCTTGGATACACATTTCCCGGGAAACTTGCAGAGTGCACCGACAATACCTGCAACGAACCGGGCGGTGAACATACCCATAACGGAGGAAAGGGTAAAATGGGCAGTGAAAAGTTTTAAGCCTTTCAAAGCTGCCGGACCTGACGGGATCATCCCCGCACAACTTATCACTACCTTGGACACAACAGCCAAATGGTTAAGTCATATTTACAAAGCATGCCTAGCTCTCGGCCACATTCCGAGTGCATGGAAAAGCGCTACTGTGGTCTTTATCCCTAAGGCAGGGAAGGCCTCTCACTACGAGCCAAAGGACTACAGACCCATCAGTCTCTCATCCTTTGTACTCAAGACTCTGGAGAGGATTATCAGCGATCACCTCACTACCACTATTGATAGCAACCTAATATCGGGCTATCAACACGCGTACACCAAGGGAAGATCAACGGAAACGGCGCTTCACAGCCTAGTCTCTGTAATTGAATCATCTTTGGAAAACAAAGAATATTGCCTGGTATCCTACCTGGACATTGAAGGGGCTTTCAACAACATAACCCCGGAAGCCGTTATCACTGCCCTTACAAACTTGGGTGTAGATACATCCCTGGTGGGATTAAGCGATCAACTTCTAAGAGGGAGGATAATACTCTCATCCTTTGGGGAAGTTGAGATGAAACGCTACGTCACAAGGGGCACACCACAAGGAGGTGTCCTCTCGCCGCTCCTATGGAACCTCACGGTGAACTCGCTGCTAAGAGATACCTGCTGGGGAGGCGGGAAGGTTGTGGCTTACGCGGACGATCTGGCCATTGCATACAGAGGCAAGTTCCCGCAAACTTTATGCGACTTGATGCAGGCAGCTCTACGGGAGGTTGCCTCATGGTCCTCTCGTTGCGGGGTAAGCGTCAACTCGGAGAAGGCGGAACTTGTTCTATACACCAAACGGTACAAAATACCACCCCTAGCTCTACCAGAACTAAACGGGGTGCGCCTTGAACTAGCCGATAAGGCGAAATTCCTAGGCATAATTCTAGACAAAAAGCTGAACTGGAAGGAGAATGTCGTTCAGCGTCAAAATAAAGCTTACATAGCATTATACACGTGTAAAAGAGCGATTGGGAAGAAATGGGGACTCGGTCCCAAAACTTGCAAATGGATTTACACTGCGATTATACGACCCATACTTCTCTACGGAGTCGTAGTATGGTGGCCTGCCCTGAGCAAGGCGTCATACAGAAACTTACTTGACAATGTCCACAGGTCCAGTATGATCAGTATCAGTGGGGCCCTGAGGACTGCACCGGGTGAAGCTCTTCAGGTCATCCTTGACGTACTGCCTGTAGACCTTGCAGGATACCAAGCAGCGGCAGCATCAGCCCTGCGTTTGAGGGAAATGTCCTGCTGGAGCACAAAAACCACGGGGCATTCTAGCATACTGAACCAATACAGTTTTCTTCCAACAAGAACGGATCGCTGTGCGACAACAACAGCTGATGACCGTTACTTCCAAATACGTATTCCCAGGAGGGAAGACTGGGAGGAGCCTAATAATTGCTTCACGGCGAAAGGCGGTGTGTCCGTATACACCGACGGCTCTAAATTAAACGGTAGAGTGGGAGGAGGGGTCTACTCAAAGGACCAAAACCTCGAACTGTCGTTCAGACTACCGGATCACTGCAGTGTCTTCCAGGCGGAAGTCTCAGCAATATGGGAAGCCGCTAAAAAGATAGGGAATGACACTATCGGCAAAGAAATTTTTATTTTTAGTGATAGCCAGGCGGCCATCAAAGCTCTCGGCTCGTACTCGTTCAATTCTGAACTCACCCTAAACTGTCGCCGATCTCTGCAGCAGATGGCCCAACAGAACTGTGTGAACCTCATCTGGGTCCCGGGGCACAGGGACATCGTGGGAAACTGCAAGGCAGATGAACTTGCCAGGCAGGGCACGACCGAGCAGGTTCTTCCAGATAAAGAACGCTTAGGGATGCCCTTCGCCACATGCAAGCTAATGCTGAAAGAATACATCTACGACCAAGTCAAAAAAAGATGGCTGCAAACAGCAGGTTGCCAGATATCTAAGCAGACCTGGCCAAAATGGGATCCGAAGAAATCTCGTCGAATCTACACTTTAAAAAGGGATGAAATATCCAAAGTAATAGGGGTACTAACCGGACATTGCCTCATAGGCAAACACGCGGAGAGACTGGGAGTGCCCTATCGTCGGTGTTGCAGCAGCTGTAAAGAGGATGAAGAGGAGGAAACAGTCGAACACCTAATCTGCGCCTGTCCCGCCTTAACTGAGGCCAGACGGCGCTATCTGGGAGCCTCCTATCTAGTCAACCTTCGCCAAGTAGCGGAGCTAGACGTCAGGGACTTGATGACCTACATCAAGTCAACAAAGTGGTTCGAGGATGAGGAGTAACGGTGTCTTCCTGTGGTATCACAATGGGCCTTCTACAACTGGCCTAAGTGTGCCGGTATGGCAGCCACTCAAACCTAACCTAACCTATGTACTGCCTCTCACTGTCTCCACCGAATACAGCGCAGACTGCATTTTTCAGCTTCTTCCACCTCACAGCTGCTTGAATACTGTCCTCTAAACCTAGTTCATTGTTGCCCCTTCTATTACCACCACTATTCGTGGTACTACTATTAGCTGCACCACTGCCAGTCGAAGCCATTATATGAGTACGAAAACGCGCTCCTACAAGATGTGAAGTCCGTTGGACCAGTTACTAACTGTGTTTGTTGTTGGTATGTATCCCGGACTCGGTAGATCCGTCGTATTTGGCCCTGTGGTTTCTGTGAGCAGCACACGGCAATCGGTAATTTGGTAAAAACTATGGACTGCACATTTTATTCCCCCGGCGCATCAATTAAATTTCTCACCCGCCCATGCGCCATGCCACAATAGGGCATTAATATTTTCATCACACATTTGTGTGGCATACACCGTTGGGGCATATAGAATGCTGCCCATTGATGGAGCATATGTTTGGCTGCTCATTGATGTGGCATATAGAAAGCTGCCCATAAAACCTGAAAAGACAAAAGAATTAGAATTGAATATCTACATAATTTTCATATATGTATCCATCGCTGGGCGCCGGCCACCACAGCGAGTGATACACACACGCACATACATGGTTTCAACGCTGCCGAAACGATACAGGATTTCGGCAGCGTAAACTTATACTTACCGCGAAATCCGCTATGTATCCACTGCTTCGATCCCCCCAATGATCCACCTGCCACCTGACAATAAAAGAAACAAAAAAACCTCATTATAATCATTACAATAAAAATAAAAGTCACGAATTTACAACTTATCTCGTGTGTATTTTCCAACAATGACATTTCATTCAGGAATGTATGCAGTGCTGAATGAATTAGCGTAGCCACTTCGCGTAACGATCGGTACCCACACATGATCGTAACGGGTATGTACTCGTTACAAAAATCCACCAATTTTTGTGGCGTACCGTATTGAGCGGGTGAAATTTTTTAGCATGGTGTGAGAGGAAACGCATTTTTCACTCCTAAGAATGTTGGTGGAAATGAATATCTTTGCCCGTACGTTATCCATTTAAGCGCAAATACGAAATATAGCGTGGTCAAAAATATTGAAACTAACCACTTTTTCACAGAACATTTAATTTCTTCCACCATTATTTTTTCACTACAACTGTCCACAGTTGCCAGTTTATTTGCACAGAAAAAAAAGGAAATATCTCAGTATGGTAGATTTTTCACCGCAATGAGCTTTGTTATGTTAAATTCCTTCATAGGGTGTCGCGGTACATCTGCCTGCACCTTTACATTGACAAGTGACACAGTCGTCAGCGATGGGATGTGGCAGCACAGAGTTGCTGACCACGTCTGTAAAACCGCAAATGTGGGTGAGTTACGAGCTGATTGAACACGGTGTCGATCAGCTGGTTATGCACCACTCAAGAACCAGCCCTGATGAGACTACAAACTTAGTCTTTTCAGAGCAAATGCATGCACATACCGCTTAATGATACCCAAACTACGACAAAAGTTGAAGGACCTCGCACCATTTCTCCCTTTTACTCCAGGTTACATACAAATATTACAGTTCGGGCTCCAACGAGTTACTACACTCACCATTATGTACAGTGTTCTGGGGTTGCAGGGAATTGTCATTCGTGACAAAGCTGCCAGATAGGTAAAAATTGCCAAACAAAATGACAAACTTACCCAATTGAAGGTAGACAAAATTTATACGAAAAAGTTAAAATTCGTGGTTAGGTATACAAGCCACCCAACTATACAGGTACACAAGCCACCCACAGGTATTAATTGTTTTAGTATGACTCGCTACACCGCAACACGCGTAAAAACTGAACAAAGGTCTCGCCCTTTCACCATCCCCTGTCGGTTATGCGGGAATAACCACGGCATCCGATTTTGCCAAAAATATCGTGGGATGGCGGTTGAAGAGCGGTTGAGGGTAGTACTTATCCACAAGTACTGCTCCAATTGCCTTTTGCCATTCCACGTTCCTGGAACATTCCCGAGCAAGGACCGCTGCTACCGGTGTAACGAGAAACACCATACGACGCTGCACATCGACGACTCAGCCGCCCGCCCCTGTGTGCACGTCGGTTCTAACGTCGACAGACTGGATGATGGAGAGATCTCCGATGGCGCGTTGTCGATCGCCATCACCGAAACCACAAAATCCTGGGCAGAACAGGTAGCGGAAGCAGAAGAAGAAGAGGAGGGGGCCAGTTCACCACCGATACGCTCTCCACAGCTCGACGGCTCGGAAACACGTTCTTTCCGACCGCTACTACGACACGAGCTGTGGAGAAGCCGCGATACAGTCCACGAAGAGAACAGAAGAGAGCGTGGCTCGGAAACACGTACTTTCCCACCACAGCAAAGACCCGGTAAGGTGAATCATGGTGGCTCAGAAACGCGTCCTTTCCGACCATCTCGCCGTTCCACTGCGGTAAGACGGGGTGACGCGGAAACACGTCCTTTCCGCTCATCACGCCTTACAGCGGGTCGGACGGCACTTTACTCGGCCCACACAGCTGTCAGCGACACCACCGTAGTCCGCCACAGGAATCTACCTGCCACTTTCCGGTTGGGCAGAGCAGCCAATACGCCCACCGAGAGCATTATTTTGAGGTCGTTTGTCGCCATTTCCCCCACTGCTTCCGTCTGCATCGAAGCCGGCGGCAAAATGCATGTTGTACGTGCCCTGATCGACTCGTGTTCACCCACATCGGTCATTGACAGCGAGCTCGCTTCCAAGCTTGGCTTAGAACGATTTGGGGGGACTCGGCCGATCAGGTGCACACTCGTCTTGCGCGGAGAATATGGGGTGGCAAGAAGGGTCACAACACAAGCCACGGTAATGGCCAGTTACCATCGAGTGAACCCTGCTTTGAATATAGACGCCACCGTTGCCGAGCCCTTTCAATTCATGAAGCTGGCTTCAGGTCGTCACCAGTGCGCCTGACATTGGGCGCCGACGTCTACGCTAGCCATATGCTGCCGGGCACCCCACCATCAACGGGCTACTGGCCCAAGCCACTATATTCGGCCTCACCATATCTGGGGCCTACCAACAAAAAGGCCTCAGTAAATCGACTCGTACGTTTGTCGACAATTATTCTAATAAAGGTGCAATGAACTAGGCAAAACCACGTTAATGTACTAATTACTCTTTTTCGTCTACCACAGGTGTCCGCCGGAAGCTACGAGCAGAGCAAGGGCTCAGGAAGGAGACACGTAGTCATAGTTTAAATTTTAATAATTAGTTTGGCATGGCTGCTGGTGATTCAGTTTTTCTTTTTTTTCTTTCTTTTAATGTTGCTGGTCGCAAGGGGGGCCGCCATGTCAGGCCATCAGCCTAAATATATCGGTCGCCCCTCGTAATAGATACTAGTATCTGCCGGCGCGACTTCTTTATTATCTTTTCGCCCGATAACAGCTCTTACCCCTTCGAAGCCTACGAAAGCAGGCAGGCAGAGCTAAGTTTTATCTGAAGGCGCTTTCACTTCTGTTTTGAGCACGAATCAAATTATCAGCAGCCACTCCAGGTAAGATCAATTCCTAGTATCTAATTTCAATTTCCACTGTTATAAAATACTGATTATTCACTTCCATAAAAAAGTACTTGTACGCCTTAATTGTCCAATAATTAAGGTTGTACATTATACTCAATAAAGAGATTCACTTATTGTATTGTACCTGTATTTGAAATACAGTGTTTATTATTTATTCACTCGCTGCCCTTTCTTTCACTTTTTTCGGTACATATTATTACGTGCGAGCAGCCCGCCATTACCCGGGCTCGCCGTAACAGTGCCTATTTACTTCCGCAACAGACTAAACTGAAACTTGCTAAATCACTCATTGTTCCACATATATCGTACGATGAGTTGGTGTATTGCAATCTTGATAGCAGGTCAATGTACAAGCTGCAAATGGCATTAAATAACTCGGCGCGTTTTGTCTTTGAAAAAAGAAAATATGACCACATTTCTTGCTATGCGAAACAGATCCTTGGGCATGATCTGGGCTCGTATTTTAAACTACGCGCTCTTATCTTCCTACATAAATTAATATACACACATGAACCATTGTACCTGTATAAAAACATTAAAATACTCTCTTGCTTCAAAACATAAACATATCGACATGGAGAGTCAAGCGGCTAAAAACACTCCGGTGTACCGGTTGATATTAAAAAACTAATTGTAAAGCTAAAAAAAGAAGGAAAGAGCTACAATAAAATATCATCACTTGTTGACAGACCACGTGCTACCATTCAATCCGTAGTGAAAACGTTTGAAAAGAATAAAATGTTTGCCATGGCAAAAGGTAGAGGACGAAAAAAAAAATTAAATGAGTATACCGAGAGAGTGATTGAGAGAATGGTTAAAACTGATCCCAAAATTGGAGCACCAAAGATTGCTGCGAACCTTGAAGAAACTGGAGGACCTGTCGTAAACCCTCAAACCATAAGAAATTTCCTAAAATCCAAGGGATACAAGGGGTGCGTATCGCGTAGAAAACCATTTATAGCAGCGAAGAATGCAGTAAAGCTGTTTAGGCCCGATGCCTAAAGTCGTAAAAATGCGCCACCCTAATGTCACTTTTTGTTTTATACAAAACCCCAACACCAAGCCGCCCACATGTATGTACATGCACGCATATTCATGTTTGTCAGCAAACATATACATGCATGTGGGTGTGCATGTGTCGGTTCACCTCCCCTTAAAACCGGAGGCTGAAATTCGGGGTTCAACGGTTGTCCGCGACTGGACAACCGGCTACTTTTCCAGCGAGCGTTGAAGCAACCACATCACGGCCACGCCAGGACTTTCACCGGCAACCAATATCGAAGGTAAAAATAACTTGTAAAATTATACATTTCATACCAAATATACGGCCACATTATAACGAGATTCTCGTTTTCGTTCTTTTCATTTCATTTCCTAATATCAATTCGACCGCGGTGCTTTCGAGCCACGGCCGCTCCAGCTAAGCACCACGGCCGATTTGTTCATGGTCCATCTCACCGAGAAACGGATACAGCCTATACAGTCCGCAATAACAACAACAACAAAAAACTAGTAAGGAAGTCTAAGTTCGGGTGTAACCGAACATTAAATACCTAGTAGTGATCTGTTTTGGTATCCTAATTTACTCAGGTCTATTTTAATACATACCTGAAAATTTGTTATAAAGGCAACTGATTGTTTTCGATAAAAACATTTCTATTGTAAGTGGTAAATTAAACTATCACTAAATAACAAAATATAAATAGCTTTCCCCATGTTCATGAAAGGTATGAAAATAGAAAAAATTAATAAAAACTAGTAAGGAAGTCTAAGTTCGGGTGTAACCGAACATTAAATACCTAGTAGTGATCTTTTGCGTTATCCCAATTAACTCAGGTCTATTTTAATACCTGAAAAGGTGGTATAAAACAACTGATTGTTTTCGATTAAAAACACTTCTGTTGTAAGTGGTAAATTAAATTATCACTAAATAACAAAATATAAATAGTTTTGCATGGGGCTTATGAAAGGTATGAAAATAAAAAAAATTAATAAAAAAAAAGGCAATAGGGAGTTAACTACTTTCCCGTAAATCTTGCTTGTTTGTCATTCGATTTGCATAATTTTTGGCAGGAGTATACTACATACTATTGGGAACGCTCTCACAAAATTTCATTGAAATACATTCTTGAAATTCCAAGCAATCGCTTTTGAAAATAGCAGAGCTTTTATGCTAAAAAGTGGGCGGCGCCATGCCTACTTCACCAAAATCCACAAAATTTTTGTACAGTTTAGTTTTGCTTAAAAGGCTTATTATGTGTGTAAAATCTTATTTATATAACTTATACAATTATTGAAATATCGCGATTTTAAGTTTACGAAGAAATTTTTTAGAACTGTGTTCAAAAAGTGGGCGTGTCCGTTCTCCGATTTTGTTTATTTTTACAGCAAAGAGTAAGCTTTGTATGCTGAACACTTTCTCTAAATATCGTTTCAATAAGTCAATTTTTACCGGAGCTATGGCATGGAAAGTTTTGTGGAATAATCCCCCATAAAGGGGCGGGGCCACTCCCATTTTCCAAAAATTTTGTGCTTTCGACTTTCTTTGCCCACGAACACTTCAGAGGTGAAATAGAAATTATATACAGCTAGTTTAAGCAAAGTTATAGCATATCCAATATATCTATGATCCTTTTCAAAATCTTTCGTATAAAATTGGGCGTGGACCTAACCCGATTTCGCTAATTTTTTTTCGAAATATTGCCTGTATTAATATATATATGTGTGCTGAATTTTATTTTGCTATCTTGAGCGGTTTTTGATTTATGATTAATAATATTTCCAAATTTGACTATATCAAAAGTGGGCGGTGCCACGCCCCTTTTTAAAAATTTCTTCAAAAATGTATTTGTTGCCTTAACGCTAAAGTGCACACCAAATATTATCCTTATAGGTGTATTATGTACTGAATAATCACTCTTTTTGTATTTTCCAAAATATTATATATATAGAAAGAGGGCGTGGCTTTAAACCGATTTTGCCTATTTTCAATAGCGCTCGGAGATAAGTGAAAAGGAACCTACATACCAAATTTCATTGAGATATCTCAAGATTTACTCAAGTTATCGTGTTTACAGACGGACGGACGGACGGACGGACGGACATGGCTCAATCAATTTCTCTTTTCCTCCTGAACATTTTGATATACATAAGTCAATATTTATCTCGATTCGTTTATGCCGTTACATACTACCGTTAGGCGAATGAAATTAATATACCTTGTGTGCGAAGCACTACTAGGTATAAAAAGGCAGTAGGGTGTTAACTACTTGTCCGTATATTTTGCGTGTTTGCTATCCGATTTGCGTAATTTTTGGCAGGAGTATACTAAATACTATTGGGAACCCTCTCACAAAATTTCATTGAAATACATTCTTGAAATTCCAAGCAATCGCTTTTGAAAATAGCAGATCTTTTATGCTAAAAAGTTCTCCGATTTTGCTTATTTTTACAGCAAAGAGTAAGCTTTATATGCTGAACACTTTCTCTAAATATCGTTTCAATAAGTCAATTTTTACCGGAGTTATGGCATGGAAAGTTTTGTGGAATAATCCCCCATAAAGGGGCGGGCCACGCCCCTTTTCCAAAAATTTTGTGCTTTCGACTTTCTTTGCCCACGAACACTTCAGAGGTGAAAGGGAAATTATATACAGCTAGTTTAAGCAAAGTTACAGCATATTCAATATATCTATGATCCTTTTCAAAATCTTTCGTATAAAATTGGGCGTGGACCTAACCCGATTTCGCTAATTTTTTTTCGAAATATTGCCTGTATTAATATATATATGTGTGCTGAATTTTATTTTGCTATCTTGAGCGGTTTTTGATTTATGATTAATAATATTTCCAAATTTGACTATATCAAAAGTGGGCGGTGCCACGCCCCTTTTTAAAAATTTCTTCAAAAATGTATTTGTTGCCTTAACGCTAAAGTGCACACCAAATATTATCCTTATAGGTGTATTATGTACTGAATAATCACTCTTTTTGTATTTTCCAAAATATTATATATATAGAAAGAGGGCGTGGCTTTTAACCGATTTTGCCTATTTTCAATAGCGCTCGGAGATAAGTGAAAAGGAACCTACATACCAAATTTCATTGAGATATCTCAAGATTTACTCAAGTTATCGTGTTTACAGACGGACGGACGGACGGACGGACGGACGGACGGACATGGCTCAATCAATTTCTCTTTTCCTCCTGAACATTTTGATATATATAAGTCAATATTTATCTCGATTCGTTTATGCCGTTACATACTACCGTTAGGCGAATGAAGTTAATATACCTTGTGTGCGAAGCACTACTAGGTATAAAAAGGGTAAGTATAAAATGAAGGTAAGTATAACTAGTAAGGAAGTCTAAGTTCGGGTGTAACCGAACATTAAATACCTAGTAGTGATCTGTTTTGGTATCCTAATTTACTCAGGTCTATTTTAATACATACCTGAAAATTTGTTATAAAGGCAACTGATTGTTTTCAATAAAAACACTTCTGTTGTGAGTGGTAAATTAAATTATTACTAAATAACAAAATATAAATACCTTTCCTCATGTTCATGAAAGGTATGAAAATAAAAAAAATTAATAAAAAAAGGCAGTAGGGTGTTAACTACTTGCCCGTAAATCTTGCTTGTTTGTTATTTGATTTGCGTAATTTTTGGCAGGAGTATACTAAATACTATTGGGAACCCTCTCACAAAATTTCATTGAAATACATTCTTGAAATTCCAAGCAATCGCTTTTGAAAATAGCAGAGCTTTTATGCTAAAAAGTTCTCCGATTTTGTTTATTTTTACAGCAAAGAGTAAGCTTTATATGCTGAACACTTTCTCTAAATATCGTTTCAATAAGTCAATTTTTACCGGAGTTATGGCATGGAAAGTTTTGTGGAATAATCCCCCATAAAGGGGCGGGCCACGCCCCTTTTCCAAAAATTTTGTGCTTTCGACTTTCTTTGCCCACGAACACTTCAGAGGTGAAATAGAAATTATATACAGCCAGTTTAAGGAAAGTTACAGCATATTCAATATATCTATGATCCTTTTCAAAATCTTTCGTATAAAATTGGGCGTGGACTTAACCCGATTTCGCTAATTTTTTTTCGAAATATTGCCTGCATTAATATATATATGTGTGCTGAATTTTATTTTGCTATCTTGAGCGGTTTTTGATTTATGATTAATAATATTTCCAAATTTGACTATATCAAAAGTGGGCGGTGCCACGCCCCTTTTTAAAAATTTCTTCAAAAATGTATTTGTTGCCTTAACGCTAAAGTGCACACCAAATATTATCCTTATAGGTGTATTATGTACTGAATAATCACTCTTTTTGTATTTTCCAAAATATTATATATATAGAAAGAGGGCGTGGCTTTTAACCGATTTTGCCTATTTTCAATAGCGCTCGGAGATAAGTGAAAAGGAACCTACATACCAAATTTCATTGAGATATCTCAAGATTTACTCAAGTTATCGTGTTTACAGACGGACGGACGGACGGACATGGCTCAATCAATTTCTCTTTTCCTCCTGAACATTTTGATATATATAAGTCAATATTTATCTCGATTCGTTTATGCCGTTACATACTACCGTTAGGCGAATGAAGTTAATATACCTTGTGTGCGAAGCACTACTAGGTATAAAAAGGGTAAGTATAAAATGAAGGTAAGTATAACTAGTAAGGAAGTCTAAGTTCGGGTGTAACCGAACATTAAATACCTAGTAGTGATCTGTTTTGGTATCCTAATTTACTCAGGTCTATTTTAATACATACCTGAAAATTTGTTATAAAGGCAACTGATTGTTTTCAATAAAAACACTTCTGTTGTGAGTGGTAAATTAAATTATTACTAAATAACAAAATATAAATACCTTTCCTCATGTTCATGAAAGGTATGAAAATAAAAAAAATTAATAAAAAAAAGGCAGTAGGGTGGTAACTACTTGCCCGTAAATCTTGATTGTTTGTTATTCGATTTGCGTAATTTTTGGCAGGAGTATACTACATACTATTGGGAACGCTCTCACAAAATTTCATTGAAATACATTCTTGAAATTCCAAGCAATCGCTTTTGAAAATAGCAGAGCTTTTATGCTAAAAGGTGGGCGGCGCCATGCCTACTTCACCAAAATGCACAAAATTTTTGTACAGTTTAGTTTTGCTTAAAAGGCTTATTATGTGTGTAAAATCTTATTTATATAACTTATAAAATTATTGAAATATCGCGATTTTAAGTTTACGAAGAAATTTTTTAGAACTGTGTTCAAAAAGTGGGCGTGTCCGTTCTCCGATTTTGTTTATTTTTACAGCAAAGAGTAAGCTTTATATGCTGAACACTTTCTCTAAATATCGTTTCAATAAGTCAATTTTTACCGGAGTTATGTCATGGAAAGTTTTGTGGAATAATCCCCCATAAAGGGGCGGGGCCACGCCCATTTTCCAAAAATTTTGTGCTTTCGACTTTCTTTGCCCACGAACACTTCAGAGGTGAAATAGAAATTATATACAGCTAGTTTAAGCAAAGTTATAGCATATTCAATATATCTATGATCCTTTTCAAAATCTTTCGTATAAAATTGGGCGTGGACCAAACCCGATTTCGCTAATTTTTTTTTCGAAATATTGCCTGTATTGATATATATATGTGTGCTGAATTTTATTTTGCTATCTTGAGCGGTTTTTGATTTATGATTAATAATATTTCCAAATTTGACTATATCAAAAGTGGGCTGTGCCACGCCCCTTTTTAAAAATTTCTTCAAAAATGTATTTGTTGCCTTAACGCTAATGTGCACACCAAATATTATCCTTATAGGTGTATTATGTACTGAATAATCACTCTTTTTGTATTTTCCAAAATATTATATATATAGAAAGAGGGCGTGGCTTTTAACCGATTTTGCCTATTTTCAATAGCGCTCGGAGATAAGTGAAAAGGAACCTACATACTAAATTTCATTGAGATATCTCAAGATTTACTCAAGTTATCGTGTTTACAGACGGACGGACGGACGGACGGACGGACATGGCTCAATCAATTTCTCTTTTCCTCCTGAACATTTTGATATATACATATAAGTCAATATTTATCTCGATTCGTTTATGCCGTTACATACTACCGTTAGGCGAATGAAATTAATATACCTTGTGTGCGAAGCACTACTAGGTATAAAAAGGCAGTAGGGTGTTAACTACTTGCCCGTAAATCTTGCTTGTTTGTTATGCGATTTGCGTAATTTTTGGCAGAAGTATACTACATACTATTGGGAACCCTCTCACAAAATTTCATTGAAATACATTCTTGAAATTCCAAGCAATCGCTTTTGAAAATAGCAGAGCTTTTATGCTAAAAAGTGGGCGGCGCCATGCCTACTTCACCAAAATCCACAAAATTTTTGTACAGTTCAGTTTTGCTTAAAAGGCTTATTATGTGTGTAAAATCTTATTTATATAACTTATACAATTATTGAAATATCGCGATTTTAAGTTTACGAAGAAATTTTTTAGAACTGTGTTCAAAAAGTGGGCGTGTCCGTTCTCCGATTTTGTTTATTTTTACAGCAAAGAGTAAGCTTTATACGCGGAACACTTTCTCTAAATATCGTTTCAATAAGTCAATTTTTACCGGAGTTATGGCATGGAAAGTTTTGTGGAATAATCCCCCATAAAGGGGCGGGGCCACGCCCATTTTCCAAAAATTTTGTGCTTTCGACTTTCTTTGCCCACGAACACTTCAGAGGTGAAATAGAAATTATATACAGCTAGTTTAAGCAAAGTTATAGCATATCCAATATATCTATGATCCTTTTCAAAATCTTTCGTATAAAATTGGGCGTGGACCTAACCCGATTTCGCTAATTTTTTTTCGAAATATTGCCTGTATTAATATATATATGTGTGCTGAATTTTATTTTGCTATCTTGAGCGGTTTTTGATTTATGATTAATAATATTTCCAAATTTGACTATATCAAAAGTGGGCGGTGCCACGCCCCTTTTTAAAAATTTCTTCAAAAATGTATTTGTTGCCTTAACGCTAAAGTGCACACCAAATATTATCCTTATAGGTGTATTATGTACTGAATAATCACTCTTTTTGTATTTTCCAAAATATTATATATATAGAAAGAGGGCGTGGCTTTTAACCGATTTTGCCTATTTTCAATAGCGCTCGGAGATAAGTGAAAAGGAACCTACATACCAAATTTCATTGAGATATCTCAAGATTTACTCAAGTTATCGTGTTTACAGACGGACGGACGGACGGACGGACGGACATGGCTCAATCAATTTCTCTTTTCCTCCTGAACATTTTGATATACATAAGTCAATATTTATCTCGATTCGTTTATGCCGTTACATACTACCGTTAGGCGAATGAAATTAATATACCTTGTGTGCGAAGCACTACTAGGTATAAAAAGGCAGTAGGGTGTTAACTACTTGCCCGTAAATCTTGCTTGTTTGTTATTCGATTTGCGTAATTTTTGGCAGGAGTATACTAAATACTATTGGGAACCCTCTTACAAAATTTCATTGAAATACATTCTTGAAATTCCAAGCAATCGCTTTTGAAAATAGCAGAGCTTTTATGCTAAAAAGTGGGCGGCGCCACGCCTACTTCACCAAAATCCACAAAATTTGTGTACAGTTCAGTTTTGCTCAAAAGGCTTATTATGTGTGTAAAATATTATTTTTATAACTTATACAATTATTGAAATATCGCGAGTTTAAGTTTACGAAGAAATTTTTTAGAACTGTGTTCAAAAAGTGGGCGTGTCCGTTCTCCGATTTTGTTTATTTTTACAGCAAAGAGTAAGCTTTATATGCTGAACACTTTCTCTAAATATCGTTTCAATAAGTCAATTTTTACCGGAGTTATGGCATGGAAAGTTTTGTGGAATAATCCCCCATAAAGGGGCGGGGCCACGCCCATTTTCCAAAAATTTTGTGCTTTCGACTTTCTTTGCCCACGAACACTTCAGAGGTGAAATAGAAATTATATACAGCTAGTTTAAGCAAAGTTACAGCATATTCAATATATCTATGATCCTTTTCAAAATCTTTCGTATAAAATTGGGCGTGGACCTAACCCGATTTCGCTAATTTTTTTTCGAAATATTGCCTGTATTAATATATATATGTGTGCTGAATTTTATTTTGCTATCTTGAGCGGTTTTTGATTTATGATTAATAATATTTCCAAATTTGACTATATCAAAAGTGGGCGGTGCCACGCCCCTTTTTAAAAATTTCTTCAAAAATGTATTTGTTGCCTTAACGCTAAAGTGCACACCAAATATTATCCTTATAGGTGTATTATGTACTGAATAATCACTCTTTTTGTATTTTCCAAAATATTATATATATAGAAAGAGGGCGTGGCTTTTAACCGATTTTGCCTATTTTCAATAGCGCTCGGAGATAAGTGAAAAGGAACCTACATACCAAATTTCATTGAGATATCTCAAGATTTACTCAAGTTATCGTGTTTACAGACGGACGGACGGACGGACGGACGGACATGGCTCAATCAATTTCTCTTTTCCTCCTGAACATTTTGATATATATAAGTCAATATTTATCTCGATTCGTTTATGCCGTTACATACTACCGTTAGGCGAATGAAGTTAATATACCTTGTGTGCGAAGCACTACTAGGTATAATAACACATCGAAGATTTCAACATCTCATCACATAATATTTAATTTTACTAACTCAACGTTGGATAAATCCACTGAGCCACACACAGCCAAATAACCATTGCCGCAAGGAAGCTACCACAAACAATAACACATACATACAACATACTCTGCCGATCACCACATCAAAGCACGTAAGTTGTATATTTCTTGCCACTTGTTTTTTGGTGTTGCTATTTTTTTTGTTAAACGAATTCGAATATTTATAAAAGTGTCGCCCGCGAGTGTTGTCAAAACATAAGTGCGAAAAGTGAATTTGTTTAGTGAGTGCATTATTTAAAAGTTTTCAATAATTAACATTGTCGTTGCTGAGGTAACATAACCTCACTTTCACATTAAATTCACTTAGCCTTTCGATTGGTAGTTTCGTCTCAGTTTTCCACCTTTTTTTGGCAATAAACACGCACAGCATTTCAACAGAAGGCTAGTAAATTTTCTTAATTAAAGTCACTTAGTTTTTTTTTGTTAAATTTTCTTTTATTCGCCCAAATCTCCACGTAAAGATTCACTTATTCGCTCGTTTTGATACACCGCGTACTTCACTTGTGTTTTCTTTTTTTACATTCGTTATTGCGGCAACACGTGTACATATATATATAAACATATCCCCGATAGCGTGTGGGTGGCGAGTTATTCAAATAGTATAAATTTGTTGAATTATAACAAAATATTCAGACGATTCGGCCAAGTCTGCAATAAATAAATTAAATTAAATTAAAAGCACAAATCAATTGCGTTCAATTTCAAAGGTTTTATTGAGTTGGGGTTGATTTTTCCTGGGTGTAACTACTGCCATTCCCTTGGATTCTATTATATTGCACGGTTGAGCATTTCCCGTACCTTTGTTCTACTTTTCTGCTTGTCATTATATCTCGTAATTCCTCAAAACCCAAAATATGGAAAGCTTCATTAGATTGGCTGACACTATCAGTGAATTTGAAGCTGACTATAATGAAATAGAGGAGTTAGCCCACACCAAGTTCACTCTTGGCCTTCAACAAGAGGACTTGAAGTCAATGTGGAGGAAGACGAGAACGGCCCAAGATGACTTGTTAAACTCGAACAAGCTGGAAGCGTCTGACATTGTATCAGTTAAACTAAAATTCAAAAAGGCATACGCCATATATTTACGCTGCATGTCAGACATGGCTACACGCCAAGCGACGTTCACAAAACCCGATTCCAAAACGGAAGAAAAGCCAGAATTTGAGCACAGTATCCGCCTGCCTTCTTGCGATACTGAAGTTTTCAAGGGCGATTACTTGTCATGGCCAACATTGCGTGACATGTTCACTGCCATTTATATCTTAAATAAGCGCCTAACACCTGTTGAGAAACTTTTCCACCTCAACAACAAGACACAAGGTGAGGTAAAGGATATAGTGAAAATATGTCCACTTACAAATGAGGGATTCGATATCGCGTGGAAAAACTTATGCGAGAGATACGAAAATAAACGTATACTTGTGAACTCGCAACTCCAAATTCTGTTTAACTTAAAAAAGGTAGAGAGTGAGTGTGGTAGCGCAATTAAAACATTACAACGCGATATAAATAATTGCCTTTCGTCCTTGCGAAGTCATAAAATTGACACTTCGAACTGGGACGCAATTATCACTTACTTGTGTTCGACTAAATTGCCGGAAAGTACGCTAGGTCTATGGGAGCAAAGCATAGACCATAAAGTGGAAATATCCAAGTGGGAGGATATGGACAAATTTTTGTCTAATCGCTTCCAGACACTTGAAACAGTGTTTGGGGTCATAGGGGCTTCTTCGAAAGCGCAGAAACCGCAATCTACGCGACCTGCCAACGAAACCCCTACAAAAAGACTTGGTGCATACCAAGCAAAT
The DNA here is from genome assembly GCA_951509765.1 of Sphenella marginata. Lineage (NCBI taxonomy): Eukaryota > Metazoa > Arthropoda > Insecta > Diptera > Tephritidae > Sphenella > Sphenella marginata. The sequence continues at coordinate 119,675,213 of OX608078.1, forward strand.
GTCACAAAGTTACTGTGCACAAAATGCAAATCAAACTCCCACAGACTGCGAAATTGTCCCCGTTTTCTAAAATTAACGCCGGTGGAGAGAATTAATTTCGTCAAATCCGCCAAGGGCTGCCTAAACTGTCTATCCCCAGGACACACAGTGTCGAAGTGCAGCAGTTCGTACGACTGCAACAAATGCCACTCTCGACATCGTACGCTCCTGCATGCGGAGTCTCTACAGACGCAGGCAACCAGCAGCCCGAATCAGTATAATGCTCATAATGCTGCCTCTACTTCTCAACAGGCACAACAGAGACGGGAAGTTTCAAAATTAAGTTCGGATTCTAACCGAAATGTAAAATCCTGCCATGTACATTCAAGTGCAGGTGTGCTGCTAGGGACAGCTCGAGTCACCATTCATCATAATGGTACAGACTTCCCAGCAAGAGCACTTATCGATTCTGGCTCAGAATGCTCGTTCATGACAGAACGACAAAAACGCCGAATCAATTTACCAGCAAAAAGGATGCATGCCCAAGTTTCGGGGATCACTAATGCTGTGTCGGCTCAAGTCAAGGCGGCCTCCCACATTGAACTCCGTTCACCAGTGGACCCTTGCTTTAGCCTAACAACTTCGGTGCTAATTCTAGACAAACTAACTGGGAATCTGCCATCCTGCCATATCGACGCAACGACTATGCAGGCATTCCCAGACTTAGTCTTGGCAGATAAGAGATTCTACGTTAATGAAGAAGTAGATCTCATACTAGGCGGAGATATATATCGGCAAATAATACTGAGCGGACTAAAAAAGAATGTACTAAGTACACTTCCGGCTCAAGAAACGGTGTTCGGTTGGATACTAACCGGGCGTGTAGACGCACCCAATCAAACCAGAAATATAGTGTCGTTTTACAATTCTTTGTGGTGGCAGGGACCTTCTTGGTTACAAGAAGACAACTCACAATGGCCAGTACAAGAACACGAAAACCATAATACCATACTTCCGTGGAGGAAAAGAGAGCGCAGGCCTACGCAATATCAAAGCAACAACTGAGGTAGGCAAACAAGTGAACGATGGCAAACTTGAATTGCAAATATCTCTTGACGGACGCAGCATTACGAACTTCCGCCCTTGGAATATGGTAACTTAGGACCAAACACGTCGTTTGACACCTTTCCCCATATTTTCGGAAGTGTTTTAGCGGTTGGCAGTGGAGGTATAAAGTTTCCATCCAGGACCTAATTTTGTGCACTATCATTGATAGGGAAGTGCATGCGGACAGAATGCACCTAAACTGGGTTTAAAATCGCTTCCTTGCTGTTCAAATGTTAGGTTGCTATTACAAGCTACCTTAAAAGGACCTAAGTCAAAACTAATTTTTACAGCAACCACTGAGGACAGCACGGAACCGAAGTTTACATAAAATTCATTTAATCCAAATCATGATCGAACTATAACAGGTAGCAGCAGCTCGACAAACATACAAACACGTCAAAATTTCCCATTATTTTGGGTGTGGAATATGTGAGTTTATAGTCAAAATCGTAAAATGAAAAATGTCTTGATTGTCAGAATTCAAAAAAATATCAATCAGCTGGCTGATCAACACGATCTATATTACTGGATCATGATTAAAAGGATTCGCATAACCTGGAACGTGGGCCATAAAACGTCAAAAATCGAGACCGATTACTGCGGGCGAAATCTACGTTCGTCCGCCACCTTGACGACCGTGCCGAGATAATCCCAGCCATGTTCGGATACTGGTTCACATTGCCTGGACCAGAAACCACAAACAGCTGATATAACATGTATAGCCACAATAGTGAATGGTCGGTCACATCGATTTTACCAAAACGCAGTGTACCCGAAACATGGCTGTGTTCGTAAATGCAACATGACTTGCAGAATAAGCAACAGTGGCATCACTGCGAATTTGACGAGCGATGCTCTTGATAGAATTTTTGACAATTTGCAAATACGTTTGTTTGCATTTTGGAACGCGTATAAATCTCAATCTAACACTAGACGAACTTTGTGAGCAAGGAAATTATACATTTTCCTTAAATTTAAGAAAAAGAAGGCTATTGAAGTCAAAAAGAATAATGTTTAGGTTCAAATATTTGTCTTTAAAAAGAAAAATACCTAGAAACAAATAATTTATTAAAACAATAAATTCGTTTCCCGATTACATTTTCTATTCTCATTTCCGAATGAATTGGGCCATTTTTAAAGTAAGGTTTTATAAGTTTTATGAAAATTAATAATTTATAGTTCCACTTTAATTAGGCTTTTTTTTCTTCTACCCGATTTGAACTCATCATCCATATTCAGCCGTACTCTCAGCAATAGTTGTGTCTCCGCATTACTAAGATTTTCACTAAAAGTTTAAAAATAATAATTTATACAATTATTATTAACATAATTTAACTAAATTTCAATACAAAAATTAAAATAAAACAGTTTTGCACTTACTTTTCGTCAGACATCGTTAAATTGTGATCAAAAGCAACTAAAATTTCTTTGATGCGAGTGATGAGCGACTCTTGATAGAAGTGTTGCATTTTAGAACGTTTGATTACACTGGACCACAAATTCCAACTTTTTTTCTGCACCAGAGACGCCATAGTGAAATTCCTATGTAAAATCACCTCCTAATTCCGAAAATCAATGTTATTTTTACTTGAATGGTACCGTTTTTGAGATATTCACGATTTACCGTTATTTCAAAAAACAAAAAAGATGGCTCCACTTAATCGTGTATATCTCAAGAGCAAACTGAGCTCTTCCAAAACGGTTTGAAAAATTTGAAAGCTTATAAAATTTACTATAATCAGCACATACAACACTTTTTGCTAGGTCCTGCAGATTCAAATATATTGAACAATCATTACGGATTTTTTAAATTTTTTTTGTAAAAATATAAAAAAAATTGTACTTTACGAGGAAGCATCTCGAAAACTTTTTTTTTTGCAGATATTTTTTCCCCCTCTAAGCTCTGTTTTATTACAAAAAAAATAAGCTATCAGTGAACAAAATCGATGAACTAATACAAAAGTTATAAGCATTCAAGTAAATATATCCATTTAATACTTAAGTACCCTACAAATAATAGCATATGTACATATGGTTCTGTCTTAACTCTATGATCTTATTTTATAATTGAAAAAGTTATGTGTCTTGTTTTGACGCTTATTTAGATTAGGATCGGTTTCTCTTATGAGAAACCAACAGTAGTCGCCCATCATAGTGACATCCCAGAATCCTTGATACCGACTTTCAATCACTTTCATTTGCTGGTGAAACCTTTCGCCATGCTCGTCACTTTCGTCGCCAAGATTTTGCGGGAAAAAATTTAAGTGGGAGTGTAAGAAATGATTTTTAAAGACATATTTACTCCTGAAAGAAAATAAAAAAGTAAATTAGATAAATACATAAGTGACACATTAGTATATAATTTTCTTAGGCTGGATTTATCTTTCAATTCAGAACAAATTTTTTGTTTATATTTTTCCCGTTCTTGTTTGTTCGGAACTTTACGATGAATTCAGATTTATGGCTATATATTCTCATGTAAATTTATGTAATAAATAATTTATTATAATATGTTTTTTTATTTACCCATTTCCGCATAGTTTTTGATTAAGTCGTTCACTATCATCTCGTAGTTAGGACTTTTGTGTTTGCCTAAAAAAGAAGTAACGACCTTTTCAAAAGAATCCCACGCTGCTGCCTCCACTGGTGACAATAGTTCTTTGGTTATTGGTCATCATTTTCAATCTCTGGGAAGATTGTCTTCAAATGATGAAAAGCTTCGCCTTCTTTGTCCAAAGCCTTCACAAAGTTTTTGATAAGGCCGAGCTTGATGTGGAGCGGAGGTAGAATTATTTTTTCCTTCTTTATAAGTGGAGAGTATTTTATGTTATCTACCCCAACTTGAAACTCGAATCGTTCTGGCCAATCCTTTATGATGTAGTGGTCTTGACGAGCTCGGCTATCCCATTTGCATAGAAAGCAACAGTATTTTGTGTATCCACTTTGTAGACCACATAGCATTCCAACGACTTTAAGACCGGCACATATTTTCCAATCATGGTCTTCGTATTTGATTAACTTGAGCAATTTTTGTATTATCTCATATGTTTCCTTCGTATTTACTGCATGCGCGATCGGGATAGATGGCTTTTGGTTGCCAATATGCAATAATACGGCCTTTAAACTTAATTTATTGCCGTCTATGAACAATCGCCACTCTTTTGAATCATATGGTTCACCAAATTGTTTGAATAGACCAGCAATGTCTTTGCAGTAACAAACACTGTCCTCCTTCGTATAGTACTTGGGAAATTCTTCGTGACGAGTTCCATAATATGTGGCATGTGGTGCACACAGTGTTCGGTGTCCATGGTTTTTCATTGTTTTTAGGCTCAATTCCAAAACACTTATAGTATGTAACTTTCAAAGGATTTGAAAACACACGTCTCATACTTTTAACAATAAATTGACCGCAGATGAAACAGAAAATATATGGATCATTTGTACACTCAAACTCTCGCGCCCTTTTATTCATTTTTTATTTTTAAGTAAATTACGGGTTATAAACTGCAATTATAAGCTGAACAGTATCCGGCGAGCCTTGCAGATATTATGAAGGAACAAGGCGCATGTACTCTTATTTATACTTAGATCCAGTAAAAATTCAAGCGTACCTAAACAAAAAGGTTCCCTAGTTCTACAAAGAAAACACTACCTGCCTCAAAAATATGCTCTTGTTTAAAATGTACCTAGGTTTGAGAAAACGACACTAACAGCTTTTTGTATCTAATAACTTTTCGAAAATCTACCTGCTAACTAACTGATATACGAATACTAACACATATGTACCAGTAGGGTACTTAAGCATTAAATGGATATATTTACTTGAATGCTTATAACTTTTGTATTAGTTCAACGATTTTGTTCACTGATAGCTTATTTTTTTTGTAATAAAACAGAGCTTAGAGGGGGGAAAATATCTGCAAAAAAACGAAAAGTTTTCGAGATGCTTCCTCGCAAAGCACACCTTTTTTTATATTTTTACAAAAAAAATTTAAAAAATCCGTAATGATTGTTCAATATGTTTGAATCTGCAGGACCTAGCAAAAAGTGTTGTATGTACTGATTATAGTAAATTTTATAAGCTTTCAAATTTTTCAAACCGTTTTGGAAGAGCTCAGTTTGTTCTTGAGGCATACACGATTAAGTGGAGCCATCTTTTTTGTTTTTTGAAATAACGGTAAATCGTAAATATCTCAAAAACGGTACCATTCAAGTAAAAATAACCTTGATTTTCTTAATAAAGAAGGTGATTTTACATAGGAATTTCACTATGGCGTCTCTGGTGCATTTTGGCTGTAAACCAGTGTTATTGCAGTGCTGCCATATTGGCATTTCTGAACGTTCTTCTTGTGATGCAACTGCAGTTTGCGCGTCTTGATGCATTTACGAACACAGCCCATATGTCTGCCAATGGTCACAAAAGAAAAGCGCAGTTCTCCTAGCCTGGGCATTATTCATTAAGGCATAGTGGGACCTGTAGTTTTGGTTTTCAAGCTTTAAACACAAGTGGAGAGCTTGAGGAAGATCTGCGGGTTCCCTCATTCCGAGGAGTCTCGATAGATCTCCTTTGAGTCTTTATCCCTATATGTGCGAGTCAGTAGGTGCATGGCTTCTGCGCCGACCTCCATGCAACCAACTTTGTTGAGAATTAGGGACAGGTGAGAGTATACCCGCTGGTAAAACTCTTGGATGGTAAGGTGCCCTGCACCAGAGAAGTCATTTGGTACTCAAGAGTACCGAGATCGCGTTTATCCGCGTAGTGTAGGGTAAGGCATTTGGAAATCGCTTTCCAATCGAGCGGAGTATTATATGACTCCAGGGCTACGTCCGCATTGCCCACAATTTTGTTCCTAATGACATTTAAAATGCCGTAATATTTTGGTCTCCCTAGCTGAGGCTCGTAGATTTGTAGAATCCTTTCTACACTTTTCTTCCACGAGTTGAACTCCCCGGGACCGCCAGAGAATTCCCTCAGGCATCTTACCACATCCGGTATCTTGTCTAGCTCGGATACGTTGCCAGCCAAGCTCGAATCAATGGTAATATCGGTACTGAAATTCGCGTTAGGGTTAAGGGCGGCTTGAACCATGTTTCGCCCTTGGGTTTGGAAGATGCTGGTGACTATTCCCGTCACGACACCTGTTAGCTCTTCCATTGTAAAGGTGTTGGGAGGGGCCGGCTGTCCGGAAGGGGCAGGTGCGTTAAGCACTGGTGGTCGAATGAGGTTTTGAGGATTTGACATTTTGTAACATTTTTTTCACTTTTATTTTGAACTGAAAATCTAGGATTGCTACTTTGCAGTATAGAGAATTTATTAATCAATTTTTGGGGAAAGAAAAATGTATCGATTTCGATTTCTGTCTAAATTTTTAATATTATTAACTCTTCACTTAACTTATTATTTAATCTTCAATTTTCTTTAAGTTCACAAGTATTTCTTTTCTTCTAACTCTAATCATTAAATTTTTATTTTATTTATTGCTTACTCTTTTATCACTATTTCTATTATTTCTCACGAATTAGAATCTTCTTTGCTTAAAACGATTTGGTTCTCAAGAATTTAATTTTTCTCCTAATTTTGATCATTCAATTTTTATTAAACTTATTGCTAACACTTTTATCACTATTTCTATTATTTCTCACAAATTTGTATTCCCGAAAAGGATATTTATTGGTAAACTTAACTTACATTAGTATTCTTAGCCTTAAGGTGGTGCGGCGGCTGATGACTAGCATCTCCTTTTTGCGGTTCAATGTCCGGTACTGGGGGGCCTCGTTCCTGCACACTTGTATATTCCGGCTTAATTCCGTAGGTTCTGACTGGGGCCTTGTTGCTGCTCGGGCTATTTTAATCCTGGCGTTTATCGCGGTTGGGGTTTTCTTCCCTTTTTTGAATTTCGGACTTATGAGTTAACACCACTTTACCACGAACGCAAACTTGACAACGAAGGCCCCACGTTGGGCGCCAATTAACGTTTTATTGATTAAAACGCGAAAAAACATATAATATTTATTGGGTCATTACGACCTTTATTGTTTAAATGCTAAACTAGAATTGAACTTTACAAATTAATTAACTTAAAAGCTAAGCTACGGCGTGCGCTGGCCACCTGATGATTGTTGCTGTTTTGTTATTGCGGCTTGTTGCCGATTCTCCGAATTTACAATTTGGGTTGCGCGTGTTGCGCTTCCGCTTCGCTCCGAACATAAGCTTTTTTACTGACGATACGTCTGGCTTTTTGCTGTGAGAAATATTTAAAGCTGCACTTCCGCTGTGCTTTATTAAGCAATTGTTAACATGTGTCATGTTAACATATATAGGGCGACACATTTTTTGGGGGGTAAATGCAACTGCGCTGCTCCCGAAACGACACAGTATTTCGGGCAGCGCTAATAAAACTCACCTAATCCTGTCCAGATGTCGATGCACCGTCCAGGCGATCCACCATATCTGCCTCCATATGCCCATAGTAATCTGAAAAGAAAGAAATAATATTAAGATTATATATGTATATGCATTTAGAATTTCAATAATACACAAATTTACTTACCTCTGCTGCTGCTGGTGACCACGCGTGCCGGAAACAAGAAAAGTAATGAATTGTGTCATTTTTTCTCTATTACGCTAGCAGAGAAAAAATGAACAATGAATTTTCTTTTGTTCGGCACTTCTTCTATGCAAATACCTTCCATAGAGAGTAAGCGTAAATATGTATGTACGACATATTTTTCGGTCGCGAGCTCTGCTGACCACTCACTAGCAAAGCGTGAGTAAACATATATACATATGTATGTGTGGTTCAATTGAACCGTCGCTCAATGCGAGCGCCATACATATATGTAAATATGTTTGCTGATGATCACGCCAGCGCTCTAGTGATGCTACGGTTTTGGTCAACGGGCACCAAAAACCCGACTTGCCGAAAAATCGGGACCGCTTACTGCGGCGAAGGGGGAACGAAATCTACGTTCGTCCCGCACCTCGGCAACCGTGCCGAGGCCAAAAAAAATTAGAAAAGTCCAAAAAATAAGAAGCTTGTTTTGCGCTTCAAAAAATTTTTTTGTTGTTTTTTGAAGTTTTATGATTTTGTGTTTTTTTTTTCGGAGGGGAAAGACTGTTTTGCCCTCAAAACAACAAAAAATAAGGACAAAACCTCACACTCTCTACCAGGCTCGGTACCGAATTCCGCGAAAGCGAAAATGTCGCTGTGTGCGCAGCCCTAGTGAGCACCAGTGAACTGTAGCAAAACACGTATATGTACATATGTATAAAAATTCGCGAAACGCACTACCGGGTGATTCCGTAGTTGCAATAAAATTTTCTTTGGATGCGTTCCAGTGGTACGGTGCCGTACGGCAACTTTTTGCAAAAATGATGTCTGCCAATCTTTTGGTTGCATTAGCCTGCAAACTCGCAAGGCCTCATAAATCAAATAAAATTATATTCATACACATATGAAATTTCGCCAAATTATAGCGCCCTCGCCACCCACGATTACCAGCGTCGTTCATATAACGGCGCAAGCATCGAACCTGGTTCGGAACCACGGCCATTCCGACCAGTACACGGGGTATCGGCCTCACTGCCGTTCCGACCCTTTCGAACGAGTTTCATATAAACTCGACAATTTAGACTGGCCATTCAGCCGTGCCAGCTAAATCTTTTTTCTATTGAAAATTTAGACTGGCCACTCAGCCGTGCCAGCTAAATACAGGCCACGGGACTCACACCTGCGTAGACTGGCCACACTGCCGCGCCAGCTACGCAACCTTAACAATTAGTATGTAAGATTAGATTTAGCCGAAAATAAAAATAAAATTTTTTTTTTCTCGTTGATGTAACATACATATGTACGTAAATCAATCTACTGGCAAGAAATATACAACTTTTTATTTTAAAATTTTCTTCCACCTAGCTCTAGGTACGAAGGAGAGGCACTGCCAGACGAAGAAACCTCAAACTCCGGGAGGTCGCTCAAGGGCAGACAGTGGTGACTGCGCCATCCGGCACTCACCATCCTAGCTTTAAGCCAGTAGTTGTAAGACGACGAAAATCCTGGGGGCGGATTAAGATGTTGCATATCGCAAGGAGGCCGGCATGTTTAGGCCCGATGCGTAAAGTCATAAAAATGCACCACCCCAATGTCACTCTTTGTTTTATACAAAACCCCAACACCAAGCCGCCCACATGTATGTACATGCACGCATATTCATGTTTGTCAGCAAACATATACATGCATGTGGGTGTGCATGTGTCGGTTCACCTCCCCTTACTACTTTTCCAGCGAGCTTTGAAGCAACCACACACGGCCACCCCAGGACTTTCACCGGCAACCAATATCGAAGGTAAAAATAACTTGTAAAATTATACATTTCATACCAAATATACGCCCACATTATAACGAGATTCTCGTTTTCGTTCTTTTCATTTCGGCCGCTTCAGCTAAGCACCACAGCCGATTTGTTCAAAAGCAATTGGAGCACGCAAAAAGCTATGTTGATAAGCCGAACGACTTTTGGAATAATGATATATTCATGGATGAGAGCAAATATAACATCTTTAAAACAGCGAGCAAGTGAAGAGTATTATCGAAGAAGAATGGCAAAATATTTCACCTGAAGAAACAAAAAAGTTAGTGGTTTCTATGAAAAGCCGACTGAGGGGAGTAATTAATGCAAAGGGATACCACACATCCTATTAACAACTTTTTAGTTCTAAGCAAACTAGAATTTTTATTTACTGTATGTACAATTTTATGATGTAAGATATTAAAGATAATTTCTTTTTTCCATGAATTCACTTAATTTATTTGCTTAAGTTTTTGTTATTGCTGTAATAATTAATTTAGAAATAAAAGACAAAAAAAAATCAGAAAAAAGGGTTTGATACCAAAGGTGCTAACCATTATTTCCCAAGATTGATACTGTATTTAGAATTTTTTGATGCAGTGTAGCTCTGTGTACCCGAACATCAAATCTCATCGTTCCGACATATACTTACTTGGAATCTCAGCGTATGTTCTTTGTTAGTATCATAAAACTATGGAACTGTAGTATATCAGAGCATGTCAGCAACAACAACAAAGCCACACGCCGACACCTAAGTGTCAGGCTGTAGAATGTTTACATTTTGCTAAGTCAACGTATTTTCAATAGCGTTCACTTTCTCACGATGTCCAAATATTTGAGCCTCATCATATTACATATGTTTGTCATGTATGTGGCTACGCGTGTGACTGCATTACTTGATGCCACACGCTAACCATATATGTAAGTATGTATGTGACTGCATTGCTGCAGCTCCATACCTATTATGTTTGTATGTGTTGGTGACTGCACTGAGCTATACTTCATACAGTACATAGAATTAGAGTAAATATGTATTCTAGTAAATAAGAGTTTTAGCGTTAAGAATTATTATAAATAACCCGAAATATTCCTGAATAAAACAATTGCTGATCTGCCACGCAACTGGCAACAATAACTTCTTGTTTTTTAATAATTAAACCCTTTATGGCGATCCTGCCTTGATACTAACGGCAAACATTGCTCATTAGCGATCTGCCAGCTTCAAGCAGGAAAACCAGTACAAGAAAAAACAAATTTTTCAATTATTAAATTATCCTGCCGTCCAAATTCGGCAGGAATAGAGAAGAGAGAAGTCTCAACTGAAATATAAAAAGCATATGGAGGACGACTAAACGACATCCATGTGGCTGATATACGTTATTATCTAAACGAAGTCCATCTATGTGATATAATAATTGAATGATGCGAACCAGAAATGTGTTGATCCTAAGCTAAGCGGGAAAACTAATAAAATTTTTTTTTTCTCGTTGATGTAACATACATATGTACGTAAATCAATCTACTGGCAAGAAATATACAACTTTTTATTTTAAAATTTTCTTCCACCTAGCTCTAGGTACGAAGGAGAGGCACTGCCAGACGAAGAAACCTCAAACTCCGGGAGGTCGCTCAAGGGCAGACAGTGGTGACTGCGCCATCCGGCACTCACCATCCTAGCTTTAAGCCAGTAGTTGTAAGACGACGAAAATCCTGGGGGCGGATTAAGATGTTGCATATCGCAAGGAGGCCGGCATGTTTAGGCCCGATGCGTAAAGTCATAAAAATGCACCACCCCAATGTCACTCTTTGTTTTATACAAAACCCCAACACCAAGCCGCCCACATGTATGTACATGCACGCATATTCATGTTTGTCAGCAAACATATACATGCATGTGGGTGTGCATGTGTCGGTTCACCTCCCCTTACTACTTTTCCAGCGAGCTTTGAAGCAACCACACACGGCCACCCCAGGACTTTCACCGGCAACCAATATCGAAGGTAAAAATAACTTGTAAAATTATACATTTCATACCAAATATACGCCCACATTATAACGAGATTCTCGTTTTCGTTCTTTTCATTTCGGCCGCTTCAGCTAAGCACCACAGCCGATTTGTTCAAAAGCAATTGGAGCACGCAAAAAGCTATGTTGATAAGCCGAACGACTTTTGGAATAATGATATATTCATGGATGAGAGCAAATATAACATCTTTAAAACAGCGAGCAAGTGAAGAGTATTATCGAAGAAGAATGGCAAAATATTTCACCTGAAGAAACAAAAAAGTTAGTGGTTTCTATGAAAAGCCGACTGAGGGGAGTAATTAATGCAAAGGGATACCACACATCCTATTAACAACTTTTTAGTTCTAAGCAAACTAGAATTTTTATTTACTGTATGTACAATTTTATGATGTAAGATATTAAAGATAATTTCTTTTTTCCATGAATTCACTTAATTTATTTGCTTAAGTTTTTGTTATTGCTGTAATAATTAATTTAGAAATAAAAGACAAAAAAAAATCAGAAAAAAGGGTTTGATACCAAAGGTGCTAACCATTATTTCCCAAGATTGATACTGTATTTAGAATTTTTTGATGCAGTGTAGCTCTGTGTACCCGAACATCAAATCTCATCGTTCCGACATATACTTACTTGGAATCTCAGCGTATGTTCTTTGTTAGTATCATAAAACTATGGAACTGTAGTATATCAGAGCATGTCAGCAACAACAACAAAGCCACACGCCGACACCTAAGTGTCAGGCTGTAGAATGTTTACATTTTGCTAAGTCAACGTATTTTCAATAGCGTTCACTTTCTCACGATGTCCAAATATTTGAGCCTCATCATATTACATATGTTTGTCATGTATGTGGCTACGCGTGTGACTGCATTACTTGATGCCACACGCTAACCATATATGTAAGTATGTATGTGACTGCATTGCTGCAGCTCCATACCTATTATGTTTGTATGTGTTGGTGACTGCACTGAGCTATACTTCATACAGTACATAGAATTAGAGTAAATATGTATTCTAGTAAATAAGAGTTTTAGCGTTAAGAATTATTATAAATAACCCGAAATATTCCTGAATAAAACAATTGCTGATCTGCCACGCAACTGGCAACAATAACTTCTTGTTTTTTAATAATTAAACCCTTTATGGCGATCCTGCCTTGATACTAACGGCAAACATTGCTCATTAGCGATCTGCCAGCTTCAAGCAGGAAAACCAGTACAAGAAAAAACAAATTTTTCAATTATTAAATTATCCTGCCGTCCAAATTCGGCAGGAATAGAGAAGAGAGAAGTCTCAACTGAAATATAAAAAGCATATGGAGGACGACTAAACGACATCCATGTGGCTGATATACGTTATTATCTAAACGAAGTCCATCTATGTGATATAATAATTGAATGATGCGAACCAGAAATGTGTTGATCCTAAGCTAAGCGGGAAAACTAATAAAATTTTTTTTTTCTCGTTGATGTAACATACATATGTACGTAAATCAATCTACTGGCAAGAAATATACAACTTTTTATTTTAAAATTTTCTTCCACCTAGCTCTAGGTACGAAGGAGAGGCACTGCCAGACGAAGAAACCTCAAACTCCGGGAGGTCGCTCAAGGGCAGACAGTGGTGACTGCGCCATCCGGCACTCACCATCCTAGCTTTAAGCCAGTAGTTGTAAGACGACGAAAATCCTGGGGGCGGATTAAGATGTTGCATATCGCAAGGAGGCCGGCATGTTTAGGCCCGATGCGTAAAGTCATAAAAATGCACCACCCCAATGTCACTCTTTGTTTTATACAAAACCCCAACACCAAGCCGCCCACATGTATGTACATGCACGCATATTCATGTTTGTCAGCAAACATATACATGCATGTGGGTGTGCATGTGTCGGTTCACCTCCCCTTACTACTTTTCCAGCGAGCTTTGAAGCAACCACACACGGCCACCCCAGGACTTTCACCGGCAACCAATATCGAAGGTAAAAATAACTTGTAAAATTATACATTTCATACCAAATATACGCCCACATTATAACGAGATTCTCGTTTTCGTTCTTTTCATTTCGGCCGCTCCAGCTAAGCACCACAGCCGATTTGTTCAAAAGCAATTGGAGCACGCAAAAAGCTATGTTGATAAGCCGAACGACTTTTGGAATAATGATATATTCATGGATGAGAGCAAATATAACATCTTTAAAACAGCGAGCAAGTGAAGAGTATTATCGAAGAAGAATGGCAAAATATTTCACCTGAAGAAACAAAAAAGTTAGTGGTTTCTATGAAAAGCCGACTGAGGGGAGTAATTAATGCAAAGGGATACCACACATCCTATTAACAACTTTTTAGTTCTAATCAAACTAGAATTTTTATTTACTGTATGTACAATTTTATGATGTAAGATATTAAAGATAATTTCTTTTTTCCATGAATTCACTTAATTTATTTGCTTAAGTTTTTGTTATTCCTGTAATAATTAATTTAGAAATAAAAGACAAAAAAAAATCAGAAAAAAGGGTTTGATACCAAAGGTGCTAACCATTATTTCCCAAGATTGATACTGTATTTACAATTTTTTGATGCAGTGTAGCTCTGTGTACCCGAACATCAAATCTCATCGTTCCGACATATACTTACTTGGAATCTCAGCGTATGTTCTTTGTTAGTATCATAAAACTATGGAACTGTAGTATATCAGAGCATGTCAGCAACAACAACAAAGCCACACGCCGACACCTAAGTGTCAGGCTGTAGAATGTTTACATTTTGCTAAGTCAACGTATTTTCAATAGCGTTCACTTTCTCACGATGTCCAAATATTTGAGCCTCATCATATTACATATGTTTGTCATGTATGTGGCTACGCGTGTGACTGCATTACTTGATGCCACACGCTAACCATATATGTAAGTATGTATGTGACTGCATTGCTGCAGCTCCATACCTATTATGTTTGTATGTGTTGGTGACTGCACTGAGCTATACTTCATACAGTACATAGAATTAGAGTAAATATGTATTCTAGTAAATAAGAGTTTTAGCGTTAAGAATTATTATAAATAACCCGAAATATTCCTGAATAAAACAATTGCTGATCTGCCACGCAACTGGCAACAATAACTTCTTGTTTTTTAATAATTAAACCCTTTATGGCGATCCTGCCTTGATACTAACGGCAAACATTGCTCATTAGCGATCTGCCAGCTTCAAGCAGGAAAACCAGTACAAGAAAAAACAAATTTTTCAATTATTAAATTATCCTGCCGTCCAAATTCGGCAGGAATAGAGAAGAGAGAAGTCTCAACTGAAATATAAAAAGCATATGGAGGACGACTAAACGACATCCATGTGGCTGATATACGTTATTATCTAAACGAAGTCCATCTATGTGATATAATAATTGAATGATGCGAACCAGAAATGTGTTGATCCTAAGCTAAGCGGGAAAACTAATAAAATTTTTTTTTTCTCGTTGATGTAACATACATATGTACGTAAATCAATCTACTGGCAAGAAATATACAACTTTTTATTTTAAAATTTTCTTCCACCTAGCTCTAGGTACGAAGGAGAGGCACTGCCAGACGAAGAAACCTCAAACTCCGGGAGGTCGCTCAAGGGCAGACAGTGGTGACTGCGCCATCCGGCACTCACCATCCTAGCTTTAAGCCAGTAGTTGTAAGACGACGAAAATCCTGGGGGCGGATTAAGATGTTGCATATCGCAAGGAGGCCGGCATGTTTAGGCCCGATGCGTAAAGTCATAAAAATGCACCACCCCAATGTCACTCTTTGTTTTATACAAAACCCCAACACCAAGCCGCCCACATGTATGTACATGCACGCATATTCATGTTTGTCAGCAAACATATAGATGCATGTGGGTGTGCATGTGTCGGTTCACCTCCCCTTACTACTTTTCCAGCGAGCTTTGAAGCAACCACACACGGCCACCCCAGGACTTTCACCGGCAACCAATATCGAAGGTAAAAATAACTTGTAAAATTATACATTTCATACCAAATATACGCCCACATTATAACGAGATTCTCGTTTTCGTTCTTTTCATTTCGGCCGCTCCAGCTAAGCACCACAGCCGATTTGTTCAAAAGCAATTGGAGCACGCAAAAAGCTATGTTGATAAGCCGAACGACTTTTGGAATAATGATATATTCATGGATGAGAGCAAATATAACATCTTTAAAACAGCGAGCAAGTGAAGAGTATTATCGAAGAAGAATGGCAAAATATTTCACCTGAAGAAACAAAAAAGTTAGTGGTTTCTATGAAAAGCCGACTGAGGGGAGTAATTAATGCAAAGGGATACCACACATCCTATTAACAACTTTTTAGTTCTAAGCAAACTAGAATTTTTATTTACTGTATGTACAATTTAATGATGTAAGATATTAAAGATAATTTCTTTTTTCCATGAATTCACTTAATTTATTTGCTTAAGTTTTTGTTATTGCTGTAATAATTAATTTAGAAATAAAAGACAAAAAAAAATCAGAAAAAAGGGTTTGATACCAAAGGTGCTAACCATTATTTCCCAAGATTGATACTGTATTTACAATTTTTTGATGCAGTGTAGCTCTGTGTACCCGAACATCAAATCTCATCGTTCCGACATATACTTACTTGGAATCTCAGCGTATGTTCTTTGTTAGTATCATAAAACTATGGAACTGTAGTATATCAGAGCATGTCAGCAACAACAACAAAGCCACACGCCGACACCTAAGTGTCAGGCTGTAGAATGTTTACATTTTGCTAAGTCAACGTATTTTCAATAGCGTTCACTTTCTCACGATGTCCAAATATTTGAGCCTCATCATATTACATATGTTTGTCATGTATGTGGCTACGCGTGTGACTGCATTACTTGATGCCACACGCTAACCATATATGTAAGTATGTATGTGACTGCATTGCTGCAGCTCCATACCTATTATGTTTGTATGTGTTGGTGACTGCACTGAGCTATACTTCATACAGTACATAGAATTAGAGTAAATATGTATTCTAGTAAATAAGAGTTTTAGCGTTAAGAATTATTATAAATAACCCGAAATATTCCTGAATAAAACAATTGCTGATCTGCCACGCAACTGGCAACAATAACTTCTTGTTTTTTAATAATTAAACCCTTTATGGCGATCCTGCCTTGATACTAACGGCAAACATTGCTCATTAGCGATCTGCCAGCTTCAAGCAGGAAAACCAGTACAAGAAAAAACAAATTTTTCAATTATTAAATTATCCTGCCGTCCAAATTCGGCAGGAATAGAGAAGAGAGAAGTCTCAACTGAAATATAAAAAGCATATGGAGGACGACTAAACGACATCCATGTGGCTGATATACGTTATTATCTAAACGAAGTCCATCTATGTGATATAATAATTGAATGATGCGAACCAGAAATGTGTTGATCCTAAGCTAAGCGGGAAAACTAATAGACTGGGAGCTGGTACAAAACAATTTGGTCACTCGGTGCAAGGTCAATTTCGAGATTTATGGGATCGACTGGTATAAAACTTAAGTTATATTAGAATAAATTGTTTATTTAACTTATGGCTGACCTGACAGCCTAAACTAGAAGGGCATCAAGCAGTTGCCGTTTCGCCTTGTTTTTTTTAACTCTAAATTTTTTTTTTAAACGGTTGATATGTCCTCGAAAGAGGTAATACCAACTGAAGCAGAAGCTATAGAGGAACTAAATATTTTGGAAAAATTAGAAGAAAAATTAAAGGAAAGATCGTTCATTAAAGAAATGATTTGGTATTGTACTTTTGTTAAAGCAATAGGGTCAGCAGCAATAATATTAGTACGTTAATGTTGTAAAAAAAAAAAAAAAAAAAAAAAAAAAAAAAAAAAAAAAATTCAATTGAGTTGTTAGAAACTCAAGAACAGTTTGACAAATTCTTTTCCGGTATTTTTCAACTGGGCCTGGAAGCAACAAATAAAATTCAAAAAGAGCAACTCAGGCAAGGCCCTAAGCCACTGACTATAGAGCCAGTAAAATACAAGCGGAAGAGAGCAGGTCGAAAATATGTAAAGAGAAGGAAAATTGCTGAATTATACCAAAGAGCTAATTTATGCACAAATAGAGACCTAAAAATAAAATTGAAAAAAGAGATACAAAGGTTAAGGAAAGAACTGAAAGATAAAAATTATAATTATTTATTTTGCGTTAATTTGGTTACTTGCAATCTATTTCCATGGATTGTGCATTGCCTGATGACCTTCACTACGAGGCAATAAATAAAATTGTAGATAACTTAAACCGTGAAAACACGGACGTTGCCCGAAAGTCGAGATCACGTAATATAGGCAGCGATAGATATAAGCTAGAAAATTTGAAAAAATTGTGGTCCTTCATAGGTATGGAAAGAGAACCCACAAATGAAGATGTTTTGTATCCTTCCACTTTGGAAGAAGAATTATGTAAGTTGATAAGAAATGTATGCGGTAAAAGCATCTATGAATAAATAAAAATAAAAATTTAAATTAGAAAATTTGGTATTAAATTTGTTTTTTGAAATATATAGAAAAAAAGAAAAAGACCATCTCCATTTATCTATCTAACTTCTGATATGGGCGGAAAAACTTCTAAAGTGGATACCCCAAATGCGAATGTAGTCAATAGCATTAAAATTATTGACCATTCTGAACCTTTAGAGTTCATAAAGATCCTGCTTCTGATTGTGACAATCTGCACTTGTATCAGTTTGTTCCTCAAAATATACTCAGCCCATAATAAATTTTTAAAAAAGAAATACCAGAGTCGATCAGACGGTTTGGATAAGGTTTAAGTAAAAAAATAAAATTTTAAAACTAAATGGAAAAGTGGGACGATATTTTGAAGGAGCTTTCTGACGAAAAAATAAGTGCAGAAAAATCATATAAATGCATTTGTAAAAATACAAAGATTAAAATAGAAACGATAAAAAAACATTTAAATATAATTTTGTTATCACTGAATAATTGCGGAAAAATAATAAAAAGAACTAACTTATCAAAACCTCACGAAAAAGAAGCATACCAAATTTTTTCGTCTGTCAGAGACAAATTGGTATATTCCTTATCTAGATATGAAATTGACTTCGAGGTGCCAAAATCCTATCAAAAAGAGATTGAAATAGATTTTGACGCAAAATTACTGGAAGATAGTTCCTCTTCGGAACTAGAAGAACAAGAAACATTTTCTCAAACAAACATTGTCGCCCAAGTAGAACAAAATTCGCAAACAGACATCGAAATGGCGCAATCAGCGACTTCATTTATTAAAACTGCGTCGTCGATCATACCTGAGTTCGATGGCAAACCGGAAAACTTGTCGAGTTTTCTGGATGCCCTTGATATCCTCGAACAAATCAAAGAGGAACATGAGGCTTTAGCAGTGTCAATGATAAAAACTAAGCTGAAAGGCACAGCTAGAAATTTGATAAGCGCTGAAGATTCAATACAGGCAATAAAACAAAAATTAAAAGGTAAAGTGAAGGGTGAATCAGTCGAAGTTATAACGGCAAAACTCCTGAACATCCAACAGCGCAGTAAGACTGCTAATCAGTATACTGCTGAAATTGAAAAATAGACGAAGTCATTGGAAGGAGCATACATATCTGATGGCTTAACAACAGACTTAGCTACCAAATATGCTACACAAACAGCTGTGAAAGCTATGTGTAAGAATTGTTCAAATGATAAGGTAAAAACGATTATGCAAGCTGGAACGTTCACTTCGATGAACGAGGCTATATCGAAATTCACAAACAGTTGCACAGAAATTACGGGTAACCCTAATTCACTGTTACACATACAAAATTATTTTCGCGGTAATTTCCGCAGAAGTTTCCAGAATAATGCCTACAGAGGTAACCAAAGACGGGATGGTAACCGTTTTAATAATTTTAATAATTACAATAATAATAATAATAGAAATAACAATCAAAGATCCGGGAGAAATTTCGGAAATCAATCTCGCGGTTCTAATCGCAATAATACTAGAAACGTTAGAAATGTGAACCAACAGGAAAACCAGCAAGCTCCACCTCAATAGATAAAAAATTATATGTCTTCAATCTGCACCTTAATAGTTATATATCTTCAAAAACAACTCTAAACAATTCCATTTCAACCCTCCTGATTGATACAGGAGCGGACATCTCCATTATAAAAAAGGGTCAAATTGACAATGACGTCACAATTAATTACTCACAAAAAACTGATCTAAAAGGCATTGGTCACGGTCTAACAAGCACTATTGGCACAGTTACAGCAGATTTAAGAGATGATCAATTATTAATTAAACACAAATTTCATATAGTAGAGGACACATTTCCAATCCCATGTGACGGAATTTTGGGACTTGATTTTATTAAAAAATATAACTGCATTTTGGATTACAATAAAAACGGGGACACCCTAATACTACGTCCATATGATTATCCAGAAAATATAATAATCCAAATGACAAATAGACCAACAGTTAATTGCATAACAATCCCAGCAAGATCCGAGGTAATTCGACAAGTCCATATTAAAAACAGCAATTCTGAATTATTGATACCTCATCAAAAATTATCCGAAGGTATTTTTATAGCAAACACCCTAGTAAATTCAAAGCAAACCTTTATTCGAGTCATAAATACAACAGATAAAATTGCAACTATTCAAAATTTCAAAATTAACACAGAAAATTTAGATGATTATACAGTAGTAGAAAATAGAACGGAAACAGTAGAAAATAATAACGAAAAATTAAAAAGATTAAATAAAAATTTTCCAAAATTTGTAACTGAACAACTTAATGCACTGTGCACAGAATTTATTGATATATTTTCACTAGAATCAGAACCCATTACCACTAATAATTTTTATAAACAAAAATTACATATGAAAGATAGCAACCCAGTTTATGTAAAAAATTACAGAATTCCTCAAGCTCATAAAAGCGAAATTAGTAAGCACGTCAATAAACTAATTGAAGATGACATTATAGAGCCGTCTATGTCAGAATATAATAGCCCAATTCTGCTTGTACCTAAAAAACCTTTACCCGGCAAAAATGACAAAAGATGGAGATTAGTAGTCGATTACCGACAGGTAAACAAAAAGTTAACTGCAGATAAATTTCCATTGCCAAGAATTGATGATATATTGGATCAATTGGGTAGAGCTTAATATTTTTCATGCTTAGACTTGATGTCTGGCTTTCATAAAATAAAGACTCTAGGGACATAACATCGTTTACGGCAGACGATGGCACGTATCGCTTTAAAAGATTGCCATACGGTTTGAAAGTAGCCCCAAACTCGTTTCAGAGAATGATGACTCTTGCATTTGCAGGCCTTAAGCCTTCCCAAGCTTTTCTATAAATGGATGATCTGGTAGTATTGGGATGTTCCGAAAAACACATGATGACGAATTTGAGAGATGTGTTTTCAACTTGTAGAAAATATAATTTGAAATTACATCCGGATAAATGTTTATTTTTTTGGCCATAATTGCATAAATAAAGGAATTTTACCTGATCCTAGTAAATTTGAAATTGTTCTAAATTATCCAACCCCAAAAAATGCAGACGAAGTAAAAAGATTTGTAGCATTTTGTAACTATTACCGAAGATTTGTTCCAAATTTTGCAGAACATTCTAGAATTTTAACAAGATTGTGTAAAAAGAATGTTTCCTTTGATTGGACAGAAGAATGTCAAAAAGCTTTTGTCTACTTGAAGGGGGCATTGATACACCCCAATATTTTATAGTATCCAGATTTTTATAAAGAATTTTGTATAACAACGGATGCCAGTGGATTCGCCTGCGGCGCAGTTCTTAGTCAAGAGTACGAAGGCAAACAATTACCAATTGCCTATGCGTCAAGAGCTTTCACAAAAGGTGAAAGTAATAAAGCAACAATTGAAAAAGAATTGGCGGCAATCCATTGGGCAATCACGTATTTTAGACCATATGTTTATGGTAGAAGATTTTTGGTTAAAACAGACCATCGGCCACTAACATACCTATTTTCGATGAAAAACCCCTCATCAAAATTAACTAGAGTTCGGTTAGAGTTGGAGGAATATGACATTGAGGTGGAGTACATAGCTGGAAAAGAAAATTATGTTGCAGATGCATTGTCACGTATAAATATAAATGATTTGAAAGATTTATCAATAAAGGCAAGTCAAATAATGAAGGTTACGACTAGATCGGAAACCAATAAAAAATCCAATAATAAAAATTCCAATAATAAAAACATCAAAGAAAAACGTCCCGAAGAAGCGCTTAATAAAAATGAAGTAAAAAAGCTAGCTCAGCTCGTTTTCGACCCCCCGAAACTGCAGTTCAGAAAGGGAAAGAAAATTTTTAGCAAAATAGCCATTAATGATTTAGTTGTTGAGGCGAAGATTGATTCAGGTCAATCCTTTGCCAGGCTTTCAAATGAAGCCGGCAATTCATCTATTAATGATAATTCAATTGTTGAGGCGAAGATTGATTTAGGTCAATTCTTTGCCAGGCTAATAAAAGAAGCCGACAATTTGAAAATAAATAAAATACAGTTGTCCTTAGGAGACAAATTGTTTAAAAATAATTATACTCGAGTAGATAAATTTAAAGAAGTTGGTACCAAAGTTCTCAAAAACCTAACTATTGCATTAACTCCGAAGGTTGTGCACGTGACAGATAATGAAGTAATTAAAAAGATATTACAAAAATATCACGATGATCCTGTTAATGGTGGCCACCCAGGAATCAACGAACAACAAATAAAATAAAACAAAAATATTATTGGAAAAATATGAAAAATGACATCAGAAATTATATTAAAAAATGCATAAAATGTAGTAAAAATAAAATAAATACAAACTTAAAAGAACCAATGATTATCACTGAAACGCCAACAAAAGCTTTCGATATAGTTCGGATTGACACAATCGGTCCATTACCAAGATCGAAATATGGAAATGAGTACGCGGTAACAATTGTATGTGATTTGACAAAGTATCTGATCGCAATTCCGATTACTAGCAAACACGCGATAACAGTTGCCAAAGCTATTTTTGAAAATTGTATCTTAATTTATGGTTGTATGAAAACAATCATAACTGATATGGGAACTGAATACAAAAATAACGTATTCGAAGAATTGTGTAAACTTTTAAAAATTGAACACAAGACTTCTACCCCATATCACCATCAAACTTTGGGCACTGTGGAACGCAGCCACAGAACTTTCAATCAATACATTCGTTCTTATATATCTATTGAAAAAGATGATTGGGATGAGTATATTAAGTATTTTGCATACTGTTATAATACAACACCATCCACGGTACATGGTTGTTGTCCATTTGAATTAGTTTTTGGAAAAATACCTTTAACCTACGAATTTTTAAACGACAATACAATTAGCCCAGTGTATAACCATGAGGCATATTGTAGTGTGTCCAATGCATGCACATGCCTACATACAGACGGTATATTAAAATATATATATGTATCCAAAACGCTTGCATATATAAATGCTCACATATATATGCAAGCGCGAGCAGCGGCTTAATTACCGACCGCCAACGTAAACAAACTCCCAGCCAAAATTATTGCTGATGTTATGTATTTTGGCTATGCGTAGTTTTCCCACGAATTGGGCAAACTCTTTTATATGCTTTGACAAAATATGTATATTTATGTACGTGCATATGTACATGCATTGGAATGCATTCTCTCTTGATTCTCTTTTACTTTAATATGTAAGAATTAGAGTAAATATGTATCGTAGTAAATAAGTAAAAAGTAAGAAATATTTTGTATAAATAGGCTAACATTTTTATAATAAAACAGAATGATTCTTTGGCACACAGCCAACACACCAATTTCTATTTTATTCTTTGGATTCCCCATTCTTCAAAGCGATCCTGCTTACGAATCTGTAAATAAGGACAAACGTAGCAAAGAAATTTGCTGCAGTCCTTTCAATAATATTAGGACAGGACATACGTAGCAAGGCAACTTGCTGCTGTCCTTTTAATAAAAATAAGACCAGGACAAACGTAGCAACTTGCTGCTGTCCTTTTTAATAAATCAAAAAAAACTAGGACAAACGCGGCAATACAATTAGCTGCTGTCCTCGTAAATTAATTCAAAATACAGATCCGCGAATATTTTATGGACGATTTCGGTAAAATCTTAAAAAAGTGGGAACACCAACCACGTTGAATTCTTTGAGCTGCTTCAGCTCGTCCTGGAAGTCTAACTGCTGCGTTGTTCGAACGATGACCATAAGCGAGACTTTTAGTTCAAGCACTGTCAATGAAATTCCTGATTGGTGTGATCGTTTTCTGGTCCGATTGATGAATCTTAACATGTATCCTACAACTCTTCGTAATATGTTGAAAGAGCCATTATGTCGGATGTCATGAAGCATGCTTTCCTGAACAATGGTACTTGTTACAGGCACTGATGTCAGCTTCTTGCGTTCCATGTTAGTAGACAGAAAAATGTCTTTACAAGTCGTTATAAGCGGCATAATAAGTGGAATATAGAAACCAACTAAAGCAGATGCAAGATGTTCCCGAAGACCAATAGCCTCCTGGAGTATTTTTCTTATTAGCTTAGATTAATTTGAATATTAAGAATTCCAATATGTACTAACGTTTTTTTTTAAATAAACTAAAAAGGCATAGGGATAAAAACCCTAGATAGATGAAGACAATTTTTCTCCATTGTAGTGTTTAAAGAAAATTTTTTTTTTTAATTAACAATAAAATCTTGTTATGGAAAAAGTTTTACCTGATAACCTTGATTACAAGGCTATCAACAGTATCGTTGATAACTTGGAATCAGCAAGCACACAAGAGGCACTTGAAAAATTAAGAAAGATAAAAGCTTATAGGCAGGCGGAAAAAGATCTAGTTTGGCTTAGGAAATGGTGGAGACTAATTGAAATGCCTAGGGAACCCACAATTGAAAACGCATTAGAACCATTATGGACCACTTGTGAGGAAAAATATAGATTCGAGGTCAAATTTATGGGACGAACAGACCCACATTAGGGAAAATTTTGTTTCCATTTATTGTACTTTTTCTTTCTTTTTGTCAATGGGAGGCCACGAATCGAAATTGGAAGAGCCTAATGCGAATGTGATCAATTCCATTCAAGTAATTGACCACACCGAAGCATTGGACTTCTTGATTGTGACGGTCTGCACATGTCTGAATCTGTTTTTAAAAATATACTCAATCCATAACAAGGTATTGAAGAAGAAATACCTGAGTCGCGCCGACGGACTGGATAAAGTCTAAGAATTTCTCTACCTATTCCAAATGAGTAAGTGGGATGAAATTCTTACAAAGCTGAATGAGGAAAAAACCAACGCAGAAAAATCATATAAATGCATATGCAAAAATATAAAAATAAAAGCAGAGACAGTAAAGAAACATCTCAATGTTATACTGCTGTCACTAAATAACACGGGAAAGATAATAAAATCCATAAATAATACCCTCACAACAGCTCACCAGTCAGAATCCTACCAAATATACACATATATTAGGGACAAATTGGTATCATCATTATCAAGATATAATATCGATATTGTGATACCTACATCCTACGGGAAAAACATCGAAATTGATTTCGACACATATTTGATCGAAAGCGGATCAGATATTGAGGAAAAACAAGAAACAGGCCCTGCCGCAACTTCCTCGAAACAGCCAACAGTTGCACCAACGGAAGGAAGTGCACAAACAGACTCCAAAATGGCACAAGCGATCACAACTTTTATTAAAACTGCGTCATCGATCTTACCAGAGTTCGATGGCAAGGCAGAAAACCTACCTAGTTTTCTCGACGCCCTCGATATCCTCGAATTAATCAAAGAGGACCACGAGGCTATCGCAGTATCTCTTATTAAAACAAAACTAAAGGGCACAGCTAGAAATTATATAAGCTCTGAAACGACCATAGTAGCAATCAAACAAAAATTAAAAACAGCAATTAAAGGCGAATCAGTTGAAGTTTTGGCAGCAAAACTCCTGAATGTGCAACAGCGGAGCAAAACGGCAAACCAATACACTGCCGAAATTGAAAAATTAACAAAATCATTGGAAGGAGCATACATATCTGACGGATTAACGCCAGAACTAGCATCCAAGTATGCAACACAATCAGCCGTAAAAGCTATGTGTAAAAATTGCTCCAATGACAAGGTAAAAACTATAATGCAAGCCGGAATGTTCAACTCAATGAACGAGGCTATATCAAAATTTACTAACAGTTGCACAGAGGTGACTGGTAACCCAAATTCCCTTTTGCACATTCGCCAGCAAAATTATTTTAGAGGTAACTTCAGCAGAGGTTATCAGAACGGTAATTATAGAGGTAATCAAAGAAGAACATTCAATAACTACAATAACAATAATAACCGATCACATAACCAAAGATCCGGTCTGTCCGAACTGCTACGCAGCAGGAAAACCAACAAACTCCACCTCAATAAATAAAAAATTATATGTTTTCAATTTACACCTAAATAGCTACATACATATCTTCCAGGACAACTCTGAATGATTCCATTTCAACCCTCCTGATCGATACAGGAGCGGATATTTCAATTATAAAAAAGGGTCAAATTGACGATCATGTCACTATTTACAATTCACAAAAAACAGATTTAAAAGGAATTGGCCAAGGCATAACAAGCACTATTGGCACCGTTAAAGCAGATTTAAAGGATGATTATCTATTGATTAAACACAAGTTTCATATAGTAGAAGACAATTTTCCAATTCCATGTGATGGAATACTGGGTTTAGATTTTATCAAAAAATATAATTGCATTTTAGATTACAACAAAGATGGGGACACCCTAATATTGAGACCATATGATTACCCAGAAAACATAATAATTCAGATGACTAGCAACCCAACAATTGATAGTATTTCAATACCAGCAAGATCAGAAGTAGTAAGACAAATTAAAGTTAAAAATAATAAATATTCAGAATTACTAATTCCACAACAAGAATTGGCTGAAGGTATATTTATTGCAAATACCTTAGCAGATTCACACCAAACATTTATTAGAATTATAAATACAACAGATAAAAATGCAACTTTTCATGAAATTAATATAAAGACAGAAAATTTGAATGATTATACAATAATTAAAAATAATAAAATAGAAAATGAGTCCAACAATATAGAAAAATTAGAAAGACTAAATAAAAACTTTCCACAGTTTGCAAATAAATCACTTAATGAATTATGCACAGAGTTCATTGATATTTTTTCATTAGAATCAGAACCAATTACCACTAACAACTTTTACAAACAAAAACTCCATATGAAAGATAATAATCCAGTTTATGTTAAAAACTATAGAATACCAGAAGCCCACAAGAGCGAAATAAGTAAACAAGTAAATAAATTAATTAAAGACGATATAATAGAACCTTCAATGTCTGAATTTAATAGTCCAATTTTACTAGTACCAAAAAAATCACTCCCTAATAATCAAGAAAAAAGATGGAGAATGGTTGTCGACTACAGACAAGTAAATAAAAAATTAACCGCAGATAAATTCCCTTTACCAAGAATAGATGACATATTAGATCAATTAGGAAGAGCTAAATATTTTTCATGCTTAGCCTTAATGTCAGGCTTTCATCAAATAGAACTTAGCCCAGAATCGAGAGATATCACGTCATTTACGGCCGACAATGGCACGAACCGCTTTAAAAGATTACCGTATGGTCTTAAGGTAGCACCAAACTCATTTCAGAGAATGATGACATTAGCATGCTCAGGCTTAAAACCTTCACAAGCATTCCTATACATGGACGATTTAGTCGTACTAGGATGCTCCGAAAAGCATATGATCAAAAATTTACGCGACGTTTTCGCAACTTGTAGAAAATATAATTTAAAATTACATCCAGATAAATGCATATTTTTCAACCAGGAAGTAACCTATCTTGGTCATAAATGCACAAGCAAAGGCATTTTGCCAGATCCCAGTAAATTTGAAACTGTTAAAAACTACCCAACTCCTAAAAATGCAGATGAGGCGAAACGATTCGTCGCATTTTACAATTATTATCGGAGATTTATTCCAAATTTTGCGGAATACTCTAGAATATTGACAAGACTTTGTAAGAAAAATGTAGTTTTTGATTGGACGGAGGATTGTAAAAAATCCTTTGACTATTTGAAAGCTGCGTTAATGAGCCCTAATGTTCTACAGTATCCCGATTTCAGTAAACAATTCTGTATAACAACTGACGCAAGTGGTTATGCTTGCGGGGCTATGCTAAGCCAAGAGTATGAAGGAAAACAATTACCAATTGCATATGCATCTAGATCGTTTACAAAAGGAGAAATTAATAAAGCAACAATTGAGAAGGAATTAGCGGCCATTCATTGCGCCATAACCTATTTTAGACCATATGTCTACGGAAGAAAATTCATGGTCAAAACAGACCACAGACCTTTAACGTTCTTATTTTTGATGAAAAACCCTTCATCAAAATTAACTAGAATCAGATTGGATTTGGAAGAATATGATTTCGAGGTGGAGTATATAGCAGGGAAAGAAAATTATGTAGCAGACGCGTTATCGCGCATTAATATTAAAGATTTAAAAGAAATGTCAGTAGAAGCATGTAAAATATTAAAAGTTACGACTAGATCGGAAACTAAGAAAAACCCCAGTAGTAAAAATGAAGAAATAAAAAGTCACAGAGAGAACCCAATCATATATGAAGCGCTATATAAATGTGAAGTAAAAAGACTAGTCCAGCTCGTTTTCGATCCTCCGAAATTATGTTTCAAAAAAGGAAAGAAAATTTGCAGCGAAATTAATATAGGAAACCTAATTGTTGAGGCGAAGATTGACTTAGGTCAATTCTTTGCCAGGCTTATGAAAGAAGCCGGCAATTTGGGAATTGAAAAAATACAGTTGTCCTTAGGAGACAAATTGTTTAAGAATAATTATACCCGGGTAGACACATTTAAAGAAATTGGTACCAAAGCTCTCAAAAATTTAATTATAGCATTAACTCCGGAGGTTATGCATGTGACAAATAAGGAAAAAATTAAAGAAATTCTTCATAAATATCATGACGATCCTGTTTTTGGTGGCCACCCAGGAATAAATCGCATGACTAATAAAATAAGACAAAAATACTACTGGAGGAATATGAAAAATGATATTAAAAATTATATCAAAAAGTGCATTCATTGCAATAAAAATAAAAGAAGCGTGAACTTAAAAGAACCCATGACAATAACCGAAACACCAACAAAAGCGTTCGATGTTGTGCAGATTGACACGATCGGACCACTACCAAAATCAATTCACGGAAATGAATACGCAGTTACAATTGTGTGTGATCTAACTAAATATTTAGTTGCGGTCCCTGTTCAAAGTAAACATGCAGTAGTAGTAGCTAAGGCTGTATTCGAACATTTCATTCTAATTTATGGTTGCATGAAAACAATCATAACGGATATGGGAACCGAATACAAGAATAGGTTATTTGAGGAATTATGCAAATTGCTAAAAATCGAACATAAAACATCTACACCGTATCATCACCAAACTTTAGGCACGATTGAGCGTAGTCATAGAACATTCAATGAATATGTACGTTCTTACATATCCATTGACAAAGACGATTGGGATGAGTATCTAAAGTATTTTTCGTATTGTTACAATACAACACCATCTACAGTACATGGTTACTGCCCATTTGAGCTCGTTTTTGCAAAATCCCCCCTGTCTTACGTATTTTTAAAAGAAAATGTCATTGCCCGGTATATAATCATGAGGCTTATGATAAGGAAATTAAATATAGGCTCCAACTAGCACAGGAAAGAGCTAATAGGTTAGTAAAACAGGCTAAGGAAAAACAAAAAGTCGTTTATGACAAAAATATACAACTTAAGGAAATAAACTTAGGAGATATAGTTTTAGTTAGAGACGAAGCAGGTCATAAATTAGATAGTAGATATAAAGGGCCCTATAGAGTAGTAAATATCGATAAATATAATAATTTTTCATTAATTCCGTATAGAGTAACAAATATTGATAAGCACAACAATTTTACTTCAATTCTTTCTAATGTAGAAAATAAAAAACAACATAAAAATACTTTAAACGATAAGAAAATAGTAATACATAAAAATAGACTTAAACTACTAGAATAAGTTCATTACACTTTAAATAAACACCAAACGAGAATGTGTACAAAAGAAAAACACAAAATTCTCTAAACAAACTCTTTTCAAAATTACGTAAGAAAAATATGACACATGTATAAACAAAGCAAACAAAATAAGTCAGCCCATTGTAAACATACAGAATAAAGAGCCACTTGAAATAATAAGCAAAACAAAAAAAATTGTAAAATTTTACTGAAATAGAATAACTCATATAGTAACCAAATGCAAGTCATAAAATTTGATTTACGCCAAAGCAATTAAATGAAATAGAATCGCTGTCGCATTAAGCACAACAATGCTACGCGATTCTTCTTTGGTAAGGAGGTGTAGTGTGTCCGATGCATGCACATGCCTACATACAGACGGTATATTAAAATATATATGTATCCAAAACGCTTGCATATATAAATGCTTACATATATATGCAAGCGCGAGCAGCGGCTTAATTACCGACCAACGTAAACAAACTCCCAGCCAAAATTATTGCTGATGTTATGTATTTTGGCTATGCGTAGTTTTCCCACGAATTGGGCAAACATACATATGCACAGCAGTGGCGCAGGTGGTGAGCGTGCCGGCTATGATGCGTGCGTTCGTATGTTCAAGAACGTGTAAGAGGGCAGATAAAATTTTTTTTTTTTTTACTAAATTGAATTTGCCTTAAAATATACGAAAACTTTTTATTATATATTTTTTTTTAAATTTATTATATTTGTAATCCAATAGTTTTCTGTTTATAATGTTTATGACATCTATCTTGAAGTGAAAAACTCAAATTTTTTGAATAAAATCTAAAAAATTATTCCAATTTATCAATATTTATAAATTTATATTTTTTAAGAAATCTATCATATTTAATATGGAAAAAGTAAAAACGCAGTTTGTAGTTCTTCAATTTTATATTCACGAAATAGTTTGAAATTGCGTTAATTTTCCTAAAGACATCAACTATTTTCTTCCTCAAAATTTTTATTTGTAAAAGAGTCGACAATAAACCCAATACTTCAATATTTTTCTGTTTCTGACATCCATCTGCGAGTGAAAAAACCAAATTTTTTGTAAAAAAAAGCTAAAAAATTATTTCAATTTATCAATATATATTTTTTAAGAAATATATCATATTTAATATATAAAAAGTAAAAACGCAGTTTGTAGTTCTTCAATTTTATATTCACGAAATAGTTTGAAATTGCGTTAATTTTCCTAAAGACATCAACTATTTTCTTCCTAAAACTTTTCATTTGTAAAAGAGTCGACATATAACCCAATATTTCAATATTTTTCTGTTTATGACATCTTTTTTCGAGTGAAAAAACCAAATAGTTTGAAAAAAAAAGCTAAAAAATTATTTCAATTTATCAGTATATATTTTTTAAGAAATCTATCATATTTAATATATAAAAAGTAAAAACGCAGTTTGTAGTTCTTCAATTTTATATTCACGAAATAGTTTGAAATTGCGTTAATTTTCCTAAAGACATCAACTATTTTCTTCATAAAAATTTGTATTTGTAAAAGAGTCGACATATACCCCAATATTAAATTGGGCCAGTTAGGTTATGTGTTTTCAATATTTCCGAGTTGAATTTGACGAAAAAAACCAGAAAACCATCATATGTCTAAGTTGTAATATTCTCCCGCTATACGGACTTCAAAAAATATACAACTAAAAGAAAAATTGAGAAAACTGTCTGTATACCAAAAAAAAAACACAATTTGGAAACCGGCAAATGTTAAGAAGTTAACGGAATCTCAAAATGAACTTTCATTCGTTTCAATCCATATGGCCAGTTTTGTTCGATATGGCATCATTCTATGTGACCATTATCTATATATTAATAGGCTAACATTTTTTCCATACAATCAATTGCCAGAGTGTATCTCATAAAACAATGCATAACTCCAATTATTATATATTTTGATATGTTTTCATGGGCCAGGAGCTTTGCATAGGCATATTATATTTAACAAAAAATGCTTCATTAATTTGTAATAATTCATCAAAGTTTTCACCAAAACCCAAAGCTGCTAACTACAGTATTTGACTTTTTTGTTGTACATACAGCAGTGGCGCAGGTGGTGAGCGTGCCGGCTATGATGCGTGCGTTCGTATGTTCAAGAACGTGTAAGAGGGCAGATAAAATTTTTTTTTTTTTTACTAAATTGAATTTGCCTTAAAATATACGAAAACTTTTTATTATATATTTTTTTTTAATTTATTATATTTGTAATCCAATAGTTTTCTGTTTATTATGTTTATGACATCTATCTTGAAGTGAAAAACTCTAATTTTTTGAATAAAATCTAAAAAATTATTCCAATTTATCAATATTTATAAATTTATATTTTTTAAGAAATCTATCATATTTAATATGGAAAAAGTAAAAACGCAGTTTGTAGTTCTTCAATTTTATATTCACGAAATAGTTTGAAATTGCGTTAATTTTCCTAAAGACATCAACTATTTTCTTCCTAAAACTTTTCATTTGTAAAAGAGTCGACATATAACCCAATATTTCAATATTTTTCTGTTTATGACATCTTTTTTCGAGTGAAAAAACCAAATAGTTTGTAAAAAAAAGCTAAAAAATTATTTCAATTTATCAATATATATTTTTTAAGAAATATATCATATTTAATATATAAAAAGTAAAAACGCAGTTTGTAGTTCTTCAATTTTATATTCACGAAATAGTTTGAAATTGCGTTAATTTTCCTAAAGACATCAACTATTTTCTTCCTAAAACTTTTCATTTGTAAAAGAGTCGACATATAACCCAATATTTCAATATTTTTCTGTTTATGACATCTTTTTTCGAGTGAAAAAACCAAATAGTTTGAAAAAAAAAGCTAAAAAATTATTTCAATTTATCAGTATATATTTTTTAAGAAATCTATCATATTTAATATATAAAAAGTAAAAACGCAGTTTGTAGTTCTTCAATTTTATATTCACGAAATAGTTTGAAATTGCGTTAATTTTCCTAAAGACATCAACTATTTTCTTCATAAAAATTTGTATTTGTAAAAGAGTCGACATATACCCCAATATTAAATTGGGCCAGTTAGGTTATGTGTTTTCAATATTTCCGAGTTGAATTTGACGAAAAAAACCAGAAAACCATCATATCGCACCCTAAATCAAAAACAGTCACAACTCAAAATTTTTTTAGGTCGATTTCTTGGCATAGTTTGCCTAATAAAAAGTAGTGCAGAAAGTAAATACAATATTTTTCTTTTTGACTATTATCGTTACTCTTTAAAGAGCACAGTGATGTCAAGTTTTTAAAAATCAAATCACTTTTGTGCGATCCAGAACCAATTAACTGAAAGTTACTCGGATTTTGAGTTGTGACTCTTTTTGATTTAGAGTGCGATATGTCTAAGTTGTAATATTCTCCCGCTATACGGACTTCAAAAAATATACAACTAAAAGAAAAATTGAGAAAACTGTCTGTATACCAAAAAAAAAACACAATTTGGAAACCGGCAAATGTTAAGAAGTTAACGGAATCTCAAAATGAACTTTCATTCGTTTCAATCCATATGGCCAGTTTTGTTCGATATGGCATCATTCTATGTGACCATTATCTATATATTAATAGGCTAACATTTTTTCCATACAATCAATTGCCAGAGTGTATCTCATAAAACAATGCATAACTCCAATTATTATATATTTTGATATGTTTTCATGGGCCAGGAGCTTTGCATAGGCATATTATATTTAACAAAAAATGCTTCATTAATTTGTAATAATTCATCAAAGTTTTCACCAAAACCCAAAGCTGCTAACTACAGTATTTGACTTTTTTGTTGTACATACAGCAGTGGCGCAGGTGGTGAGCGTGCCGGCTATGATGCGTGCGTTCGTATGTTCAAGAACGTGTAAGAGGGCAGATAAAATTTTTTTTTTTTTTACTAAATTGAATTTGCCTTAAAATATACGAAAACTTTTTATTATATATTTTTTCTTTAATTTATTATATTTGTAATCCAATAGTTTTCTGTTTATTATGTTTATGACATCTATCTTGAAGTGAAAAACTCAAATTTTTTGAATAAAATCTAAAAAATTATTCCAATTTATCAATATTTATAAATTTATATTTTTTAAGAAATCTATCATATTTAATATGGAAAAAGTAAAAACGCAGTTTGTAGTTCTTCAATTTTATATTCACGAAATAGTTTGAAATTGCGTTAATTTTCCTAAAGACATCAACTATTTTCTTCCTCAAAATTTTTATTTGTAAAAGAGTCGACAATAAACCCAATACTTCAATATTTTTCTGTTTCTGACATCCATCTGCGAGTGAAAAAACCAAATTTTTTGTAAAAAAAAGCTAAAAAATTATTTCAATTTATCAATATATATTTTTTAAGAAATATATCATATTTAATATATAAAAAGTAAAAACGCAGTTTGTAGTTCTTCAATTTTATATTCACGAAATAGTTTGAAATTGCGTTAATTTTCCTAAAGACATCAACTATTTTCTTCCTAAAACTTTTCATTTGTAAAAGAGTCGACATATAACCCAATATTTCAATATTTTTCTGTTTATGACATCTTTTTTCGAGTGAAAAAACCAAATAGTTTGAAAAAAAAAGCTAAAAAATTATTTCAATTTATCAGTATATATTTTTTAAGAAATCTATCATATTTAATATATAAAAAGTAAAAACGCAGTTTGTAGTTCTTCAATTTTATATTCACGAAATAGTTTGAAATTGCGTTAATTTTCCTAAAGACATCAACTATTTTCTTCATAAAAATTTGTATTTGTAAAAGAGTCGACATATACCCCAATATTAAATTGGGCCAGTTAGGTTATGTGTTTTCAATATTTCCGAGTTGAATTTGACGAAAAAAACCAGAAAAC
This sequence comes from Sphenella marginata, assembly GCA_951509765.1. Taxonomy (NCBI): domain Eukaryota; kingdom Metazoa; phylum Arthropoda; class Insecta; order Diptera; family Tephritidae; genus Sphenella; species Sphenella marginata. The sequence continues at coordinate 119,709,788 of OX608078.1, forward strand.
CATCATATGTCTAAGTTGTAATATTCTCCCGCTATACGGACTTCAAAAAATATACAACTAAAAGAAAAATTGAGAAAACTGTCTGTATACCAAAAAAAAAACACAATTTGGAAACCGGCAAATGTTAAGAAGTTAACGGAATCTCAAAATGAACTTTCATTCGTTTTAATCCATATGGCCAGTTTTGTTCGATATGGCATCATTCTATGTGACCATTATCTATATATTAATAGGCTAACATTTTTTCCATACAATCAATTGCCAGAGTGTATCTCATAAAACAATGCATAACTCCAATTATTATATATTTTGATATGTTTTCATGGGCATATTATATTTAACAAAAAATGCTTCATTAATTTGTAATAATTCATCAAAGTTTTCACCAAAACCCAAAGCTGCTAACTACAGTATTTGACTTTTTTGTTGTACATACAGCAGTGGCGCAGGTGGTGAGCGTGCCGGCTATGATGCGTGCGTTCGTATGTTCAAGAACGTGTAAGAGGGCAGATAAAATTTTTTTTTTTTTTACTAAATTGAATTTGCCTTAAAATATACGAAAACTTTTTATTATATATTTTTTTTTTAATTTATTATATTTGTAATCCAATAGTTTTCTGTTTATTATGTTTATGACATCTATCTTGAAGTGAAAAACTCAAATTTTTTGAATAAAATCTAAAAAATTATTCCAATTTATCAATATTTATAAATTTATATTTTTTAAGAAATCTATCATATTTAATATGGAAAAAGTAAAAACGCAGTTTGTAGTTCTTCAATTTTATATTCACGAAATAGTTTGAAATTGCGTTAATTTTCCTAAAGACATCAACTATTTTCTTCCTCAAAATTTTTATTTGTAAAAGAGTCGACAATAAACCCAATACTTCAATATTTTTCTGTTTCTGACATCCATCTGCGAGTGAAAAAACCAAATTTTTTGTAAAAAAAAGCTAAAAAATTATTTCAATTTATCAATATATATTTTTTAAGAAATATATCATATTTAATATATAAAAAGTAAAAACGCAGTTTGTAGTTCTTCAATTTTATATTCACGAAATAGTTTGAAATTGCGTTAATTTTCCTAAAGACATCAACTATTTTCTTCCTAAAACTTTTCATTTGTAAAAGAGTCGACATATAACCCAATATTTCAATATTTTTCTGTTTATGACATCTTTTTTCGAGTGCAAAAACCAAATAGTTTGAAAAAAAAAGCTAAAAAATTATTTCAATTTATCAGTATATATTTTTTAAGAAATCTATCATATTTAATATATAAAAAGTAAAAACGCAGTTTGTAGTTCTTCAATTTTATATTCACGAAATAGTTTGAAATTGCGTTAATTTTCCTAAAGACATCAACTATTTTCTTCATAAAAATTTGTATTTGTAAAAGAGTCGACATATACCCCAATATTAAATTGGGCCAGTTAGGTTATGTGTTTTCAATATTTCCGAGTTGAATTTGACGAAAAAAACCAGAAAACCATCATATGTCTAAGTTGTAATATTCTCCCGCTATACGGACTTCAAAAAATATACAACTAAAAGAAAAATTGAGAAAACTGTCTGTATACCAAAAAAAAAAACACAATTTGGAAACCGGCAAATGTTAAGAAGTTAACGGAATCTCAAAATGAACTTTCATTCGTTTCAATCCATATGGCCAGTTTTGTTCGATATGGCATCATTCTATGTGACCATTATCTATATATTAGTAGGCTAACATTTTTTCCATACAATCAATTGCCAGAGTGTATCTCATAAAACAATGCATAACTCCAATTATTATATATTTTGATATGTTTTCATGGGCCAGGAGCTTTGCATAGACATATTATATTTAACAAAAAATGCTTCATTAATTTGTAATAATTCATCAAAGTTTTCACCAAAACCCAAAGCTGCTAACTACAGTATTTGACTTTTTTGTTGTACATACAGCAGTGGCGCAGGTGGTGAGCGTGCCGGCTATGATGCGTACGTTCGTATGTTCAAGAACGTGTAAGAGGGCAGATAAAATTTTTTTTTTTTTTACTAAATTGAATTTGCCTTAAAATATACGAAAACTTTTTACTATATATTTTTTTTTAATTTATTATATTTGCATCCAATAGTTTTCTGTTTATTATGTTTATGACATCTATCTTGAAGTGAAAAACTCAAATTTTTTGAATAAAATCTAAAAAATTATTCCAATTTATCAATATTTATAAATTTATATTTTTTAAGAAATCTATCATATTTAATATGGAAAAAGTAAAAACGCAGTTTGTAGTTCTTCAATTTTATATTCACGAAATAGTTTGAAATTGCGTTAATTTTCCTAAAGACATCAACTATTTTCTTCCTCAAAATTTTTATTTGTAAAAGAGTCGACAATAAACCCAATACTTCAATATTTTTCTGTTTCTGACATCCATCTGCGAGTGAAAAAACCAAATTTTTTGTAAAAAAAAGCTAAAAAATTATTTCAATTTATCAATATATATTTTTTAAGAAATATATCATATTTAATATATAAAAAGTAAAAACGCAGTTTGTAGTTCTTCAATTTTATATTCACGAAATAGTTTGAAATTGCGTTAATTTTCCTAAAGACATCAACTATTTTCTTCCTAAAACTTTTCATTTGTAAAAGAGTCGACATATAACCCAATATTTCAATATTTTTCTGTTTATGACATCTTTTTTCGAGTGAAAAAACCAAATAGTTTGAAAAAAAAAGCTAAAAAATTATTTCAATTTATCAGTATATATTTTTTAAGAAATCTATCATATTTAATATATAAAAAGTAAAAACGCAGTTTGTAGTTCTTCAATTTTATATTCACGAAATAGTTTGAAATTGCGTTAATTTTCCTAAAGACATCAACTATTTTCTTCATAAAAATTTGTATTTGTAAAAGAGTCGACATATACCCCAATATTAAATTGGGCCAGTTAGGTTATGTGTTTTCAATATTTCCGAGTTGAATTTGACGAAAAAAACCAGAAAACCATCATATGTCTAAGTTGTAATATTCTCCCGCTATACGGACTTCAAAAAATATACAACTAAAAGAAAAATTGAGAAAACTGTCTGTATACCAAAAAAAAAACACAATTTGGAAACCGGCAAATGTTAAGAAGTTAACGGAATCTCAAAATGAACTTTCATTCGTTTCAATCCATATGGCCAGTTTTGTTCGATATGGCATCATTCTATGTGACCATTATCTATATATTAATAGGCTAACATTTTTTCCATACAATCAATTGCCAGAGTGTATCTCATAAAACAATGCATAACTCCAATTATTATATATTTTGATATGTTTTCATGGGCCAGGAGCTTTGCATAGGCATATTATATTTAACAAAAAATGCTTCATTAATTTGTAATAATTCATCAAAGTTTTCACCAAAACCCAAAGCTGCTAACTACAGTATTTGACTTTTTTGTTGTACATACAGCAGTGGCGCAGGTGGTGAGCGTGCCGGCTATGATGCGTGCGTTCGTATGTTCAAGAACGTGTAAGAGGGCAGATAAAATTTTTTTTTTTTTTACTAAATTGAATTTGCCTTAAAATATACGAAAACTTTTTATTATATATTTTTTTTTTAATTTATTATATTTGTAATCCAATAGTTTTCTGTTTATTATGTTTATGACATTTATCTTGAAGTGAAAAACTCAAATTTTTTGAATAAAATCTAAAAAATTATTCCAATTTATCAATATTTATAAATTTATATTTTTTAAGAAATCTATCATATTTAATATGGAAAAAGTAAAAACGCAGTTTGTAGTTCTTCAATTTTATATTCACGAAATAGTTTGAAATTGCGTTAATTTTCCTAAAGACATCAACTATTTTCTTCCTCAAAATTTTTATTTGTAAAAGAGTCGACAATAAACCCAATACTTCAATATTTTTCTGTTTATGACATCTTTTTTCGAGTGAAAAAACCAAATAGTTTGAAAAAAAAAGCTAAAAAATTATTTCAATTTATCAGTATATATTTTTTAAGAAATCTATCATATTTAATATATAAAAAGTAAAAACGCAGTTTGTAGTTCTTCAATTTTATATTCACGAAATAGTTTGAAATTGCGTTAATTTTCCTAAAGACATCAACTATTTTCTTCATAAAAATTTTTATTTGTAAAAGAGTCGACATATACCCCAATATTAAATTTGGCCAGTTAGGTTATGTGTTTTCAATATTTCCGAGTTGAATTTGACGAAAAAAACCAGAAAACCATCATATGTCTAAGTTGTAATATTCTCCCGCTATACGGACTTCAAAAAATATACAACTAAAAGAAAAATTGAGAAAACTGTCTGTATACCAAAAAAAAACACAATTTGGAAACCGGCAAATGTTAAGAAGTTAACGGAATCTCAAAATGAACTTTCATTCGTTTCAATCCATATGGCCAGTTTTGTTCGATATGGCATCATTCTATGTGACCATTATCTATATATTAATAGGCTAACATTTTTTCCATACAATCAATTGCCAGAGTGTATCTCATAAAACAATGCATAACTCCAATTATTATATATTTTGATATGTTTTCATGGGCCAGGAGCTTTGCATAGGCATATTATATTTAACAAAAAATGCTTCATTAATTTGTAATAATTCATCAAAGTTTTCACCAAAACCCAAAGCTGCTAACTACAGTATTTGACTTTTTTGTTGTACATACAGCAGTGGCGCAGGTGGTGAGCGTGCCGGATATGATGCGTGCGTTCGTATGTTCAAGAACGTGTAAGAGGGCAGATAAAATTTTTTTTTTTTTTACTAAATTGAATTTGCCTTAAAATATACGAAAACTTTTTATTATATATTTTTTTTTTAATTTATTATATTTGTAATCCAATAGTTTTCTGTTTATAATGTTTATGACATCTATCTTGAAGTGAAAAACTCAAATTTTTTGAATAAAATCTAAAAAATTATTCCAATTTATCAATATTTATAAATTTATATTTTTTAAGAAATCTATCATATTTAATATGGAAAAAGTAAAAACGCAGTTTGTAGTTCTTCAATTTTATATTCACGAAATAGTTTGAAATTGCGTTAATTTTCCTAAAGACATCAACTATTTTCTTCCTCAAAATTTTTATTTGTAAAAGAGTCGACAATAAACCCAATACTTCAATATTTTTCTGTTTCTGACATCCATCTGCGAGTGAAAAAACCAAATTTTTTGTAAAAAAAAGCTAAAAATTATTTCAATTTATCAATATATATTTTTTAAGAAATATATCATATTTAATATATAAAAAGTAAAAACGCAGTTTGTAGTTCTTCAATTTTATATTCACGAAATAGTTTGAAATTGCGTTAATTTTCCTAAAGACATCAACTATTTTCTTCCTAAAACTTTTCATTTGTAAAAGAGTCGACATATAACCCAATATTTCAATATTTTTCTGTTTATGACATCTTTTTTCGAGTGAAAAAACCAAATAGTTTGAAAAAAAAAGCTAAAAAATTATTTCAATTTATCAGTATATATTTTTTAAGAAATCTATCATATTTAATATATAAAAAGTAAAAACGCAGTTTGTAGTTCTTCAATTTTATATTCACGAAATAGTTTGAAATTGCGTTAATTTTCCTAAAGACATCAACTATTTTCTTCATAAAAATTTTTATTTGTAAAAGAGTCGACATATACCCCAATATTAAATTGGGCCAGTTAGGTTATGTGTTTTCAATATTTCCGAGTTGAATTTGACGAAAAAAACCAGAAAACCATCATATGTCTAAGTTGTAATATTCTCCCGCTATACGGACTTCAAAAAATATACAACTAAAAGAAAAATTGAGAAAACTGTCTGTATACCAAAAAAAAAACACAATTTGGAAACCGGCAAATGTTAAGAAGTTAACGGAATCTCAAAATGAACTTTCATTCGTTTCAATCCATATGGCCAGTTTTGTTCGATATGGCATCATTCTATGTGACCATTATATATATTATAAGTCTAACTATGTTGTTGTTATATGCCCATGAAATTTAATTTTGTTTATTGAAATATTGACGGCATATGAAAGGAGTGGTGGGTCTGATGGTGGACTTTCAAACATTACTAAGTACCGTTTTTGCCATCTCCTATTAATGATTACTGGTCTTTAATGGACGGATTTTTTTTGGTTAGTTAAATATTCAAATTACCCGGCTTTAGAGTAAACCAGCTTTTATGAAAGCGACTCTCAATAACTCTCCAATATTTATGCCTCTAGGCATTAGGTACTGGAGAAAAATGCGAACAGAGGATTTAATAAGTTAAACTAATTTAAGGTGGTCGAATTTCGACCACGGGATATACTATATATATTATAAGTCTAACTATGTTGTTGTTATATGCCCATGAAATTTAATTTTGTTTATTGAAATATTGACGGCATATGAAAGGAGTGGTGGGTCTGATGGTGGACTTTCAAACATTACTAAGTACCGTTTTTGCCATCTCCTATTAATGATTACTGGTCTTTAATGGACGGATTTTTTTTGGTTAGTTAAATATTCAAATTACCCGGCTTTAGAGTAAACCAGCTTTTATGAAAGCGACTCTCAATAACTCTCCAATATTTATGCCTCTAGGCATTAGGTACTGGAGAAAAATGCGAACAGAGGATTTAATAAGTTAAACTAATTTAAGGTGGTCGAATTTCGACCACGGGATATACTAGTCTATATATTAATAGGCTAACATTTTTTCCATACAATCAATTGCCAGAGTGTATCTCATAAAACAATGCATAACTCCAATTATTATATATTTTGATATGTTTTCATGGGCCAGGAGCTTTGCATAGGCATATTATATTTAACAAAAAATGCTTCATTAATTTGTAATAATTCATCAAAGTTTTCACCAAAACCCAAAGCTGCTAACTACAGTATTTGACTTTTTTGTTGTACATACAGCAGTGGCGCAGGTGGTGAGCGTGCCGGCTATGATGCGTGCGTTCGTATGTTCAAGAACGTGTAAGAGGGCAGATAAAATTTTTTTTTTTTTACTAAATTGAATTTGCCTTAAAATATACGAAAACTTTTTATTATATATTTTTTTTTTAATTTATTATATTTGTAATCCAATAGTTTTCTGTTTATTATGTTTATGACATCTATCTTGAAGTGAAAAACTCAAATTTTTTGAATAAAATCTAAAAAATTATTCCAATTTATCAATATTTATAAATTTATATTTTTTAAGAAATCTATCATATTTAATATGGAAAAAGTAAAAACGCAGTTTGTAGTTCTTCAATTTTATATTCACGAAATAGTTTGAAATTGCGTTAATTTTCCTAAAGACATCAACTATTTTCTTCCTCAAAATTTTTATTTGTAAAAGAGTCGACAATAAACCCAATACTTCAATATTTTTCTGTTTCTGACATCCATCTGCGAGTGAAAAAACCAAATTTTTTGTAAAAAAAAGCTAAAAAATTATTTCAATTTATCAATATATATTTTTTAAGAAATATATCATATTTAATATATAAAAAGTAAAAACGCAGTTTGTAGTTCTTCAATTTTATATTCACGAAATAGTTTGAAATTGCGTTAATTTTCCTAAAGACATCAACTATTTTCTTCCTAAAACTTTTCATTTGTAAAAGAGTCGACATATAACCCAATATTTCAATATTTTTCTGTTTATGACATCTTTTTTCGAGTGAAAAAACCAAATAGTTTGAAAAAAAAAGCTAAAAAATTATTTCAATTTATCAGTATATATTTTTTAAGAAATCTATCATATTTAATATATAAAAAGTAAAAACGCAGTTTGTAGTTCTTCAATTTTATATTCACGAAATAGTTTGAAATTGCGTTAATTTTCCTAAAGACATCAACTATTTTCTTCATAAAAATTTGTATTTGTAAAAGAGTCGACATATACCCCAATATTAAATTGGGCCAGTTAGGTTATGTGTTTTCAATATTTCCGAGTTGAATTTGACGAAAAAAACCAGAAAACCATCATATGTCTAAGTTGTAATATTCTCCCGCTATACGGACTTCAAAAAATATACAACTAAAAGAAAAATTGAGAAAACTGTCTGTATACCAAAAAAAAAACACAATTTGGAAACCGGCAAATGTTAAGAAGTTAACGGAATCTCAAAATGAACTTTCATTCGTTTCAATCCATATGGCCAGTTTTGTTCGATATGGCATCATTCTATGTGACCATTATCTATATAATAATAGGCTAACATTTTTTCCATACAATCAATTGCCAGAGTGTATCTCATAAAACAATGCATAACTCCAATTATTATATATTTTGATATGTTTTCATGGGCCAGGAGCTTTGCATAGGCATATTATATTTAACAAAAAATGCTTCATTAATTTGTAATAATTCATCAAAGTTTTACCAAAACCCAAAGCTGCTAACTACAGTATTTGACTTTTTTGTTGTACATACAGCAGTGGCGCAGGTGGTGAGCGTGCCGGCTATGATGCGTGCGTTCGTATGTTCAAGAACGTGTAAGAGGGCAGATAAAATTTTTTTTTTTTTTACTAAATTGAATTTGCCTTAAAATATACGAAAACTTTTTATTATATATATTTTTTTTAATTTATTATATTTGTAATCCAATAGTTTTCTGTTTATTATGTTTATGACATCTATCTTGAAGTGAAAAACTCAAATTTTTTGAATAAAATCTAAAAAATTATTCCAATTTATCAATATTTATAAATTTATATTTTTTAAGAAATCTATCATATTTAATATGGAAAAAGTAAAAACGCAGTTTGTAGTTCTTCAATTTTATATTCACGAAATAGTTTGAAATTGCGTTAATTTTCCTAAAGACATCAACTATTTTCTTCCTCAAAATTTTTATTTGTAAAAGAGTCGACAATAAACCCAATACTTCAATATTTTTCTGTTTCTGACATCCATCTGCGAGTGAAAAAACCAAATTTTTTGTAAAAAAAAGCTAAAAAATTATTTCAATTTATCAATATATATTTTTTAAGAAATATATCATATTTAATATATAAAAAGTAAAAACGCAGTTTGTAGTTCTTCAATTTTATATTCACGAAATAGTTTGAAATTGCGTTAATTTTCCTAAAGACATCAACTATTTTCTTCCTAAAACTTTCCTTTGTAAAAGAGTCGACATATAACCCAATATTTCAATATTTTTCTGTTTATGACATCTTTTTTCGAGTGAAAAAACCAAATAGTTTGAAAAAAAAAGCTAAAAAATTATTTCAATTTATCAGTATATATGTATTTTTTAAGAAATCTATCATATTTAATATATAAAAAGTAAAAACGCAGTTTGTAGTTCTTCAATTTTATATTCACGAAATAGTTTGAAATTGCGTTAATTTTCCTAAAGACATCAACTATTTTCTTCATAAAAATTTGTATTTGTAAAAGAGTCGACATATACCCCAATATTAAATTGGGCCAGTTAGGTTATGTGTTTTCAATATTTCCGAGTTGAATTTGACGAAAAAAACCAGAAAACCATCATATGTCTAAGTTGTAATATTCTCCCGCTATACGGACTTCAAAAAATATACAACTAAAAGAAAAATTGAGAAAATTGTCTGTATACCAAAAAAAAAACACAATTTGGAAACCGGCAAATGTTAAGAAGTTAACGGAATCTCAAAATGAACTTTCATTCGTTTCAATCCATATGGCCAGTTTTGTTCGATATGGCATCATTCTATGTGACCATTATCTATATATTAATAGGCTAACATTTTTTCCATACAATCAATTGCCAGAGTGTATCTCATAAAACAATGCATAACTCCAATTATTATATATTTTGATATGTTTTCATGGGCCAGGAGCTTTGCATAGTCATATTATATTTAACAAAAAATGCTTCATTAATTTGTAATAATTCATCAAAGTTTTCACCAAAACCCAAAGCTGCTAACTACAGTATTTGACTTTTTTGTTGTACATACAGCAGTGGCGCAGGTGGTGAGCGTGCCGGATATGATGCGTGCGTTCGTATGTTCAAGAACGTGTAAGAGGGCAGATAAAATTTTTTTTTTTTTTACTAAATTGAATTTGCCTTAAAATATACGAAAACTTTTTATTATATATTTTTTTTTTAATTTATTATATTTGTAATCCAATAGTTTTCTGTTTATAATGTTTATGACATCTATCTTGAAGTGAAAAACTCAAATTTTTTGAATAAAATCTAAAAAATTATTCCAATTTATCAATATTTATAAATTTATATTTTTTAAGAAATCTATCATATTTAATATGGAAAAAGTAAAAACGCAGTTTGTAGTTCTTCAATTTTATATTCACGAAATAGTTTGAAATTGCGTTAATTTTCCTAAAGACATCAACTATTTTCTTCCTCAAAATTTTTATTTGTAAAAGAGTCGACAATAAACCCAATACTTCAATATTTTTCTGTTTCTGACATCCATCTGCGAGTGAAAAAACCAAATTTTTTGTAAAAAAAAGCTAAAAATTATTTCAATTTATCAATATATATTTTTTAAGAAATATATCATATTTAATATATAAAAAGTAAAAACGCAGTTTGTAGTTCTTCAATTTTATATTCACGAAATAGTTTGAAATTGCGTTAATTTTCCTAAAGACATCAACTATTTTCTTCCTAAAACTTTTCATTTGTAAAAGAGTCGACATATAACCCAATATTTCAATATTTTTCTGTTTATGACATCTTTTTTCGAGTGTGAAAAAACCAAATAGTTTGAAAAAAAAAGCTAAAAAATTATTTCAATTTATCAGTATATATTTTTTAAGAAATCTATCATATTTAATATATAAAAAGTAAAAACGCAGTTTGTAGTTCTTCAATTTTATATTCACGAAATAGTTTGAAATTGCGTTAATTTTCCTAAAGACATCAACTATTTTCTTCATAAAAATTTGTATTTGTAAAAGAGTCGACATATACCCCAATATTAAATTGGGCCAGTTAGGTTATGTGTTTTCAATATTTCCGAGTTGAATTTGACGAAAAAAACCAGAAAACCATCATATGTCTAAGTTGTAATATTCTCCCGCTATACGGACTTCAAAAAATATACAACTAAAAGAAAAATTGAGAAAACTGTCTGTATACCAAAAAAAAAACACAATTTGGAAACCGGCAAATGTTAAGAAGTTAACGGAATCTCAAAATGAACTTTCATTCGTTTCAATCCATATGGCCAGTTTTGTTCGATATGGCATCATTCTATGTGACCATTATCTATATATTAATAGGCTAACATTTTTTCCATACAATCAATTGCCAGAGTGTATCTCATAAAACAATGCATAACTCCAATTATTATATATTTTGATATGTTTTCATGGGCCAGGAGCTTTGCATAGGCATATTATATTTAACAAAAAATGCTTCATTAATTTGTAATAATTCATCAAAGTTTTCACCAAAACCCAAAGCTGCTAACTACAGTATTTGACTTTTTTGTTGTACATACAGCAGTGGCGCAGGTGGTGAGCGTGCCGGCTATGATGCGTGCGTTCGTATGTTCAAGAACGTGTAAGAGGGCAGATAAAATTTTTTTTTTTTTTACTAAATTGAATTTGCCTTAAAATATACGAAAACTTTTTATTATATATTTTTTTTTTAATTTATTATATTTGTAATCCAATAGTTTTCTGTTTATTATGTTTATGACATCTATCTTGAAGTGAAAAACTCAAATTTTTTGAATAAAATCTAAAAAATTATTCCAATTTATCAATATTTATAAATTTATATTTTTTAAGAAATCTATCATATTTAATATGGAAAAAGTAAAAACGCAGTTTGTAGTTCTTCAATTTTATATTCACGAAATAGTTTGAAATTGCGTTAATTTTCCTAAAGACATCAACTATTTTCTTCCTCAAAATTTTTATTTGTAAAAGAGTCGACAATAAACCCAATACTTCAATATTTTTCTGTTTCTGACATCCATCTGCGAGTGAAAAAACCAAATTTTTTGTAAAAAAATGCTAAAAAATTATTTCAATTTATCAATATATATTTTTTAAGAAATATATCATATTTAATATATAAAAAGTAAAAACGCAGTTTGTAGTTCTTCAATTTTATATTCACGAAATAGTTTGAAATTGCGTTAATTTTCCTAAAGACATCAACTATTTTCTTCCTAAAACTTTTCATTTGTAAAAGAGTCGACATATAACCCAATATTTCAATATTTTTCTGTTTATGACATCTTTTTTCGAGTGCAAAAACCAAATAGTTTGAAAAAAAAAGCTAAAAAATTATTTCAATTTATCAGTATATATTTTTTAAGAAATCTATCATATTTAATATATAAAAAGTAAAAACGCAGTTTGTAGTTCTTCAATTTTATATTCACGAAATAGTTTGAAATTGCGTTAATTTTCCTAAAGACATCAACTATTTTCTTCATAAAAATTTGTATTTGTAAAAGAGTCGACATATACCCCAATATTAAATTGGGCCAGTTAGGTTATGTGTTTTCAATATTTCCGAGTTGAATTTGACGAAAAAAACCAGAAAACCATCATATGTCTAAGTTGTAATATTCTCCCGCTATACGGACTTCAAAAAATATACAACTAAAAGAAAAATTGAGAAAACTGTCTGTATACCAAAAAAAAAACACAATTTGGAAACCGGCAAATGTTAAGAAGTTAACGGAATCTCAAAATGAACTTTCATTCGTTTCAATCCATATGGCCAGTTTTGTTCGATATGGCATCATTCTATGTGACCATTATCTATATATTAGTAGGCTAACATTTTTTCCATACAATCAATTGCCAGAGTGTATCTCATAAAACAATGCATAACTCCAATTATTATATATTTTGATATGTTTTCATGGGCCAGGAGCTTTGCATAGACATATTATATTTAACAAAAAATGCTTCATTAATTTGTAATAATTCATCAGAGTTTTCACCAAAACCCAAAGCTGCTAACTACAGTATTTGACTTTTTTGTTGTACATACAGCAGTGGCGCAGGTGGTGAGCGTGCCGGCTATGATGCGTGCGTTCGTATGTTCAAGAACGTGTAAGAGGGCAGATAAAATTTTTTTTTTTTTTACTAAATTGAATTTGCCTTAAAATATACGAAAACTTTTTATTATATATTTTTTTTTTAATTTATTATATTTGTAATCCAATAGTTTTCTGTTTATTATGTTTATGACATCTATCTTGAAGTGAAAAACTCAAATTTTTTGAATAAAATCTAAAAAATTATTCCAATTTATCAATATTTATAAATTTATATTTTTTAAGAAATCTATCATATTTAATATGGAAAAAGTAAAAACGCAGTTTGTAGTTCTTCAATTTTATATTCACGAAATAGTTTGAAATTGCGTTAATTTTCCTAAAGACATCAACTATTTTCTTCCTCAAAATTTTTATTTGTAAAAGAGTCGACAATAAACCCAATACTTCAATATTTTTCTGTTTCTGACATCCATCTGCGAGTGAAAAAACCAAATTTTTTGTAAAAAAAAGCTAAAAAATTATTTCAATTTATCAATATATATTTTTTAAGAAATATATCATATTTAATATATAAAAAGTAAAAACGCAGTTTGTAGTTCTTCAATTTTATATTCACGAAATAGTTTGAAATTGCGTTAATTATCCTAAAGACATCAACTATTTTCTTCCTAAAACTTTCCATTTGTAAAAGAGTCGACATATAACCCAATATTTCAATATTTTTCTGTTTATGACATCTTTTTTCGAGTGAAAAAACCAAATAGTTTGAAAAAAAAAGCTAAAAAATTATTTCAATTTATCAGTATATATTTTTTAAGAAATCTATCATATTTAATATATAAAAAGTAAAAACGCAGTTTGTAGTTCTTCAATTTTATATTCACGAAATAGTTTGAAATTGCGTTAATTTTCCTAAAGACATCAACTATTTTCTTCCTCAAAATTTTTATTTGTAAAAGAGTCGACAATAAACCCAATACTTCAATATTTTTCTGTTTCTGACATCCATCTGCGAGTGAAAAAACCAAATTTTTTGTAAAAAAAAGCTAAAAAATTATTTCAATTTATCAATATATATTTTTTAAGAAATATATCATATTTAATATATAAAAAGTAAAAACGCAGTTTGTAGTTCTTCAATTTTATATTCACGAAATAGTTTGAAATTGCGTTAATTTTCCTAAAGACATCAACTATTTTCTTCCTAAAACTTTTCATTTGTAAAAGAGTCGACATATAACCCAATATTTCAATATTTTTCTGTTTATGACATCTTTTTTCGAGTGAAAAAACCAAATAGTTTGAAAAAAAAAGCTAAAAAATTATTTCAATTTATCAGTATATATTTTTTAAGAAATCTATCATATTTAATATATAAAAAGTAAAAACGCAGTTTGTAGTTCTTCAATTTTATATTCACGAAATAGTTTGAAATTGCGTTAATTTTCCTAAAGACATCAACTATTTTCTTCATAAAAATTTTTATTTGTAAAAGAGTCGACATATACCCCAATATTAAATTGGGCCAGTTAGGTTATGTGTTTTCAATATTTCCGAGTTGAATTTGACGAAAAAAACCAGAAAACCATCATATGTCTAAGTTGTAATATTCTCCCGCTATACGGACTTCAAAAAATATACAACTAAAAGAAAAATTGAGAAAACTGTCTGTATACCAAAAAAAAAACACAATTTGGAAACCGGCAAATGTTAAGAAGTTAACGGAATCTCAAAATGAACTTTCATTCGTTTCAATCCATATGGCCAGTTTTGTTCGATATGGCATCATTCTATGTGACCATTATCTATATATTAATAGGCTAACATTTTTTCCATACAATCAATTGCCAGAGTGTATCTCATAAAACAATGCATAACTCCAATTATTATATATTTTGATATGTTTTCATGGGCCAGGAGCTTTGCATAGGCATATTATATTTAACAAAAAATGCTTCATTAATTTGTAATAATTCATCAAAGTTTTCACCAAAACCCAAAGCTGCTAACTACAGTATTTGACTTTTTTGTTGTACATACAGCAGTGGCGCAGGTGGTGAGCGTGCCGGCTATGATGCGTGCGTTCGTATGTTCAAGAACGTGTAAGAGGGCAGATAAAATTTTTTTTTTTTTTACTAAATTGAATTTGCCTTAAAATATACGAAAACTTTTTATTATATATTTTTTTTTTAATTTATTATATTTGTAATCCAATAGTTTTCTGTTTATTATGTTTATGACATTTATCTTGAAGTGAAAAACTCAAATTTTTTGAATAAAATCTAAAAAATTATTCCAATTTATCAATATTTATAAATTTATATTTTTTAAGAAATCTATCATATTTAATATGGAAAAAGTAAAAACGCAGTTTGTAGTTCTTCAATTTTATATTCACGAAATAGTTTGAAATTGCGTTAATTTTCCTAAAGACATCAACTATTTTCTTCCTCAAAATTTTTATTTGTAAAAGAGTCGACAATAAACCCAATACTTCAATATTTTTCTGTTTCTGACATCCATCTGCGAGTGAAAAAACCAAATTTTTTGTAAAAAAAAGCTAAAAAATTATTTCAATTTATCAATATATATTTTTTAAGAAATATATCATATTTAATATATAAAAAGTAAAAACGCAGTTTGTAGTTCTTCAATTTTATATTCACGAAATAGTTTGAAATTGCGTTAATTTTCCTAAAGACATCAACTATTTTCTTCCTAAAACTTTTCATTTGTAAAAGAGTCGACATATAACCCAATATTTCAATATTTTTCTGTTTATGACATCTTTTTTCGAGTGAAAAAACCAAATAGTTTGAAAAAAAAAGCTAAAAAATTATTTCAATTTATCAGTATATATTTTTTAAGAAATCTATCATATTTAATATATAAAAAGTAAAAACGCAGTTTGTAGTTCTTCAATTTTATATTCACGAAATAGTTTGAAATTGCGTTAATTTTCCTAAAGACATCAACTATTTTCTTCATAAAAATTTGTATTTGTAAAAGAGTCGACATATACCCCAATATTAAATTGGGCCAGTTAGGTTATGTGTTTTCAATATTTCCGAGTTGAATTTGACGAAAAAAACCAGAAAACCATCATATGTCTAAGTTGTAATATTCTCCCGCTATACGGACTTCAAAAAATATACAACTAAAAGAAAAATTGAGAAAACTGTCTGTATACCAAAAAAAAAACACAATTTGGAAACCGGCAAATGTTAAGAAGTTAACGGAATCTCAAAATGAACTTTCATTCGTTTCAATCCATATGGCCAGTTTTGTTCGATATGGCATCATTCTATGTGACCATTATCTATATATTAATAGGCTAACATTTTTTCCATACAATCAATTGCCAGAGTGTATCTCATAAAACAATGCATAACTCCAATTATTATATATTTTGATATGTTTTCATGGGCCAGGAGCTTTGCATAGGCATATTATATTTAACAAAAAATGCTTCATTAATTTGTAATAATTCATCAAAGTTTTCACCAAAACCCAAAGCTGCTAACTACAGTATTTGACTTTTTTGTTGTACATACAGCAGTGGCGCAGGTGGTGAGCGTGCCGGCTATGATGCGTGCGTTCGTATGTTCAAGAACGTGTAAGAGGGCAGATAAAATTTTTTTTTTTTTTACTAAATTGAATTTGCCTTAAAATATACGAAAACTTTTTATTATATATTTTTTTTTTAATTTATTATATTTGTAATCCAATAGTTTTCTGTTTATTATGTTTATGACATTTATCTTGAAGTGAAAAACTCAAATTTTTTGAATAAAATCTAAAAAATTATTCCAATTTATCAATATTTATAAATTTATATTTTTTAAGAAATCTATCATATTTAATATGGAAAAAGTAAAAACGCAGTTTGTAGTTCTTCAATTTTATATTCACGAAATAGTTTGAAATTGCGTTAATTTTCCTAAAGACATCAACTATTTTCTTCCTCAAAATTTTTATTTGTAAAAGAGTCGACAATAAACCCAATACTTCAATATTTTTCTGTTTCTGACATCCATCTGCGAGTGAAAAAACCAAATTTTTTGTAAAAAAAAGCTAAAAAATTATTTCAATTTATCAATATATATTTTTTAAGAAATATATCATATTTAATATATAAAAAGTAAAAACGCAGTTTGTAGTTCTTCAATTTTATATTCACGAAATAGTTTGAAATTGCGTTAATTTTCCTAAAGACATCAACTATTTTCTTCCTAAAACTTTTCATTTGTAAAAGAGTCGACATATAACCCAATATTTCAATATTTTTCTGTTTATGACATCTTTTTTCGAGTGAAAAAACCAAATAGTTTGAAAAAAAAAGCTAAAAAATTATTTCAATTTATCAGTATATATTTTTTAAGAAATCTATCATATTTAATATATAAAAAGTAAAAACGCAGTTTGTAGTTCTTCAATTTTATATTCACGAAATAGTTTGAAATTGCGTTAATTTTCCTAAAGACATCAACTATTTTCTTCATAAAAATTTTTATTTGTAAAAGAGTCGACATATACCCCAATATTAAATTGGGCCAGTTAGGTTATGTGTTTTCAATATTTCCGAGTTGAATTTGACGAAAAAAACCAGAAAACCATCATATGTCTAAGTTGTAATATTCTCCCGCTATACGGACTTCAAAAAATATACAACTAAAAGAAAAATTGAGAAAACTGTCTGTATACCAAAAAAAAAACACAATTTGGAAACCGGCAAATGTTAAGAAGTTAACGGAATCTCAAAATGAACTTTCATTCGTTTCAATCCATATCGCCAGTTTTGTTCGATATGGCATCATTCTATGTGACCATTATCTATATATTAATAGGCTAACATTTTTTCCATACAATCAATTGCCAGAGTGTATCTCATAAAACAATGCATAACTCCAATTATTATATATTTTGATATGTTTTCATGGGCCAGGAGCTTTGCATAGGCATATTATATTTAACAAAAAATGCTTCATTAATTTGTAATAATTCATCAAAGTTTTCACCAAAACCCAAAGCTGCTAACTACAGTATTTGACTTTTTTGTTGTACATACAGCAGTGGCGCAGGTGGTGAGCGTGCCGGCTATGATGCGTGCGTTCGTATGTTCAAGAACGTGTAAGAGGGCAGATACAATTTTTTTTTTTTTACTAAATTGAATTTGCCTTAAAATATACGAAAACTTTTTATTATATATTTTTTTTTTAATTTATTATATTTGTAATCCAATAGTTTTCTGTTTATAATGTTTATGACATCTATCTTGAAGTGAAAAACTCAAATTTTTTGAATAAAATCTAAAAAATTATTCCAATTTATCAATATTTATAAATTTATATTTTTTAAGAAATCTATCATATTTAATATGGAAAAAGTAAAAACGCAGTTTGTAGTTCTTCAATTTTATATTCACGAAATAGTTTGAAATTGCGTTAATTTTCCTAAAGACATCAACTATTTTCTTCCTCAAAATTTTTATTTGTAAAAGAGTCGACAATAAACCCAATACTTCAATATTTTTCTGTTTCTGACATCCATCTGCGAGTGAAAAAACCAAATTTTTTGTAAAAAAAAGCTAAAAAATTATTTCAATTTATCAATATATATTTTTTAAGAAATATATCATATTTAATATATAAAAAGTAAAAACGCAGTTTGTAGTTCTTCAATTTTATATTCACGAAATAGTTTGAAATTGCGTTAATTTTCCTAAAGACATCAACTATTTTCTTCATAAAAATTTTTATTTGTAAATGAGTCGACATATACCCCAATATTAAATTGGGCCAGTTAGGTTATGTGTTTTCAATATTTCCGAGTTGAATTTGACGAAAAAAACCAGAAAACCATCATATGTCTAAGTTGTAATATTCTCCCGCTATACGGACTTCAAAAAATATACAACTAAAAGAAAAATTGAGAAAACTGTCTGTATACCAAAAAAAAAACACAATTTGGAAACCGGCAAATGTTAAGAAGTTAACGGAATCTCAAAATGAACTTTCATTCGTTTCAATCCATATGGCCAGTTTTGTTCGATATGGCATCATTCTATGTGACCATTATATATATTATAAGTCTAACTATGTTGTTGTTATATGCCCATGAAATTTAATTTTGTTTATTGAAATATTGACGGCATATGAAAGGAGTGGTGGGTCTGATGGTGGACTTTCAAACATTACTAAGTACCGTTTTTGCCATCTCCTATTAATGATTACTGGTCTTTAATGGACGGATTTTTTTTGGTTAGTTAAATATTCAAATTACCCGGCTTTAGAGTAAACCAGCTTTTATGAAAGCGACTCTCAATAACTCTCCAATATTTATGCCTCTAGGCATTAGGTACTGGAGAAAAATGCGAACAGAGGATTTAATAAGTTAAACTAATTTAAGGTGGTCGAATTTCGACCACGGGATATACTATATATATTATAAGTCTAACTATGTTGTTGTTATATGCCCATGAAATTTAATTTTGTTTATTGAAATATTGACGGCATATGAAAGGAGTGGTGGGTCTGATGGTGGACTTTCAAACATTACTAAGTACCGTTTTTGCCATCTCCTATTAATGATTACTGGTCTTTAATGGACGGATTTTTTTTGGTTAGTTAAATATTCAAATTACCCGGCTTTAGAGTAAACCAGCTTTTATGAAAGCGACTCTCAATAACTCTCCAATATTTATGCCTCTAGGCATTAGGTACTGGAGAAAAATGCGAACAGAGGATTTAATAAGTTAAACTAATTTAAGGTGGTCGAATTTCGACCACGGGATATACTATATATATTATAAGTCTAACTATGTTGTTGTTATATGCCCATGAAATTTAATTTTGTTTATTGAAATATTGACGGCATATGAAAGGAGTGGTGGGTCTGATGGTGGACTTTCAAACATTACTAAGTACCGTTTTTGCCATCTCCTATTAATGATTACTGGTCTTTAATGGACGGATTTTTTTTGGTTAGTTAAATATTCAAATTACCCGGCTTTAGAGTAAACCAGCTTTTATGAAAGCGACTCTCAATAACTCTCCAATATTTATGCCTCTAGGCATTAGGTACTGGAGAAAAATGCGAACAGAGGATTTAATAAGTTAAACTAATTTAAGGTGGTCGAATTTCGACCACGGGATATACTAGTACCTATTATGACTGGTGCGAACCACAGCAATGGAAAACATGTTCGAGATTTATGGAGCGTTAGAAACTATCCTTTATATCGCGCCACAATGAGAGTCAACCGTTTCTGTTCGATATTGCGGTTCCTAAGATTTAACGATAAAAACACTCGTGCAACACGCTTACTAACTGATAAAGCAGCACCGATCAGTGAGTTGTGGACGATGATGATGTGGATGATGTATTTATTTATTTATTTATTTTAAGTCGACACTAATACAAAGCGGTCGACTAATCTATATATATAAAAATGAATTGGCGTTCGTATATACCGTAAGATCTCCGTATCGTCTCAACCGATTTTAAATATTTTTTCTTCAATGTTTCCAATCTGTTTCATGTCTCATTTACCACATAAATTCTTTTTTTTCTTATCTCAATTTAAATTTTTTTTAGCTAACACTTAATAACGGCTTAACCGATTTTCAAAATTTTTTCTTTTCTTTATTCTATCGGACATAGTGTTTATTTATATAGAACAAACCATTTTCTAAATCCTCAATTTAATCATATATTAGCTAAAGAAGTTTAGCTACCAGCTGTAGTCAGCTGAGATCACTGGTATTCCAGCTGAAATGTTCCTGTAGGGAACTTAATTGCCGTACAGATTTTTTCCGTTTTATATTTAAGTACAAATGGTGAATTCCTTTCCGCTACTTTGGCGAATGTTGAATAAGTGAAAACAACAACCAAAAGTTTTGATTGTGAATATACATAGGTGGTTGATTGTGAATATAGGTTGTTATTCATCATGGTGAAGAAGTTGTAATCTATATATATAAAAATGAATTGGCGTTCGTATATACCGTAAGATCTCCTTATCGTCTCAACCGATTTTAAATATTTTTTCTTCAATGTTTCCAATCTGTTTCATGTCTCATTTACCACATAAATTCTTTTTTTTCTTTTCTAATCTCAATTAAAATTTTTTTTAGCTAATACTCAATAACGGCTTAACCGATTTTCAAAATTTTTTCTTTTCTTTATTCTATCGGACATAGTGTTTATTTATATAGAGCAAAACATTTTCTAAATCCTCAATTTAATCATATATTAGCTAAAGAAGTTTAGCTACCAGCTGTAGTCAGCTGAGATCACTGGTATTCCAGCTGAAATGTTCCTGTAGGGAACTTAATTGCCGTACAGATTTTTTCCGTTTTATATTTAAGTACAAATGGTGAATTCCTTTTCGCTACTTTGGCGAATGTTGAATGTGTGAAAACAACAACCAAAAGTTTTGATTATGAATATACATAGGTGGTTGATTGTGAATATAGGTTGTTATTCATCATGGTGAAGAAGATGTAATCTATATATATATAAATAAATTGGCGTTCGTATATACCGTAAGATCTCCTTATCGTCTCAACCGATTTTTAATTATTTTTCCTTCAATGTTTCCAATCTGTTTCATGTCTCATTTACCACATAAATTCTTTTTTTTCTTATCTCAATTTAAATTTTTTTTAGCTAATACTCAATAACGGCTTAACCGATTTTCAAAATTTTTTCTTTTCTTTATTCTATCGGACATAGTGTTTATTTATATAGAACAAAACATTTTCTAAATCCTCAATTTAATCACATATTAGCTAAAGAAGTTTAGCTACCAGCTGTAGTCAGCTGAGATCACTGGTATTCCAGATGAAATGTTCCTGTAGGGAACTTAATTGCCGTACAGATTTTTTCCGTTTTATATTTAAGTACAAATGGTGAATTCCTTTCCGCTACTTTGGCGAATGTTGAATAAGTGAAAACAACAACCAAAAGTTTTGATTGTGAAT
Source organism: Sphenella marginata (assembly GCA_951509765.1). Classification (NCBI taxonomy): domain Eukaryota; kingdom Metazoa; phylum Arthropoda; class Insecta; order Diptera; family Tephritidae; genus Sphenella; species Sphenella marginata. Next base: position 119,731,784 of record OX608078.1, read on the forward strand.
ATACATAGGTGGTTGATTGTGAATATAGGTTGTTATTCATCATGGTGAAGAAGATGTAATCTATATATATATAAATGAATTGGCGTTCGTATATACCGTAAAATCTCCGGATCGGCTCAACCGATTTTAAATATTTTTTCTTTAATGTTTCTAATCTATTTCAGGTCTCATATACCACATAGATAAATGTTTTTTTCTAATCTCAATTTAAAATTTTTTTACCTAATACTCAATAACGGCTTGACCGATTTTCAAAATTTTTTCTTTTCTTTATTCTGTCGGATATAGTGTTTATTTATATAGAACAAAACATTTTCTAAATTCTCAATTTAATCATATATTAGCTAAAGACATTTAGCTACCATATAAATTGTAGTCAGTTGAGATCACTGGTATTCTAACTGAAATGTTCCTGTAGGGAAGAAAACAACCAAAAGTTTTGATTGTGATTATAGATTTTTATTCCGTAATTTTTCCAAATGGTGAATTCCTTGTCGCTACACAAAAATATAATATAATGCCAAATAGCAAATATTCGTTCACCATAGGAAATTTGTTCACCTCATTTTACTCTGACGAAAACAAATATCATTTGATACACAGCCAAAGTCACAAAAGCCATAAGGCACTGATATGCATTGCAGAGTTAAAGAACTACGAAGGAAGAACATTGACAGGACAACGTCTGTCGGGTCAGCTAGTTACGAATATAAAACATTATATTATAAGTTATACAGTATTACAAAAGTAAACTTAACATGGCAAAATAAACTTAAGTCTAACGTATTCCACAAGAGGATGGTTGGAGAGGCCCAGTCTCCAATCCACCCTGCCATTCGGTCCATGTGTTCATGCAAATATATGCTCAGGAATCCTGATCTTTCCCTGGATGCTTGGAGAGGCCGAGTCTCCAATCCATCTTCCAGAACGGTCGAATTATTGAATTAAGCTGTGCTTGGAGCTCCTGTTTGTACATTGAATGGTTGAAGAGGCCCAGCCTCCAATCCACCCTGACATTCGGTCGATGTATTCACGCAAGGATATGCTCAGGAATCTTAATCATTCACTCGATGGTTGGAGAGGCCGTGTCTCCAAACCACCGTCAATTTCGGTCGATGAATTCATAAAGTTGTGCGTATAGATTAAAGAGGAGTGAACAGGACGAGTTTCCAATCTACTTTTAAGATCTGGTAAAGTGGCAATTGTACGTTCAAAACTTATACAGCCAGACAAGTCATTGTAGTACGAACACCAGATAAGCAGGGGACTATTTTTGACGAAGTTTGAATGACAAAGAGGTAAATGAAACTTCTAGCAGGTACAGCAAAATTTAATTTGCCCACTAGTTCAGAAGAGTCAATTTCACCAATAATCAGCTTATGAAGGAATATTACTCCTAGTAAAATTTTTCGATTTTCCAGAGTGGGTAAATTAATTAGAAGAAGTCGGTTTCTGTAAGGAGGTAGATTAATTTTGGGTTCCAATTGAGTCCGCGGAAGCCAAAAATTAGGAATTGCTTTTGTATAGACTCAATTCGTTTTATATGGTTTTGATATACCGGACACACACACACAGTACTCAAGTATAGGGCGGACTAACAATGTGTACTTAGAGCGTCTTAGTGAGAAACGGATCATCGAACTCTTTAGCCCAACTCTTCACAAATCCTAACATACTCTTGGCTTTGTTAGTAATCGAAGAAATATGCATAGTAAAACGCAGTTTAGCATCAAAAAGGACACCTAGATCGTCAACAACAGATATGCGTTCTAAGTCGGTATCATTGAATAAATAGGATGTCAGAACTGGCTTCCTTCTATGTAATGTCATTTGTTTACATTAAGAGCAATTTAACGCAAGTAAATTTACAGTGCACCAGCAATGGAATGAGTCCAAATCAGCCTGGAGAAGAGCACCTGCCGACTTGTCAGAGGGACAGTACGTGTAGCAAAGTTTAACATCATCCGCGTACATTAAGGTTTTGGAAAATGAGATAGCCTACGGTAAATCGTTTATGAACAGGGTAAACAGCAATGGGCCCAAATGGCTCCCCTGAGGCACACCTGAAGTTACTTCAATGGATTTGGAAATTGTGTGATTGAACATAACCCTTTGAGTCCTGTTTGTAAGGTAACTTGTGAGCCATGCTAAAATATGAACCGGAAAACCGAGTAAATCCAGTTTATGAATTAAAAGCTCATGATTCACAGCAGGCGAGTAGCCAGAAAAAAATTTCGGGGGGGGTTTTGGCCAAAGTGTCAGTAAATAAGAATTACCTATAAATACACATATATTTATATTTTCACATATTACATATTTATACTTTTATTTATTTGAAATTTTCCTCTTTCTACACGGCTAAAAATTTGAGCCTCAATTTTAAACCATTCATTGGTTTACACAATTTTTAAAACTTTTTTTTAATAAATTCCAAACCTTTCTCAATTTTTTGCGGTTTAGATTTAAAACTTAACAGGGATAAACAAACACGGTACTTTTCGCACAAAATTCATGAGTGCGCCGTAGCTCAGTAGGTAGAGCATTGCGCACTGATTTGGGGCACGTCGGTTCGAGACCTAACGATTTTTAAAAAAACATAAAAAATTGTTAACAACATTTTCGGGGTAAAATTTAAATAATTTTTATTAGGCGCATTTCTATGACAACCGTCGTAAATTTAATTCTAAACCAAATTTGGTCATACACCTAGATCAGTATGTCTGCGTTCAAAGGGTTTTTTTGGAATATCCAGTAAAATTAACTTCTTTAGACTAATTAAATTATTTTGAATGAAAGTATGTGCAAATACATAATGAAACTTCTGCAAATCAAAGTTCAAAAGTTTGTGGAAAATTCATGAAAACTTAAGAAATCTCGAAAAAATTTCATCGAAATTTCTAACTTTCTCGTAAAATTTTTTTGAGTATGCAGTTTTGCTGCTCGTTCAATTGTCAAAAGCCGACCAAGAGCATTTTCTTCAATATAAAAATATTACGCTTATAAATTTGTATGGAAGATAATGCACTTGGCTAGGAAAAAAATTGCCAAAAATCGAGTAATTCTTCTAGCGGCTTAAGATTGCTATCTTTGTTCACTTTAATTGAACGGGCCACAAAACTGAAAACTCGAATAAATTTAAATATTTTTACTAAAAAGTTAGAAATTTTTATGAAAATTTTTCGAGTTTTCTTGAATTTTCCACAAAGTTCTTAACTTTGAGTTGCAGTATTTTTCTTGTTTTTTTGCACATTCTTTCATACAAAAATAATGAAATTAGTCAAAGGAAGTCAATCTTACTGAAAATTCCAAACAACACTTTGAATATGTAGCCCCAAAAAGTTTTAAATCTAGGCTAAATATTTTAGACGTGTACAAAACAATATTTATTTTTATTGTTTGTTTTCAAATTTGGTGTAGGATTTCTTCAGGCTTTGGCAATAAGTAAATAGTTGTCGCTTTATTTCTTGAAGAAAAACTGAAACTTCGGAAAAATAAAAACAAAAAATGAAATAACATTGAAATTCATATAAAAAGCGGAAAATTGCAATTATTCAACATGCAAAACGGAACGTCAACATTTGTGGGCTATTCATGACAATTTGATAGTCAATAAATACTTGAAAGTATTTCTTAATCATTTTCTTTTCAACAGCATACCGGGCTTTCTTTTAAACGTTTTCAATCTTTTTTTTGCCAAATTAGCGTCACCTTTTAGTATCACCTCACAAGTATAAGTACAATTTAATTGTTACTTTCTCTGATAATTCAATACGACTGCGTTGTGTACAGCTTAGTAATTTTTGGAAATTTTTTTTAACTTCTTGTTAATTTTTTTGGTTAAACCTTTGGCAACCGTGACTATAATAACGAGGGACACTCATTTTTACGATTTTTGCCCGCTGTATTCATAGCTCGAAAAGCAGTTAGTTTGGCGCGAATTTCTTAAAGGGCCAAATGAGTGAACCGTTGCAGGAATTTAGTTGTGACTTCTCAGACTTGCTCTGACAATTGATTATCGACTGCCAATAACTTCTCTCAGTGTGAAATATTATTTAATTTTATTCTTTCGTATTTTCATTATTGCTATTAATGCTAATTTCTTAACAGGGGTTTTAAAGATAAATAGAGTAATTATTCTAGTACAGACGTATATTTTTTAATTTTCGGAAATTTCGGGGGGGGTTTGAACCCCCGAAACCCCCCCCTGAATACGCGCCTGATTCACAGAATCGAAAGCTTTGCTAAAGTCAGTGTAGATCACATCCGTTTGATTTCTTCTGACCTACGAGGAATAAAACCATGTTGACAAGGGGATAACGACGACGTACACTGATACTGAAGCTGTTTAGTAATGATCTGTTCAAAAGTTTAGGAATAGCTGAAAGCTTAGCAATGCCTCTGTAGTTCTCAATATTTGATCTGCTACCTTTTTTATGCAAGGGAATAATAAAAGATTCTTTCCAGAGAGACGGGAATGACGCAGAATCAAGAGACAGATTAAATAGCATCAAGATCGGTCCACATAAGTGCTGAGCACAGTACCTTAGCACACAACTAGGGACCCCATCAGGACCCGGAAGAATATGGGCTGCAGTGATTCGAGGCTCTGAACAACAATGTTAATATCAATAACAGGCTTCCTGATGTTGTTGGAACTAGCCAAATTATATGGATACTCCTTAACTTGGGAACTGCTAGAGGAGTAGGTCGATTTAAAGAATTCAGAAATTAATTCTGCAATATTGTCATCGGTAGTAGCACTCTTACACCCAAACGTAAGCGACGATGGAAATCCAGACACTTTGCGTTTAGAGTTAACAAAGCTATACAATTTTTTCGGATTGTTGAAAAATTGAGTTTTGCAACAAGTTAAGTAATCCTTATAACATAACTGATTCAGACGCTGAAAGTTAGAACGGGCAACTAAATACTTCGAGCAGTCAGCAGATGTGCCAGATCTCTTGAATCGCTTGTAAAGTCTAGGTTTAATATTATTAAGTCTAACAAGTTGAACAGGCATACAGTTCAGACCAGTCGAAGTCAGCAATCAATTCATTTAGCATACCGAAATCCGCTTTGTAAAAGCATCTAACACGAGAATGAGAGTTCATTTTAGGTCCACTGGGCACGATTTGTCTGTTAGTATCTACAGCTAACTCAAGTGAAGGGTATGATGGATCTTCCGGAAGGGACAATGGAGATATTCGAGTGAGCACATTGCCTTGCGAACTATCCACAAATACTAAGTCCAGCATCTTGTTTTTACAATTCAGTTCATCGTTTACCTGTAGGAGAGATAACTCAAACATGGCATTGAGGAAGTCATTTTGGGTTGTTGGTACCATACAGTTTGGGTCACTACTAGTAACCCAGTTAGCCGATGGTAAATTGAAGTCCCCAAGAACGACAAAAATAACTTTCTTTCGCAAGTGGGACTGTACACTATGTATAGCTGAGCTGTGGCTCATATAAACGCTAAGATTCGAACGAGGCGGAATGTACGAACAGCAAACGAGTATACTAAAGGAAGGGAAAGCAAGTCTTACTGCTAAGAACTCAATATCGGGGTCGATGCCCAATAAAACAAGCTCGGATACAAAGCTCGAATCGACAGCAATAAGGACGCCACTTGCTCTGAATTAAAGTTATCAGGCTTCAGCCATGTCTCCGTAAGAGCGACAATTTGAGCAGTAAAAGCGAAGCTACTCAAGAAAAAAGTATTTAGTTTCGATTGTAGGCCTCGTACATTTTGGTAGTGAAGGAGGAGGCAGCTCGAAACCAAGTTTACGATTTCACCGCTACTGAAGCGTTCGTTGTAGGGATGGCCAAAAAAGATCGGTGTTTAAAAAAACCGGTTTTTTCTATTCGCGGTTTCGGTTTTTTCGATCTTTTTATCTCAACTGTCTTAAATCGATCTTTTTTCAAAAAAACCGAAAACCGAACTATCGAATTCTATTCCATTGAATTGTAAATATTAAATTATTTTTCGCGATAAGTGATGGCCCCGCATCTAAAAAAAGCCCACTTTGGCAATATTTTGATGAAAAAGGGAATAAAGAAGTTTTATGCAAGCTGTGTGGGGCGGTAGTAAAACTGGGAGGTGGCACGTCCAACTTAAAAGAACACCTCCAGCGCAATCATGCCGGTTGGGATAGAAATTATTTACCTTGTAACACCAACAAGAGCTCCGATGATGTGTTGTGTTGTGATGATTCTAATTCGAATGAAGAAGTCAGAACTGTTGATAGGCAGCCACCAACTCCAGACAAGTTTTTGAAAACATGTTTACTGTGACTTTTTTGAATTCAAGCACCCACATTTATATGTATTAGTACAAAAAAGTATTATCTTTTTCAGAATTTTGCTCTTTTAAAAATTTGATTTAACTGTATTAACTTGAACTGAAAAATAAGGTAATACTTTCCACCCAACGTCAAGTGTTAATACACGTCCAAAAATCTAGGTAGAGGTATCAATAGACGCGTCTTCACCTCCGTAACAATAATCTGGAGGGGAAATCCGATATTTTTAGAATTTTGCGAGATATTTGCAGTTAAAGTTCAAAATTTTTCTGTCATTTTCATGTGGTTGTTGTAATCACATTACCCTGTGACGTATGACGTGGATCGGGCCCCGAATTGGGGATCTGACCCGGGTCAATTTTCGGTTTTTCACTAATAACTTTTCACAGAAGCAAAATATTGCTTTTCCCCCTTCGGATTATTATTGCGGAGGTCAAGACGCGTCTTTTGATACCTCTCTCAAGATTTTTGGACGTGTATTAACACTTGACGTTGGATGGAAAGTATTACCAAAAATAAATATTTGTTGAATTAGAACTTCTTGAGTTCTTTTAAAAATTTAAAGAGAAGAACCCTATAGTAAGTATCTACATTGCTGTATTTCTATAAATTTTCTTTTCGAAGTTTAAAATTGTGCAGGTTTTTCGAAAAACCGGTTTTTTCGTGTCCGGTTTTAAAAGCGGTTTAAAACCGGAATAAAAAACCGCGATTAATCACAAACCGGTTTTTTTTCAACTTTGGCCATCCCTAGTTCGTTGCTAAGTTTTTTGAAACACGATTAGCATTCGATTTTCTGTTGAACATATGTACCACAGTATGCTCAGGCCAAAACGACGGGTCGAGCACGCTTTCGTTTAGGGAATCAGGAACCGTTATTTTGAATGAGGAAAGTCTCTCTCATACTTAAAACTAAATTTATATACTCTGACGTTACTAGAGGGAGCAACACGAAGCTTAGAGCAGATGTGATATCCTTCTCTGTCAACGACGAGTAAAGCCTTGATACAAAAATCTCTTTACAAGGCGGGACAGCGGTCACCGCCCTAGGAGCAACAGACTCAGTTCCGGAGACTGCTGAAGGAGGAAATGTAGAGGTACGAGGTATTGCATTTCTGGAGGCTGTCGGTTTCGAAGGCCGTTGAACGGTGGTTCGACCGGAATTGGAGCTACTAGGGGAGCTAACCATGGCATCGGCGAAAGTAATAGCTGGTGCTTGGGGAACAATAGGTTCAACCACACTCAGTCTAGGTACTACGACATCTTCTGAGATATCCACGGCTAAGACAGCCGCGACTTGATCAGAAGACGGAACTATGGGACCACTATGCAGGAAATAAACCAGAATGATCGCACAAAGCAGTAAACACAGAAGTGTGAGCGCACAATGATTTGCAAACAGCAACACACAAACTGATAGACCGATTCGATTTTTACACAACAAATAAAAGTCGCCCACTTTACAATATTAAATACACAGCAAAACTTTAGCAAAAGATGTTGTGATGACAGTAGTCACTTAACACAGCAAAAAAGAGTTAATCTGGAGCTCGGAAAAATTTCAACTAAAAACAATGTGCAGTCAGAATACAATGAGCAAGGCAGAATGAGTGCACAAAACAATAAACACAAAAGTGTGAGCGCACAATGGTTTGCAAACAGCAACACACAGACTGATATACAGTCCTAAATGTATATTAAATACTAGCAGACCCGGCAGACGTTGTTCTGCCTGACCAGTGACTTCCCTAGAAATACATTTTCAAATATTTTTCTTTAACTTTTCATTCCATTTATTGCAGTGCTTTAGGATATACAATGTTTCTGGCTTTAAAGTCTTTGGTATAAACAAATAAATTTTTTGGATGTCCAACTCAAAAAACGGATCTTTTGAACTCAATGGGTATGACAAAAACCATTATGCGCTGCTGAGCAGATGTATAGTTAGTACTTATTTAATTATATCCTATATCTACCTATAATACTCTGGATATGTATGAACGGCAATAACAAACAAAAAAAATTAAGTGCGTTGATTAAGATTTAAGAACGTTAAAATGTCACTAAAGCAAATACATTCAGGGATATAACGAATTGAAATATTACTTAGCTTGTGGTCTTGGAACTGCCCACTTTTCCAAAGAATTTACAAATGTAGCCTATGTACATATGTCGTACCCAACGAAGATTTTAACGTATTGGAAAAGTTTAAAACAGATCAACCATAAACTTTGGACATTATTGAAGTACAAACAAAACACAAAAAATGTGCTCGTGGCACCGCCCACTTTTCCAAAATTACATAAATCTTGACCAAAGGATACACATATCCAAAAATCTTTAATTTAGACCCAATATGTTCAGAGTTATGAAGAATTTAAATTTTATATAGCCCGGGAGCGTGGCACCGCCTACTTTTCCAAAAATTGATATAGCCTGAATCGTACACAACAATCTTCTGAACCAATCTTGAAAGTTTAAAAGAGATCGACCATAAACTTTGGACATTATTGAAGTACAAACAAAACACAAAAAATGTGGGCGTGGCACCGCCCACTTTTCCAAAACTATATACATCTTGACTAAAGGACACACATATCCAAAAATCTTTAATTTAGACCAAATATGTTCAGAGTTATGAAGAATTTAAATTTTATATAGCCTGGGGGCGTGGCACTGGCTACTTTTCCAAAAATTGATATAGCCTGAATCGTACAAAACAATTTTCTTAACCAATCTTGAAAGTTTAAAAGAGATCGACCATAAACTTTGGACATTATTGAAGTACAGACAAAACACAAAAAATGTGGGCGTGGCACCGCCCACTTTTCCAAAATTACATAAATCTTGACCAAAGGACACACATATCCAGAAATCATTAATTTAGACCAAATATGTTCAGAGCTATGAAGAATTTAAATTTTATATAGCCTGGGGGCGTGGCACCGCCTACTTTTCCAAAAATTGATATAGCCTAAATCGTACACAACAATCTTCTGAACCAATCTTGAAAGTTTAAAAGAGATCGACCATAAACTTTGGACATTATTGAAGTACAAACAAAACACAAAAAATGTGGGCGTGGCACCGCCCACTTTTCCAAAATTACATAAATCTTGACCAAAGGACACACATATCCAGAAATCATTAATTTAGACCAAATATGTTCAGGGCTATGAAGAATTTAAATTTTATATAGCCTGGGGGCGTGGCACCGCCTACTTTTCCAAAAATTTATATAGCCTAAATCGTACACAACAATTTTCTTAACCAATCTTGAAAGTTTAAAAGAGATCGACCATAAACTTTGGACATTATTGAAGTACAAACAAAACACAAAAAATGTGGGCGTGGCACCGCCCACTTTTCCAAAATTACATAAATCTTGACTGAAGGACACACATATCCAGAAATCATTAATTTAGACCAAATATGTTCAGAGCTATGAAGAATTTAAATTTTATATAGCCGGGGGGCGTGGCACCGCCTACTTTTCCAAAAATTGATATAGCCTAAATCGTACACAACAATCTTCTGAACCAATCTTGAAAGTTTAAAAGAGATCGACCATAAACTTTGGACATTATTGAAGTACAAACAAAACACAAAAAATGTGGGCGTGGCACCGCCAACTTTTCCAAAATTACATAAATCTTGACCAAAGGACACACATATCCAAAAATCATTAATTTAGACCAAATATGTTCAGAGTTATGAAGAGTTGTAGTTTTATATAGCCTGGGGGCGTGGCACCGCCCACTTTTCCAAAAATTAATATAGCCTATGCTTTAACCCATGTTCCCAAGAATATACTGTGAAAATTTCATAAAAATCGGTTGAGTACTTTGGACGCCCATAAAGGACACACAGACACACAGACACGCAGACACACAGACACACAGACACACAGACACACAGACACACAGACACACGTTCATTTTTATTTATAAGATACAATAATAGTCCCACACTTTAATATTTATAATTAAACTGCACTAAGTCACTGTTTTCAGGTTTCAAGTAGTTAAATTAATCAAATATGAGGTAAAAACAACAAGATTAGGCTCAATTAGAATAATGTAAAATAAAACTTTAAAGGAGCGATAAAGAAACACGTCCGCACTCAACTCTCTCTTTCTACACACGGTTTACGCAGTACATACCGTCAAAACCTGCTAAATATGGTATCAAGGTTTGGTGGATTTGCGATGCCACAAATGCATATCCACTGCATGGACAAATATATACTGGCCAAGCAGAAACTGGTAGGGAAACGAACCAAGGCGAACGAGTGGTGGCGTCTGCCAAATACCAAGGAAGTGGGCGAAACATTACAATGGACAATTTCTTTACGACCTTGCCAGTTGCAAAACTGCTTCTCACCTGAAAACTCACGATCGTTGGAACTTTGCGCAAAAACAAATCATATATTCCTCAAGAAATGAAGCAGAACAAAAACAGGACTTTGGTTCAACGACATTTGGCTTCAAAAATAATGTGACAGTGTACTCTTATGTTCCCAAAAAAAATAAAGCGGTAATTTTGCTTTCGACCATGCATAATGATGCTGAAATAGCTGACAGTGGGAAACCTGAAATAATTGAATATTATAATCGTACCAAAGGTGGTGTTGATCGAATGGACCAAATGTTTGCGGAATGTCCAACACAAAGACAAACAAAACGATGACCACTACCGATGTTCTTCAACATGTTGGAAATTACAGCTCTTTCAGCCTACATTGTCTACGATTTGAATAACCCTATGTTGCCTTGGAGAAAAAACAACAAGCGTAAGCAGATCCTGCGCATCTTGGCTGAAGCACTGTGTATGCCCATTATTGAAGCCAGAGCCATAAATCGTCAAGTGACGCGAAAGTTTTCGACTAAAATTGCTATTGAAGCATATTTCAACTGACCGGTGGAATTAATGGTGTCAACAGCAGCATCAACATCTGCCGAAGAGCACACTCCAAAACCTGTGTCCGGATCTTGCTATTTATGTTACGCACAAGAGAAAAAACGCCGTAGAAAAACCAGAAAGTTGTGCGCCACATGTAAGAAGCCAATGTATCTTGAACATACGGTCACATCAACCAATTGCTCTTTTTGCCATGATTTTCCTTAGATATAAGATGCATTTTTATAATTTTTATAATAAAAGTCAACAATATGACGTGGGAAATGAATACTTTTAGTTACTCAAATAAAAAAATAATACAAAAAATGTTTTTTTTTTTATTATTATGAGGATTTTTACTATTGGGGTACAAACGTATCCCTGGTGTGTGTTTACGTATATAATGTGTTTGGAAGGCTGTAGCTCCTGAACCAATGGTCCGATCTGGTTCCAAATTTGAATTTGAACTCAAAACTAAATAATCTTCCTAGATCCGAAGTTAGCGGTATAGAGGTTCAAAAGTTACAACACTTTAAAGTTGAAAGTGGATACATTTGTACCCGGGTGTGTGTTCTAGGGTTAAGTGAGCTTCATATTTTTGTACATTACTTATTTATTTTACCAAAATCATCTCTAGGTAGAAAAATACCAATTTATAAATTTTTATCCCTATCTCGATATATTCCCAACAAGGCACTTTCAGCAGCAATCGTGTCCAAATTCATTTTCGACTCGAAGCATTTTATATCTGCAAGACCACGTACAAGTTCTCCAACCTGCAGCAGATAATCTCACCAGCCGCCAGTCTCTCCCCACTTCTTTTGCTCCCAATCCAATGCCTTGCGTAAAGGTACCTCCTTGTGATACCGAGATATTTTACGGTACGTACGAAGACTTGCCCAGCTCTCGTGACTTGTTCACAGCTGTTTATTATAATCACACTAGGCTCACTCCCGCACAAAAGCTATTCCACCTAAGAAACAAAACTCGAGGAAAAGCCGGCGCCATTGTCAAACAATATACTATTGGCGATGCAAACTTCTCTTTGGCTTGGGATGCGCTTAAAAATCGGTTTGAGAATAGACGTATTCTTATTGATAAGCAGCTGAAAACTCTTTTTAATATCTCACCTGTCACCACTGAAAATAGCGAAGGGATTCAAAAGGTTCAAAACACTATCAACGATTGTTTAGTAGTTCTCACGGCTCAAGGAGTATCAAATAAGGATTGGGACCCCATTCTCATTTATCTCTGTTCATCCAGGAAACACTCTGCCTGTGGGAGCAATCTTTAGAGTCCCGAAAAGAGCTTCTGGACTGGTCCCAAATGAGCCATGAGGTAGTTGAACGTCTCCAAGGTTATAAAGGCGCTAAACCGTGCACCTCTATCCCACCGAAATCTACTTTCAAAGTCCAAGCGTATCATTCTCAAGGTGTTAATCCCGCAGTAAAATACAATCTATGCAGCTTATACCATCCCTTGAAGTTGTGTCCATAATTTCGCAAGATGAGTGTTGCTGAACGTACTAAATGCGTAGAACGTCACCGATATTGCAGCAACTGCTTAGCATATAATCACGCTGCCGCTAATTGTTCAAGTGCGTATAGGTGTGCGCATTGTGAGAAGAATCACCACACCTTGTTGCATTCTGAATCCCATACCAAACCTGAATTAAAAGCAAACCATAGGACTTCTTCTCTCTCTAAAAATACAACAAATCTGTTGCATACCCAATCTTCCCAATAGTCTCGACATCCCATTTTTGATTTGTTTCAAGGAAATTGGGAAGACTCTCCATCTACCTCAAAAAATGCCCCTGTTAGCGAATCCCAAATCCTAGCACACTTCTCTTCCAATAAGGGAAACCCCTTCTCCCTACTTCCCAAGTGCATATCGAGCACATGGGTTCTCTACATCAGCTACCGGCACTGATCGATCAGGGGTCCCAAAAAACTTTTATCTCTTGGTGGATTCAAAATCTTCTCCAATTGCCTACCTACAAGGAAAACTTTGCAGTTACAGGAATGGGCGGAAAAATTGTGGAAAATGCAAACCGAGTTTGCCAATTTACACTTGTGTCGAAACGGTATAACACCCGCATCAACACCAACGCGATAGTTCTCAAGCAACTCACCAGTTTTCTCCCCTCGTTCCAAATCCCGAAACCCAATCTCAACGAAATTAAGGACCTAGACCTCGCCGATCCATTTTTCCTAGGCCCATTTCGCTCACAAGCAATGAGACAAGCTATTCGTATGGAGCATATGCTTAGTAAAAACCCTATATGTATCAAGTTCGATTGCTCTAGTTCGACAAAAACGCTAAGGATTAGATGGAACGCTTTGAACGACGCGTTTTCGTATACAATTGAGCCAACGCAATCACCTACAAGCGCCACAAAAAGAGAGATTTTATCTTCGGTATCGAAACTTTTTGACCCCGCAAGGTGGCTAGCGCCTATTATTATTCAGGCAAAGAGACTTTTACAGCAATTATGGTAAGAGGACACGGAATGGGATGAATGTGTGAAGCCAATATCTCTTCAGAAATGGATACAATTGGTGTCCGATCTTCCCTTGATCGAAGATATTCGAATACGATGGACGGAGTTTTCTCCAAGTAACATGATTCAGGTGCACGGCTTTTGTGACGCTTCAGAGAAAGCATATTGTGCAGCCATCTACATTCGTTCGGAATCAGAAAACAAAGTCTCATCACATCTCCTCTTCTCGAAAACGAAAGTTGCCCCATTACACACCGTTAGTCTCCCTCGCTTAGAACTGTGTGGCGCAGTGCTACTAGCCAAATGCATTAAAAACCTTTCCAATCACCTTCCCATAGGAGACAGAGAACAATTTTTATGGTCGAATTCGTCGATTGTCCTGTCGTGGCTTGAAAAACTGCCTTGTACGTGGAAAGTGTACGTGGCCAACCGTACATCAGAAATTATCCAGAACGTTGGAAACATAAAATGGCGACACGTACGCGCTAATCACAACCCCGCACAGCTGGGCACTGGAGGATGTAGACCACAGGATTTAATACAACAACAGCTTTGGTGGACAGGACCAGAGTGTCTTCTTAAATCTCAGGTTTGGTGGCCGATTTACGTTAAAATGTTTCTCCCCCCGAGGAATGGAAAGTCGTCGCGCTACATACGTTGGAAGAGGAACCAGACCAGAGATCGCTTCTTATGCTGGCCGAAAGCTCTGCGAGTGAAAGCTAAAAGGTTTGGTTTATTCATCGAACCCATCGCATACAGTCCACTACATCTCAAAATTATCCCTCTCTCTCTATTGGTCAAGCGGAAATTCATTTCGTAAAAGAACGTCTGATTAAATATACGCAGGAAATATATTACTTCAAGGAGTACGTCAAACTCTCCAACAAGAAACCGATATCCAAAAAGAGCCCACTTCTGCCCTTAAATCCCTTTTCTCGACGAAAACGACATTCTTAGAGTAAATTTTCGCTTAGGGAATTCTGATCTCCCTTACCGTGAAAAACATCCCATAATTATCCCCGAAGGTTCCCGATTCTGCTATCTCTTTCTTGAATTCATACATAATTAATTGATGCATGCGGAACACCAACTCATGGTAAGGATCGTTAGACAGGAGTACTTCATACCTCGGCTAAAGTCGAAAATCAAATTTTGTATTCGCAGTTGTAAATCGTGCACTATTTTCGAAAAGTCTACCCAATCCCAAATCATGGCAGCTTTACCTCCGGAACGGCCCAACTTCTCCCTCCCATTCACCTTTACGGGATTAGATTTCGCAGGTCCCTTTGAACTCAAAACATCGATGCATCGGCAATCATCAATGATGAAAGTATATGTCTGCGTGTTCGTATGTTCTTCAACAAAGGCAATTCATCTTGAGCCTTGTTCTGATCTCTCTAGTAAGGCCTTCCAAGCAGCGAGGACTACCGAAGCGAGTATATTCCGATAATGGAAAAAACTTCTTCGGCGTCCGAGTGGCGGACGTTCGGACCCAACATGGACTCTTCACCAGACCAATCGTAAAATTGTGTCCCCTACCTACTTCTCCTGCTCTGCCTAGCCCCATTAATCTCATATTCACCCATCTCCACTAATGTTTTGCCAAATGTCATTTATATATGTTGTACTAAAGCCCTTTTTCTTTACAGACGTACACCACGCTTGCCCTCTCCGATCTACCCACCGCTCAATCGCAGGCTGCATATGGACATGCTGTGCATGCGCTACCATTCACTACGCACATGTGCCAGGTTCCTAGGCATGACAGTTAATGAAAGGCTACGGTGCGTGGAGCGGCATGAGTACTACCCCATTGTCGCATCTGTGATGAACGCCATTATACACTGCTCCACCGTCTACAGGCAGACCAGGTCGCCCCCCACCTCGCCTTCAGCTCGAAGCACGTGAGAGCTTTTATAGAATTACTAGCAGACCCGGCAGACGTTTTTCTGCCTGACCAGTGACTTCGCTAGAAATACATTTTCAAATATTTTTCTATTAACTTTTAACATTCCATTTATTGCAGTGCTTTAGGATATACAATGTTTGTGGTTTTAACGTCTTTGGTATAAACAAATAAATTTTTTGGATGTCCAACTCAAAAAACGGATCTCTTGACAACAATGAGTATGACAAAAACCATTATGCGCTGCTGAGCAGATATATAATTAGTATTTATTTAATTGTATCCTATATCTACCACTTGGAAAATTGAAAAATGCCTCTCTTAGGCGGACAAAAGTTGGCCGACCAAGGGAGGTTTCTCTGTACATATGTTGTACCCAACGAAGATTTTAACGTATTGGAAAAGTTTAGAACATTTTTCCCAAATTATATAATTCTAGACCAAGGAACTCATTGAGTTTGACAAAAACCATTAATTATATACTATATCTACCATTAACGCTATAATACTCCGGAAATGACAAGCGCCAATAACAAAAAAAAAAAATATGTGCTTTGATTAAGATATAAGAACGTTAAAATCTCACAAAAGCAAATACATTCAGGGATATAACGAATTGAAATATTACTTAGCTTGTGGTCTTGGAACTGCCCACATTTCCAAAAAGTTTACAAATGTAGCCTATGTATGTCGTACCCAACGAAGATTTTAACGTATTGGAAAAGTTTAAAACAGATCAACCATAAACTTTGGAGTTATTGAAGTACAAACAAAGTGCTGAATACAAAAAATGTGGGCGTGGCACCGCCCACTTTTCCCAAATTATATAAATCTTGACTAAAGGACACAAATATCCAAAAATCTTTAATATAGACCCTATATGTTCATAGTTATGTAGATTCAAATTTTATATAGCCTGGTAGCGTGTCACCGCCCACTTTTCCAAAAATTAATATAGCCTAAATCGTACACAGAAATCTTCTGAACCAATGTGGAAAGCTTAAAAGAGATCGATCATAAACTTTCGACATTATTGAAGCACAAACAAAACACAAAAAATGTTCGCGTGGCACCGCCCACTTTTCCAAAATTACATAAATCTTGACCAAAGGACACACATATCCAAAAATCATTAGTTTAGACCAAATATGTTCATAGTTATGTAGATTCAAATTTTATATAGCCTGGGGGCGTAGCACCGCACACTTTTCCAAAAATTAATATAGCCTAAATCGTACACAGCAATCTTCTGAACCAATGTGGAAAGTTTAAAAGAGATGGAGCATCAACTTTTTACATTATTGAAGTACAAACAAAACACCAAAATTACATAAATCTTGACCAAAGGAGACACATATCCAAAAATCATTAATTTAGACCAAATAGCGCATTATGGTTTTCGTCATACTCATTGAGTTCAAAAGATCCGTTTTTTGAGTTGGACATCCTGCAAATTTATTTGTTTATACCAAAGATGTTAAAACCAGAAACATTGTATATCCTAAAGCACTGCAATAAATGAAATATTAAAAATTCGTAGAAAAATATTTGAAAATGTATTTCTAGGGGAGTCACTGGTCAGGCAGAACAATGTCTGCCGGGTATGCTAGTCTGTACTATAATAAATCTCTAGAAAAGTCGTGTCTGTACATTGAAAATTTAATTGAATAAATGACTGGGGATGACTTGGGGAATGCTATAGAGTTCATCTGATCCATCTTCAAAATTATTGTCTGTCTGTTTGAACTTAAGGGTCTCGGAAATTAAGAGCCATCTCTTAATTTTGATGAGAATTTCACAGATACACTGCTCGAAGCTTAGAAAGGGATCCGCACTTTGTTTTATCAAAATCTGACTACAAACAAAAAAGATATACCAATTTTTAGGGGGGAACTTATGAAATTTTGTTTATTAAATACTGTAGTGTGTCCAATGCATGCACATGCCTACATACAGACGGTATATTAAAATATATATATATGTATCCAAAACGCTTGCATATATAAATGCTTACATATATATGCAAGCGCTAGCAGCGGCTTAATTACCGACCGCCAACGTAAACAAACTCCCAGCCAAAATTATTGCTGATGTTATGTATTTTGGCTATGCGTAGTTTTCCCACGAATTGTGCAAACTCTTTTATATGCTTTGACAAAATATGTATATTTATGTATGTGCATATGTACATACATATGCACATGCATGCATTGGAATGCATTCTCTCTTGATTCTCTTTTACTTTAATATGTAAGAATTAGAGTAAATATGTATCGTAGTAAATAAGTAAAAAGTAAGAAATATTTTGTATAAATAGGCTAACATTTTTATAATAAAACAGAATGATTCTTTGGCACACAGCCAACACACCAATTTCTATTTTATTCTTTGGATTCCCCATTCTTCAAAGCGATCCTGCTTACGAATCTGTAAATAAGGACAAACGTAGCAAAGAAATTTGCTGCAGTCCTTTCAATAATATTAGGACAGGACATACGTAGCAAGGCAACTTGCTGCTGTCCTTTTAATAAAAATAAGACCAGGACAAACGTAGCAACTTGCTGCTGTCCTTTTTAATAAATCAAAAAAAACTAGGACAAACGCGGCAATACAATTAGCTGCTGTCCTCGTAAATTAATTCAAAATACAGATCCGCGAATATTTTATGGACGATTTCGGTAAAATCTTAAAAAAGTGGGAACACCAACCACGTTGAATTCTTTGAGCTGCTTCAGCTCGTCCTGGAAGTCTAACTGCTGCGTTGTTCGAACGATGACCATAAGCGAGACTTTTAGTTCAAGCACTGTCAATGAAATTCCCGATTGGTGTGATCGTTTTCTGGTCCGATTGATGAATCTTAACTTGTATCCTGCAACTCTTCGTAATATGTTGAAAGAGCCATTATGTCGGATGTCATGAAGCATGCTTTCCTGAACAATGGTACTTGTTACAGGCACTGATGTCAGCTTCTTGCGTTCCATGTTAGTAGACAGAAAAATGTCTTTACAAGTCGTTATAAGCGGCATAATAAGTGGAATATAGAAACCAACTAAAGCAGATGCAAGATGTTCCCGAAGACCAATAGCCTCCTGGAGTATTTTTCTTATTAGCTTAGATTAATTTGAATATTAAGAATTCCAATATGTACTAACGTTTTTTTTAAATAAACTAAAAATTCATAGGGATAAAAACCCTAGATAGATGAAGACAATTTTTCTCCATTGTAGTGTTTAAAGAAAATTTTTTTTTTAATTAACAATAAAATCTTGTTATGGAGAAAGCTTTACCTGATAACCTTGATTACGAGGCTATCAACAGTATCGTTGATAACTTGGAATCAGCAAGCACACAAGAGGCACTTGAAAAATTAAGAAAGATAAAAGCTTATAGGCAGGCGGAAAAAGATCTAGTTTGGCTTAGGAAATGGTGGAGACTAATTGAAATGCCTAGGGAACCCACAATTGAAAACGCATTAGAACCATTATGGACCACTTGTGAGGAAAAATATAGATTCGAGGTCAAATTTGTGGGACGAACAGACCCACATTAGGGAAAATTTTGTTTCCATTTAAATATTGTACTTTTTCTTTCTTTTTGTCAATGGGAGGCCACGAATCGAAATTGGAAGAGCCTAATGCGAATGT
The DNA here is from genome assembly GCA_951509765.1 of Sphenella marginata. Classification (NCBI taxonomy): domain Eukaryota; kingdom Metazoa; phylum Arthropoda; class Insecta; order Diptera; family Tephritidae; genus Sphenella; species Sphenella marginata. Next base: position 119,751,035 of record OX608078.1, read on the forward strand.
GATCAATTCCATTCAAGTAATTGACCACACCGAAGCATTGGACTTCATAAAGGTATTGCTCTTGATTGTGACGGTCTGCACATGTCTGAATCTGTTTTTAAAAATATACTCAATCCATAACAAGGTATTGAAGATGAAATACCTGAGTCGCGCCGACGGACTGGATAAAGTCTAAGAATTTCTCTACCTATTCCAAATGAGTAAATGGGATGAAATTCTTACAAAGCTGAATGAGGAAAAAACCAACGCAGAAAAATCATATAAATGCATATGCAAAAATATAAAAATAAAAGCAGAGACAGTAAAGAAACATCTCAATGTTATACTGCTGTCACTAAATAACACGGGAAAGATAATAAAATCCATAAATAATACCCTCACAACAGCTCACCAGTCAGAATCCTACCAAATATACACATATATTAGGGACAAATTGGTATCATCATTATCAAGATATAATATCGATATTGTGATACCTACATCCTACGGGAAAAACATCGAAATTGATTTCGACACATATTTGATCGAAAGCGAATCAGATATTGAGGAAAAACAAGAAACAGGCCCTGCTGCAACTTCCTCGAAACAGCCAACAGTTGCACTAATGGAAGGAAGTGCACAAACATACTCCAAAATGGCACAAGCGATCACAACTTTTATTAAAACTGCGTCATCGATCTTACCAGAGTTCGATGGCAAGGCAGAAAACCTACCTAGTTTTCTGGACGCCCTCGATATCCTCGAATTAATCAAAGAGGACCACGAGGCTATCGCAGTATCTCTTATTAAAACAAAACTAAAGGGCACAGCTAGAAATTATATAAGCTCTGAAACGACCATAGTAGCAATCAAACAAAAATTAAAAACAGCAATTAAAGGCGAATCAGTTGAAGTTTTGGCAGCAAAACTCCTGAATGTGCAACAGCGGAGCAAAACGGCAAACCAATACACTGCCGAAATTGAAAAATTAACAAAATCATTGGAAGGAGCATACATATCTGACGGATTAACGCCAGAACTAGCATCCAGGTATGCAACACAATCAGCCGTAAAAGCTATGTGTAAAAATTGCTCCAATGACAAGGTAAAAACTATAATGCAAGCCGGAATGTTCAACTCAATGAACGAGGCTATATCAAAATTTACTAACAGTTGCACAGAGGTGACTGGTAACCCAAATTCCCTTTTGCACGTTCGCCAGCAAAATTATTTTAGAGGTAACTTCAGCAGAGGTTATCAGAACGGTAATTATAGAGGTAATCAAAGAAGAACATTCAATAACTACAATAACAATAATAATAACAATAATAACCGATCAAATAACCAAAGATCCGGTCGAAGTTTCGGATCGCGAGGAAATACTCGCAATAATACTAGAAATGTCCGAACTGCTACGCAACAGGGAAACCAACAAACTCCACCTCAATAAATAAAAAGTTATATATTTTCAATTTACACCTAAATAGCTACATATCTTCCAAGACAACTCTGAATGATTCCATTTCAACCCTCCTGATCGATACAGGAGCGGATATTTCAATTATAAAAAAGGGTCAAATTGACGATCATGTCACTATTAACAATTCACAAAAAACAGATTTAAAAGGAATTGGCCAAGGCATAACAAGCACTTTTGGCACCGTTAAAGCAGATTTAAAGGATAATTATCTATTGATTAAACACAAGTTTCATATAGTAGAAGACAATTTTCCAATTCCATGTGATGGAATACTGGGTTTAGATTTTATCAAAAAATATAATTGCATTTTAGATTACAACAAAGATGGGGACACCCTAATATTGAGACCGTAGGATTACCCAGAAAACATAATAATTCAGATGACTAGCAACCCAACAATTGATAGTATTTCAATACCAGCAAGATCAGAAGTAGTAAGACAAATTAAAGTTAAAAATAATAAATATTCAGAATTACTAATTCCACAACAAGAATTGGCTGAAGGTATATTTATTGCAAATACCTTAGCAGATTCACACCAAACATTTATTAGAATTATAAATACAACAGATAAAAATGCAACTTTTCATGAATTTAATATAAAGACAGAAAATTTGAATGATTATACAATATTTAACAATAATAAAATAGAAAATGAGTCCAACAATATAGAAAAATTAGAAAGACTAAATAAAAACTTTCCACAGTTTGCAAATAAATCACTTAATGAATTATGCACAGAGTTCATTGATATTTTTTCATTAGAATCAGAACCAATTACCACTAACAACTTTTACAAACAAAAACTCCATATGAAAGATAATAATCCAGTTTATGTTAAAAACTATAGAATACCAGAAGCCCACAAGAGCGAAATAAGTAAACAAGTAAATAAATTAATTAAAGACGATATAATAGAACCTTCAATGTCTGAATTTAATAGTCCAATTTTACTAGTACCGAAAAAATCACTCCCTAATAATCAAGAAAAAAGATGGAGAATGGTTGTCGACTACAGACAAGTAAATAAAAAATTAACCGCAGATAAATTCCCTTTACCAAGAATAGATGACATATTAGATCAATTAGGAAGAACTAAATATTTTTCATGCTTAGACTTAATGTCAGGCTTTCATCAAATAGAACTTAGCCCAGAATCGAGAGATATCACGTCATTTACGGCCGACAATGGCACGTACCGCTTTAAAAGATTACCATATGGACTTAAGGTAGCACCAAACTCATTTCAGAGAATGATGACATTAGCATTCTCAGGCTTAAAACCTTCACAAGCATTCCTATACATGGACGATTTAGTCGTACTAGGATGCTCCGAAAAGCATATGATCAAAAATTTACGAGACGTTTTCGCAACTTGTAGAAAATATAATTTAAAATTACATCCAGATAAATGCATATTTTTCAACCAGGAAGTAACTTATCTTGGTCATAAATGCACAAGCAAAGGCATTTTGCCAGATCCCAGTAAATTTGAAACTGTTAAAAACTATCCAACTCCTAAAAATGCAGATGAGGCGAAACGATTCGTCGCATTTTCCAAATTTTGCGGAATACTCTAGAATATTGACAAGACTTTGTAAGAAAAATGTAGTTTTTGATTGGACGGAGGATTGTAAAAAATCCTTTGACTATTTGAAAGCTGCGTTAATGAGCCCTAATGTTCTACAGTATCCCGATTTCAGTAAACAATTCTGTATAACAACTGACGCAAGTGGTTATGCTTGCGGGGCTATGCTAAGCCAAGAGCATGAAGGAAAACAATTACCAATTGCATATGCATCTAGATCGTTTACAAAAGGAGAAATTAATAAAGCAACAATTGAGAAGGAATTAGCGGCCATTCATTGGGCCATAACCTATTTTAGACCATATGTCTACGGAAGAAAATTCTTGGTCAAAACAGACCACATACCTTTAACGTTCTTATTTTCGATGAAAAACCCTGCATCAAAATTAACTAGAATCAGATTGGATTTGGAAGAATATGATTTCGAGGTGGAGTATATAGCAGGGAAAGAAAATTATGTAGCAGACGCGTTATCGCGCATTAATATTAAAGATTTAAAAGAAATGTCAGTAGAAGCATGTAAAATATTAAAAGTTACGACTAGATCGGAAACTAAGAAAAACCCCAGTAGTAAAAATGAAGAAATAAAAAGTCACAGAGAGAACCCAATCATATATGAAGCGCTATATAAATGTGAAGTAAAAAGACTAGTCCAGCTCGTTTTCGATCCCCCGAAATTATGTTTCAAAAAAGGAAAGAAAATTTGCAGCGAAATTAATATAGAAAACCTAATTGTTGAGGCGAAGATTGACTTAGGTCAATTCTTTGCCAGGCTTATAAAAGAAGCCGGCAATTTGGGAATTGGAAAAATACAGTTGTCCTTAGGAGACAAATTGTTTAAGAATAATTATGCCCGGGTAGACACATTTAAAGAAATTGGTACCAAAGTTCTCAAAAATTTAATTATAGCATTAACTCCGGATGCATGTGACAAATAAGGAAAAAATTAAAGAAATTCTTCATAAATATCATGACGATCCTGTTTTTGGTGGCCACCCAGGAATAAATCGCATGACTAATAAAATAAGACAAAAATACTACTGGAGGAATATGAAAAATGATATTAAAAATTATATCAAAAAGTGCATTCATTGCAATAAAAATAAAAGAAGCGTGAACTTAAAAGAACCCATGACAATAACCGAAACACCAACAAAAGCGTTCGATGTTGTGCAGATTGACACGATCGGACCACTACCAAAATCAATTCACGGAAATGAATACGCAGTTACAATTGTGTGTGATCTAACTAAATATTTAGTTGCGGTCCCTGTTCAAAGTAAACATGCAGTAGTAGTAGCTAAGGCTGTATTCGAACATTTCATTCTAATTTATGGTTGCATGAAAACAATCATAACGGATATGGGAACCGAATACAAGAATAGGTTATTTGAGGAATTATGCAAATTGCTAAAAATCGAACATAAAACATCTACACCGTATCATCACCAAACTTTAGGCACGATTGAGCGTAGTCATAGAACATTCAATGAATATGTACGTTCTTACATATCCATTGACAAAGACGATTGGGATGAGTATCTAAAGTATTTTTCGTATTGTTACAATACAACACCATCTACAGTACATGGTTACTGCCCATTTGAGCTCGTTTTTGCAAAATCCCCCCTGTCTTACGTATTTTTAAAAGAAAATGTCATTAGCCCGGTATATAATCATGAGGCTTATGATAAGGAAATTAAATATAGGCTCCAACTAGCCCAGGAAAGAGCTAATAGGTTAGTAAAACAGGCTAAGGAAAAACAAAAAGTCGTTTATGACAAAAATATACAACTTAAGGAAATAAACTTAGGAGATATAGTTTTAGTTAGAGACGAAGCAGGTCATAAATTAGATAGTAGATATAAAGGGCCATATAGAGTAGTCAATATCGATAAATATAATAATTTTTCGTTAATTCCGTATAGAGTAACAAATATTGATAAGCACAACAATTTTACTTCAATTCTTTCTAATGTAGAAAATAAAACCCAACATAAAAATACTTTAAACGATAAGAAAATAGTAATACATAAAAATAGACTTAAACTACTAGAATAAGTTCATTACACTTTAAATAAACACCAAACGAGAATGTGTACAAAAGAAAAACACAAAATTCTCTAAACAAACTCTTTTCAAAATTACGTAAGAAAAATATGACACATGTATAAACAAAACAAACAAAATAAGTCAGCCCATTGTAAACATACAGAATAAAGAGCCACTTGAAATAATAAGCAAAAAAAAAATTGTAAAATTTTACTGAAATAGAATAACTCATATAGTAACCAAATGCAAGTCATAAAATTTGATTTACGCCAAAGCAATTAAATGAAATAGAATCGCTGTCGCATTAAGCACAGCTATGCTACGCGATTCTTCTTTGGTAAGGAGGTGTAGTGTGTCCAATGCATGCACATGCCTACATACAGACGGTATATTAAAATATATATGTATCCAAAACGCTTGCATATATAAATGCTTACATATATATGCAAGCGCTAGCAGCGGCTTAATTACCGACCGCCAACGTAAACAAACTCCCAGCCAAAATTATTGCTGATGTTATGTATTTTGGCTATGCGTAGTTTTCCCACGAATTGGGCAAACTCTTTTATATGCTTTGACAAAATATGTATATTTATGTATGTGCATATGTACATACATATGCACATGCATGCATTGGAATGCATTCTCTCTTGATTCTCTTTTACTTTAATATGTAAGAATTAGAGTAAATATGTATCGTAGTAAATAAGTAAAAAGTAAGAAATATTTTGTATAAATAGGCTAACATTTTTATAATAAAACAGAATGATTCTTTGGCACACAGCCAACACACCAATTTCTATTTTATACTTTGGATGCCCATTTATATGAAGAAAAATGCACTTAGTTTGTCGAAAAAAAACTAATAGTGCCTCTCTAAAATTTTTGTTTACTTTTTTTTCAATGTCAGCTAAATCAAAAATCAATTGGATAGGTACACTGCCGCCCTATGTGGGTATCACCATATCATACCAATCTTAATATATAAAAATCACGTGTCACATGTTCAATGAGGGTGAGCTCCTAAACTACTCAACCGATTTTAATGAAATTTGCACAGCATCTACAGTTTGATCCAACTTGAAAGATAGGATACCTTATATCTCAAGGGGGAGTGGAAATTGGTAAAAAACCATAAATTTTTTTGTTTACACAGCCACAAATCATAAACGGATCCACCGATTAGAATGAAACTTACTTGAAGTTAAACTTTGAAATATTTACTTTCGTTCTGCATCAAAAAAAATAGTTGATTCATATATTATTTAACCAAAATTGTTTAAACAATAGGAGCACCTTTTCTAAAAAAAGCTGTTTGTGTGTTTGTTCGCTGTCAACCAAATGAATCGATTTAAGTTAAGCGAGCGCTCGGTAGCGGCCCTGCAGTTCTACGGTGACAAGATATCCGCTTGAACCTGCATTTTCTCATGCCCCTGCTATCCTATCCTTTATCAAGCCCTAATTGAATAGAAAATGGGCAAACTATTTTATTTTTATGACACAGCATGCCATGATTTTTCTATAAATTTTGACAAATTAAAAATTATTTTTATGTCAAAAAAAAAAATTTCAAAACAAAGAATTGTGAAAAATATTGAAAAACAAAAAGTTTTAGTTGGTGCGAAAAAATAAATAAGTGGATTTTAAATAATAAATGGTGTATAATAATAGCAACTAAAAAACAAGTAAGGAAGTCTAAGTTCGGGTGAACCGAACATTTAATACCCAGCGTTAGTTTCCAGAAAAAGGGGGCGGGTTTTTCGGGGGGCGGGGATTTCGCCCATTTTAAAAACCAATCTATTCCCAGCCTAAACAATAGCGAATTTGGTGGGCGCGACTACGGCCCTTGCTTATAAAGCATTAACCGCTTACATGAGCCAAAAGTACTCAATCAATCTTTTCAATGGTGATACCATGTCCTATATATAACTTTGGAAAAGAAGGCGTGCCATGCCCATAACTTTTAACGTATTTTGTGAAATTTTTCGATGTACGGATATATGTGTCCATTAATCAATATTTACATAATTTTAAAACAGTGGGTGGTGGCACGCCCACGGATTTTATTATGTTGTTTGTCCCTATTTGAAGATCAGTTTTCATTGCAGATCTTTATGATACTTTCACAGTGGCTTGTTAATAGTGAAATGTTGATATTTTGTTTATTCACTTGTAGGCGGTGCCACGCCCATTTTCCAAAATATTACCAAAAAACCTTTAAACAACACTAATAACAGCATCAAGTGAATGAGTGTACTAAATTTTAGCATTATATCTTTATCAGTTAAACAGATATTGCATATTCCGGTTTCCTAACTCTCGTTTAGAGAACTTTAGTCCAAAAGTGGGCGTGGTCGTTCACCGATTTTTCTTATTTTCTATAGTAGTACTCTACATAAACATAAGATGCCTGGTACCTAGTTTCGTAAATCTATCTCACACCGTTCTGAAGTTATTAGCAGTCGAATTTGAAAATTGCGTGACTCATAAGTGGGCGGTGGCACGCCCACTTTCCAAAATTTTGCAAAAATAATGTAAAGAATATGAAAATTGATGTATGTACCAAATTATATTATTATAGCGGTATCACTTAAATAGATATGGACTTTTCAATATTTCCACCTCCTTTCAATATAACTTTTATGAAAAAGTAGGCGTGGTCGCTAAGCGATTTCGTTTATTTTCTATATCTGAATTTAACACAACAATAGTATGCCCTCTACAAAATTTCGTTGTACTAGCATAAACTGTGCTGAAGTTATTGAGAGTCAAAATTTGAAAATTTCTTCAAATATATGTGGGCGGTGCCACACCCCTTTTAAAAAAATTTGATAAAATCGGCCTTAGAACATCTAAATCAATACATATTGCAAATTTTATCATTGTAGCTGCTTCTGATATTGAATTAACCCGTTTTATACGTTTTTCGAAATTTTCGATATCGAAAAAGGGGCGTGGTTATGGTCCGATTTTACCCATTTTCAATAGCAATCTATTCTGAACCCAAATAAGTACGAATGCCGAAGATATCTCATTATTTGCTCAAGTTATCGTGTTAACGGACAGACGGACGGACAGACGGACGGACGGACGGACGGACGGACGGACATGGCTCAATCAAATTTTTTTTCGACCCTGATGATATTGATATATGGAAGTCTATATCTATCTCGATTCCTTTATACCTGTACAACCAACCGTTATCCCAACAAAGTTATAATACCCTTGTACTAGTACTAGTACGCTGGGTATAATAATTGTGTAGTTCAATAATCATATACATATATAAATAAATTACTAATTGTGTTCAATAAGGTAAGAGTGAATATGGTAGGCAAACGACATTTGAAGCGTTTGATCAAGAAAGAGCAGGAGCTAATAATTAGTGAACTACGAAATGTAGACCCAGAGGAGTCAGAAGTAGATGGGGGAGAGGATATAATTCCATACTTTGTTTAGGAAGAAAAATTTGAGGGTGAAGATATTTAGTTGTATGGAAGTATGGAATAACAGTGTGCGGAAGGAGAGCTTAACAGAAAAGCTAAGAAGGCTTCACATAAAACATGGACTGTCTCGTGAATTTTCGAAGGACTTGATAAAAGTTCTAAGGGAGGAAGATATAGAAGTGGGTCCCTTTTATAAATTGGCTTGTCCGATAGCACCCCAAATTTCAAAGGTTTCTGGTGGAGAATATCTGCATATAGGGTTTAAGTTACAAATAGAAAGGCTTCTAAATGTTTGTAGTGACGTAATGATGTTGAGTATTGACATAAATGTCGACGGTCTCCCCCTCTATGACAGCTCAAAAGCGCAGCTATGGCCTATCTTAATTAGATTTAACAATGTAAAAACCACGCCTGTACTTCCAATAGCAATATATTTAGGAAATAGCAAACCAAAAAATTGTTCAGATTTTTTAGACAAATTCTGTGAGGAAGCCGCAGATGTAATTGAGAACGGACTTCTTGTTGATGGAAAAGTTGTTGAAATTAGTATACGCGCAATAATTTGTGATGCCCCAGCAAAAGCATACCTATCCGGTATAACATCGCATACATCTCGACACGGCTGTTCGAAATATACTCAGATAGCTAAAAAAATAGATGGTGTTTTAACGTATAGTACAAGCGCTGGTGAACTTATATCAGATGAAGATTTTTCTCAAAGAAAGTTCGAAAAGCATCATTCTACTGAGTACCTAACCAAAAAAACTGGTTTAGAAAATTTAGGAGTAGGCATGGTTTCACAAACTCCCCTAGACTGTATGCACCTTGTGGAGTTAGGAGTTATGCGCAAGTTTTTAATAAGGATAATAAGTAATAAATGTTCATTTAAAATCTCTTTAAATAACAAAAAAAAACATATCCGATAAATTAGTAGCAATGAAACCAAATATTCCCAAAGAGTTTGCCAGAAAGCCGCGAAGTTTAGATGAGGTTTTTCATTGGAAAGCGACCGAGTTCAGGCAATTTTTATTGTATTCCGGGATTATTGCCCTCAAAGATAATATTCCTGATGATTTGTATTATGAGTTTCTGTCAAATAGTGTTTCGTATAATGTTCATTCCCTGTTACATTTAAAAGAAACAATCTCTGTTGTAGGAGACCCAATTTCAGGCTCTGCATATGCTTTCGAAAATTATCTGCAGCAGCTCAAAAAAATGGTCAAGAAACCGTCGCAAATACTACAGCAGTTAAATAGAAAAATTTTTGAGGTACCTTTGTCGATCCCAGAAGAACCCCTAGAGCCATACATAGTTGGAAGTTCATGTCATTTGAAGGGTGCTGTTTTAAGAAATAAAAGTCCTGAGAACTATTGTTTTTTGCAAAACGATGTACCCTTTCAAATCAGCGCGGTTTTAGGCGACCAAAATGTTATTAAAAGCTCAAAATTAAGGAACGCCAGTAACTTTTATACAGAGCCGTTTGATTCATCGAACTTTGGTATATATATGGTTAATAGGCCAGTACAAGGAGTGTTAGACGAAGAAGAGACCGTTTCCTTAAATGATTTAAAATGCAAAGCAGTGGGAATATTTTATAATGAAAGTTCCTTAATAATAATACCAATTTTGCATTCTTTTTAATCTTCAACAACGTTTGTATTCACTTTCACCGTAAGATTAGTATTTAGCACATTAGTAGATAATAAAATAATAACTTAAACGATAACATTAAAAATAAAAAATAAAATACATTACTACAGTAAATCATAATAAAGAATGAACAACAATCCAAATATCATACGAAAGATGTTCAAAAATGGTAAACTTAAATTTTAACCGGATTTATTATGCATATCTACTAATGTTCATTATTTTCAGACGAAGAAAATATGCTGAACAGGCCGTGTTGTGGATGCAAAGAACGCATAGCCAACTTGGAAGGTAAGATCGAATAAAGTATATATATAAAACTAGCTGCCCGACAGACGTTGCACAGCAAAAATGTATTTTCTTACATGTATCGCTATCCCTATACCTATTTCCCTTTCCCAAATCCTATTTGTATGGAATCTGCCAATCTTGTGTAATTTTTTGTTGGTATGCGAAATTTATTTTTTTAAAGATTAAACTCGATGCTTGAAATGCACAAATTTAATTTTTTCCACGTTCGTCATTTGATAGGTTTTGGATCTGGTAGATATGTAGGTGGTTTTGCATAGGAATCGACGATATAAGCCTGGGGGTAGAAGTAAAATGCATAAAATGTTTGATAAAAATGGGTATAAAAAATTGTACAGTAATAGTCAGAAAAATTGTTTTTTCATTGATTTTATTTATAATTTTATTTTACCAACGATTTTTCCCACTTTTACTGTAGAAGTTTTCTGCTTTTACTTGCATTAAAAATACTTTTTACTTTACTCCCAGCTTTTCATATATTAAAAGATATATTAGGGTGATTAAAAAAATTTGTTTTTTAATTCTTACCACTTCAAAAGTTAATAATTGATAAAAAAAAAGTATTGTAGCTCAACCTTTCAGATTCCTTTTATTGTAGTTTTTCCATACAGGGAGATGGGCAGACATGAAATAAATCAGCTCTTGATCATATCAATATTCTTCCTGATAGATAAGAAACACATATTGATATAAACAAACAATTAAATTATGTATAGCAAACCCATATTAATTTGTATTTCAGAAACAGTAAAAGCTCAAGGAGAAGTTTTGGGAAGAAGCTTAGCCGAACTTAAGGCTATGATCAGCACACTTACAAAAGATCGTGGAGCTGATCAGCAAAGAACCCAACATTTTCCAATCGCAACAGAGGATGAGCTTGAAAAATTAAACAGCGAGATTGAAAACGGTAACCGAGATGGATATGTAAGTACTTTTATAAAACAACGTTATATAACCAAATACTGATTGAGTACATTTATCAGGTTCGAACGATTAAAATGCTTTTGCGGCCCCATGGAGCAATTAAAAATCTAAGGTTCATAATCAAAGATGAACTGGCCAACAAATTTAATATAGACGGAATTTTGGGCAAACAAAGCTTAAAGAAGTATAACTTTTTTTACGATGCCTTAATTGGTGAGTAAACAAATTTCAAAATATATTAGTTATATCCCTATATTTTTATGCAGCTTGAAATTGGTTTTTAACAGTTTAAATATATGGGATGTTTACTTGAGATAGGCTATCTGGATTTGTAGCTATATTTTTTACTTAGTTTGCAAAAACTTGAAGTTGTAAATACGGACCTACTACTAGGATGACTCTTAGCCATTCAGGTGGTGGAAAATCTCAATCTCTGCATCACAATAGGTCTTCAAGCAGTGTGACTTGAGATGAGACAAAATTACAGAATTCGGGGGTAAAACTCACATTCTCGATATAATTACACTGAGCAACAGCCAAAAAATTCCAAAGGGTTTCTCGTCGGTATCAAAAGATTTTGACTGTGCAGAACGTGAATCTGAAACCAGATTTTCTGGGTCTGTATGCAGCCAAATATAAAAAATAAAATTAAGTTACGGTTCCTTGTCCAAAGAAAATTTTGTTGCACTTCTTGGATTATTCAAAACAAGTTTTAAATTTTTTTTTTACAACTACCGATTTCTGTAGAAACCTTCCTCTGTAGAGAAAACCTAATATGACCCAAAAAATTTGACTTCAGATTCGTACACCCAAAAGCTTGGAAACCATCCAAAAACCCGGTAGGATTTTCAAAAACTTCAATTTTATTGGAAAGTTATTATTATTAGAGGCAACATTTGTTAAATTAGTACATTTGTATAGTAAATAAGCAGAATTTTATTCGGGCTTAATTCTGTGGTCACAAGCAATAATCGCCTAAGTCCTATACTTTTATATAGGACTTACCCCCAGTTTTTCAGTGCAAGTTTAAGCTTCACTATGAGTTTGAACTTAGCTTAAGCGGCCAATCTAGTCAACTTTGTCTGTGGTTTAAACTTGCACTGAAAAACTGGGCCTTAGGTGATTATTGCTTGTGACCACAGAATTACATTAAGCTCCGTGAGGCTCCCAAAAGGGGTAGCACCTGCGGCACGAGGTGCGAGCCCATCTAATGACTTTATGAGCTACCAATCAGGCTTAAACTTACGATGTGCCTTTTTGTGGATTAGATAGAACACCCATAAGTTCCAACCTGTAGTCAGACATATTATGCACACGAGTGGATGCGTGATTCATAGCTCAAATTAATGTGTAGATGTTTGGGAACATAGCTAAACTATTTTATACACTTTTTTAGAAAACTAGTTTTTTATTTAAAAATGCTGTTAAGACATCCCGAGAATCGAAATGAAAAACAGTTTGTTAAAATAATAAATAAATCTTTTGGATCGAGCTCTTGCCTCGTATCTACAATTCCAGTATGTATTTATTTCTTTTGTGGATACCTAGACGATATGTAGACAAGAATGTTCAGAGTGTTTGTCTTTGATAGCTTGACATAATATGCTTATATTCTTCTTTTCCAGAATCTATTTCGTTTGGAGATGCTGGAACTCCGAAAGAACAGCTAAGGAAGGCATTGCAGTTGCAAAAAAAACGTGCTGCTAAAAAACAACAAGCAGTAAATGTCAGTCAAAGTAGCACCTAAAATGTTCTACCAGTTTTATTATACTTTTTATTTAGTTATATAATCTAATGCGTTCTGAATCGTCAAATCAACTACATATGATTTAATTATAATGCCTATGGCACTTGTAAAATATTACGAATCGTATATTTATGCCGTACTCACCTAATAATAATAATTAATTAACACAAACCGATTTAAACATGTTAGCTTAATCTATTTATTATTTCATCTGTTAAACTAATATAAGCTGATGCTGTTAATCGAATATGCATGCTAAGTTTGAGTACTTAATAAACAAGTTGCTTTTTATATAAGGGCGATTTTTATATATATGTACATCTTTTATGTAAAAGAAAAGAATTCGAATAAATATATATAGTTATGTTTGTACATGAAATTTGTTCTTCTACGGTTTGTTCTTCTACCCTCCCGGTATGCTAATTCGCAGCATCAATCCTAGTATCGGTCAGGTTGCCCCAAAGTATACTCTTTGGGTGTGATAATTGGTACGGCCTATAATCTGCAGTGTGTGGCAGGTTGCCCTAAAGTCCTTCCTTTTGGGTGTGATAATTCTCAAGGCCTTCAGTCTGCAGTGTGTGGCAGGTTGCTAAAAAGTGCATCCTTTTGGGTATGATAATTCTCAAGGCCTATAGTCTGCAGTGTGTGGCAGGATGCCCCTCGCAATGACATGCTAATGTTAAAAGGGCGTAGAAAATACATTGATTGTGGTCGGGCGGAGGACTAGTCCCTGCCACAGCGAGTATGAGAAATCTCAAGCCTAGTGGCATACCTGCGGAACTGCAGGGGGTACTTCGCTTCGTACATACATACATATGTATGTATGTATGACGCTTTAAATAAAAACAAAATTAACATTCATATGTACGTTTTCGTGTTGCTGAGGGATAAGTAAAAATCAAATCCATATATGTACATATTTTGTAGTGAACGCATTTTGTGAAACCCCGTTATTCGTATTTTATACAATTGCCTCATTGTTCAAAAATATTTAATTAAAATATATACATATGTACATGTAAGTATTATCACATAATTATATTATTAATTTCTTATTTCGTATTAATCAATTCAAAAATGATAGGAAAAAAATGAGAACGGCTGGACAGATTTGACTCAAGTTTTTTTTCAGTTCTTCGTAATTGGCGGATTTTCAAGATTTATGTAATTTTGGAAAAGTGGGCGGTGCCACGCCCACATTTTTTGTATTCAGTACTTTGTTTGTACTTCCATAATGTCCAAAGTTTATGGTTGATCTGTTTTAAACTTTTCCAATACGTGAAAATCTTCGTGGGGTACGACATACATACATTTGTAAATTTTTTGGAAAAGTGGTCAGTTCTAAGACCACAGCTAAGTAATATTTCAATTCGTTATATCCCTGAATGTATTTGCTTAAGTGACATTTTAACGTTCTTAAATCTTAATCAAAGCACTTAATTTTTTTTTTTGTTATTGCCGTTTATACATATCCAGAGTATTATAGGATTTCCATAAAATCATAATAGTGGCGTTAAGTGGTAGATATAGGATATAATTAAATAAATACTAACTACACATCTGCTCAGCAGCGCATAATGGTTTGTGTCATAGCCATTGAGTTCAAAAGATTCGTTTTTTGAGTTGGACATCCAACAAATTTATTTGTTTATACCAAATACGTTAAAACCGGAAACATTGCATATACTAAAGCACTGCAATAAATGGAATGTTAAAAATTGATAGAAAAATAGTTGAAAATGTATTTCTAGGGAAGTCACTGGTCAGGCAGAACAACGTCTGGCGGGTCTGCTAGTCTATATATATAAAAATGAAATGGTGTTCAGTTGTCGCGCTAAAACTTGAAAACGGCTGAACCAAATTATATACTTCCTTTGGAGGGTTTCTTTGTTATTGCCACGCGCAGGTCATGTATTAAAATCGAAACAAAATATTAGAGGGGCGTGGTGCCTCCCATACAATTTTATTAATTTGGCTGTTATATTTTGTGGCTATGTATGATACAATTGCTATGTATGATACAATTGCTATGTATGATAAAATTGGATCTATATATATATATATTTATGCGAATATTGGTTGTTGTCTTTGTCGTCTATGTTTAGCCGGGGGCATTGGTGCGTTATCGGTAACCTTATAAAACAGCTGATTCGACCAACCTTATGAGGATCAATGTAATCGATTATTGGTGCTACTATCTGTAACGTAACCTTACCGACCAAATGCATTTTGGTTTTTCTCTTACGTTAAGGATACGACTACTGCACCAATGAACCGGCCTTTTATCTTCACTACTGCGCTGTAGATGGCCAGAACGTCAGATGACGGTAGATGGTGCACATCAACACACACACACGCTGTACATAATTGCCTTTGTTGCTGTTTAGATTAGTACAGTAATCTATATCTATATCTATTCTATATATGTATATAAAAATGAAATGGTGTTCAGTTGTAACGCAAAAACTCGAAAATGGCTGAACCAAATTATATACTCACCACCAGATGGCGGTGTTAGTCATGAATTGGTACAAAGTTAATTGAACGATAAATTCTTTATTTCAAAGCTGTTCACGGTAAAAAATGCGAATTTTTTGGAATTTTCCATTGTCAATTGAAGTTTTGCTTTGATGTTACTCTTCGTGTTGCAATCGAACATGCAAAATTTAATGCGCGTTGGTCCATTGATATACATACATATCTTACTAATATACAAAAACGTAAGTGTGTGAGTGACTGAACTTTACGAAATTTTGCACACTAGTTCTTTGGAGTACAGAATAGAAACACGCATACTTATATTTCGATATATTTATCGATAGCAGAGTTATCGGTCAAAATGTAGTTTTACGTAAACTTTGGAGTATTCGCAGAAAATTGGTATCAAACGGTAGTGGAAGAACAGCGTTTTCATTTGGACGTTGGTTCACTTCGATATATTTATCGATAACAGAGTTATCGGTCAAAATGTGGTTTCGGGTAAACTTTGGAATATTCGCACACAATTAATATCAAACGAAAGGGAAAGACGACAGCTTTCATTCGGACTTTGGTTCATTTCGATACATTAATATTCGCACAAAATTGGTATAAAAAGAAAGGGGAAGGCCACAGCTTTCATTTGGACTTTGCTTCATTTATGGAAACATCTATTTTGAGAACGGCTGGACCTAATACACATATCTAAATTTGGAAGGTAGATTTTGTATCCGCTCGAGATGGTTATACGCTAAAAAATAAAGGCATTTGGAAAGGTTTTGGAGATGTCCCTAAAAATGTTGACCAGGGTAACCTTATAAAGTGTTCTTTCAATATGAGCCCGTTTTCGAGATATTTGTCAAAATGTCAACCAGGAGGGGCACTCAATCAAATGAAAGGTGTTGACAAATGATTTAACATGTTTTAGCTATTTTCCCATATAAAACGAAGGTTTTTAGATATTAACCAAAACGTGGACCAAAATTGGAGCTAGAAGGTTTTTGTGAACAAATGGGTCTAAAATGAAAGGTCTGCATGAGAGTTTTAAAATGGAGTAATTTTAAGTCCTTTTGGGATTGGGATTGAGAAAGGGATAGGTATATGGATGACAATTAAAAAGCAATATGAAAAGACAAAAGCATATGAAGAGGATGGACGGAGATAAAGATGTGGAGCTGAAATTAGGAGGGCGACTCACATATTTTAAATGCAAACAAGTTAAAGCTTGGGCAGGACAACGTCTGCCGGGTCTTCTAGTATACATATAAATGTGAAAGTAACAATGTTTCTTACGTTTTCACGCAAAAAATTAATGCTCCTAGCAGTATGAAACTCTGTACACATATTCTCTGTGATCTGGAATGATTCACAGAGATGCTATTATTTTGATAAATTAATCGATAACAGAGTTATCGGCGAAAACAAGGCCCTAAAACCTCAAAATTTCCCTACAATATGAGTATCAACCGAAAGAGGAATACCCCATTTTTAATTTAAACTTCCATATAATTCAACAAATTTATCGATAACTTAATTATAAGTCAAAATATCCAAATATCTTAAAATTTCCCTACAATACGGGTATCAAATGAAAGGGGAGGTCCAAAGGTTTCATTTATAATCATCGGGAAAAATATGATTGCCCAAAAATCTTAAAATTATCCTACAATACGATATCAAACGAAAGGGGCAGCTTTCATACTAACTTTTTGATATTTCCATATACATACATATTTATCGATAAATGAGTTATCGATAAAAATGGTGTTCCAACAAAGCTTAAAAAGGGATATGCTTTTTGTTTTATCAAAATTAGAAAACAAACAAAAAAGATATACTAATTTTTAGGGAGGAACTTATGAAATTTGTTTTCTTCAATAAATTTATATGAAGAAAAATGCACTTAGTTCGTCGAAAAAAAAAAATAAGCGTGCCTCTCTAAAATTTTTGTTTACTTTTTTTCCATTTCAGCTAAATCAAAAATAATTTCCATAGGTACACTGCCGCCCTATGTGGGTATCAGCATATCTATCTTATAAATAAAAATGAATGTGTGTCTGAGGGTCTGTGTGTCCTTTATAGGCCTCCAAAGTACTTAAGCGATTTTTATGAAATTTTCACAGTATATTCTTAGGATCATGGGTTAAAGCATAGGCTACATATATTAATTTTTGGAAAAGTGGGCCACGCCCCAAGGCTATATAAAATTTCAGTTCTTTATAACTCTGAACATATTTGGTCTAAATTAATGATTTTTGAATATGTGTGTCCTTCGGTCAAGATTTATGTAATTTTGGAAAAGTGGCCGGTGCCACGCCCACAGTTTTTGTGTTTTGTTGGTACTTCAATAATGTCCAAAGTTTTTAGTGGATCTCTTTTAAACTTTCCACATTGGTTTAGAAGATTGCTGTGTACGATTTAGGCTATATTAATTTTTGGAAAAGTGGGCAGTTCCAAGACTAAAAGCTAAGTAATATTTCAATTCGTTATATCCCTGAATGTATTTGCTTTAGTGAGATTTTAACGTTCTTAAAACTTAATCAAAGCACTTAATTTTTTTTGTTTGTTATTGCCGTTTATACGTATCCTAAGTATTATAGGATTTTCATAAAATTATAATAGTGGCGTTAGATATAGGATACAATTAAATAAATACTAACTATACATCAGGGCCGTGCGCAGGAATTGGCCTTGGGGGGGGTTTTAATTTAGATTTGCATTCGCATACATTTTTCACTAAGTTAAACATATTTGCTGAAACAGATACCTAGACCCATATATCACAAATTTAAATGTTCTTTAACTTTCCTGAAACTGCATACTCTGATGCCTAAAACTACTATTTTTTTGGTTGTATACATTTTTCTGTATTTGATAGAGAATTGGTGATATGATGGCATATCCCAGCTAACAAAAAGTGCAAAACAAGACTCCTTTCGGAGCCATAAAACGCTCATATCTCAGAACTTTACTCTCCAAAATGAGCTTCTTTCGGAGTCCAAATGGATCGAAAAATCACTATACGCGGGCACTCCAACGGAGTCATAAAAAAAAATCCGAAATGAGTCCGATTTCGATGAATTTGAAGCGTTTTATGACTCTTTTTAAATGAACTTCGGCGTTTATTTGGTGCTTTTCTGAACCTTTTTCGGAGCCTTTTATTCCTCCATTCTGAGGGTTTCTTGAGCCTTCTCAGACGCCTTTCGGAGCCCTTTAATTGGTGTTTTTCTTTCATTCATCCATTCAGAGGGTTTTTGGACACTTTTCGGAGCCTTTTATTGGTGTTTTTCTAAAGCTTATTTGGGGTCGTTTTTTATTTCTTTTGGGTCATAATTTCTTTGCGCAATTTTTCACTCCTAACTATTCTGCCGTCACCAAATCTGACTTTCAAAATTATCCCTATGAGCTACATGGGAACAATTTAATTAATTGTCCGACTATATGCGCCAATGATGTTCTTATTTATCTGAAAACCTTGGAGGAACCTTTTAAATGCGGACCTGATAAGATTCCTACATGCTTCTTGAAGAAGTGTGCTAACAATATTTACCAACCCCTTACCAATTTGTTCAATCTGTCACTAAAGTGTGGTGTTTTTCCAAAAGCATGGAAAGAGTCGTTTCTTCTACCGCTTCATAAAAGCGGAAGCAAGGCTTCTATAGAGAACTATCATGGCATAGCAAAGCTTTCTGCCATCCAAAGAGTGTGTGAAGCTATTGTTACCAATCAGCTTACGAATCCTATCTCTACCTTGATTTCCGACTGTCAACACGGGTTCTGTAAGGGAAAGTCCACCGTTACAAACTTACTTGAATTTACTTTGATTTCAGCAAAGCTTTCGATAAAGTGTGTCACTCGTTACTTATTCATAAACTGGATCAGTTGGGTTTCCAGCCGGGTCTCAATCGCTAGATCTCTTCTTGCCTTAGCGACAGAGCACAAAAAGTAGTGCTTAAAAATTGTGAATCCGAGGTTATTTATGTCTCCTCAGGAGTTCCTCAAGGAAGCCATCTGGGCCCGATTCTGTTCTTATTGTTTATAAATAATATTTCTACAGTAATAGAAAATGTTAATGTATGCCGACGATGTAAATCAGATTTCAATACACTAGTTAATTGGTGCGATTTAAATTATATGCTGCTTAATCTAAAGAAAGGTAAATACATGCATTTTTCGAGAGGAATTTCTCAGCCAGCTTCCTATACAATTAACAATTATAGTCTTGAGAAAGTGTATTATTTTTTTGACCTTGGGGTTACTATGGATTACAAACTCAGTATCAACTACCACATTAAGGTAACAGTCAATAAAGCTAGAGGCGTTCTAGCATTTGTTAAACGATGGTCTAAAGAATTTAGCAACCCTTGTGTAACTAAAACTCTTTACTACATTAGTCAGACCGATACTTGAATACGGTTCTATAATTTGGAACCCACGTTATTAGGTCCACGTGGATCGCTTAGAATTTTTACTATTTCCCTTAAGAGATCTTCACTGGGATCCCTTGTATAATTTGCGAGTCGCTTAAAACTAATTAATCTTCCAACCTTTCTAGTCGGAGGGAAATGCTTGGAATTGTTTTCATGATTAAATTACTAAATGGTTGAATCACAAGCGAAGTGAACTTCAATGTACCTTCTCGTCCATCAAGACATTTTAAACCACTTATCTTGAAACAGTGCCGAACTAATTTTGAATTAAATCAGCCTTTTCGTTGTTTGTGTCAAGATTATAACCCTCATTCTGGTACGTTTGATATTTCAGACTCACTATGCAGAATAAAAATGTCAATTCTTTCTATCCTAAATACATAGCAACAATTTGCTTTCATATCCTTTGATTCTTATTTTTATTCTTAACAATAACTATCCGCTGTCAACTAATTGTTTATTAATTATGTAATCTATTTTTTATCTACCTTACTTAGCTGATGAGGTTTTCTCTGTAGCTGAGCAGTTTTAGATCTCGACGATTAACAAACCAAAGCCTTTCAAAGACTCGGCACGAAAGAACAATCCGCGCGTATTGCGGATGCGCCCCTCACGTCGGTCGGGCGGGATATGGTGGATAATCCGTTGGGAATTATTATTATTATTATTATTATTATTATAAATAATAAAAAATAAGGTTTATGAAGTTTTATTGACACTATTCGGAAAATATGAAATATGCTATGTTTATTTTCCACAGACTATTGATAAACGTCCATGAAAAATGCGATCTTTATCTTCTGTTAGGTAAAATAAAAAAAACCTCAGAAAATGTTTGAAAACATTCAATTGAACGTTGTCGCTCATCTGCTCTCCAACGTTCATTTTCTCACAGTTCTCTTTACGCCTACAACAAAAAGGTTCAGAAAACACTCGAAATATTTCATATAATTGAGCCTTGCAGTTCATTCGCTCTGTTAATTGAAACTGTTCACTGTTTTCATCGGTAAAATTTAAGAACAAAAACTGCCCATACGCTACACAACTTTGTAATTTCGGAAAGCTCCAAGTGCAATTCAAAGTGCCGGACTTATGTATTGGCCAACCTTATTCTTTGCAACTTTCACCAATTTCTTCTTCCGTAAAATTATTTTAACTAATTTTGTCAAAAATTATTAGTCAAGATTCAATACAAAATTTATAAACTGTATTTTGAAAATATTTGTAAAATCATTGCAACTTAGATTTGGCCATGGGGGGGGTTTTAACCCCCAAAACCCCCCCCGTGCGCACGGGCCTGCTATACATCTGCTCAGCAGCGCATAATGGTTTTTGTCATACTCATTGAGTTCAAAAGACACTGCTGTCAAAGAGGATGCTTCCTATCCTTTGTTTTTATATTCATCGCGTAATGAACAGGAGCTAATCATCACCGCACGATAGAACAAATACTTTACGGATCAACAGTAACCAGTAGTGAGCTGGAAGCAGATCAAGGGCATACACACGTACACAAAATGGGCGACGTCAGGCTGAGAGCTTCCCAAATTCTATCTTTGTTTACATGCATTGAAATCAAACAAAAATGTATCCCTTAAAGGGATACAAGTGGCAAATTCTTGCCGATAAATTTTTTATAAATATCCTAGAAAGGATAAAGATTGCAGGGTAACCTGCAGCAATAAAATATGCAAATCAAAGCGCGCATACAAAGTTGAATATAGGCATACTGGGTGGAATATGAAAGAGACCCCGCAACAGATCGGAAAAGGAGCAGCTATATATATATATAAGTATACAAATCTATTAATAAGAAATTATTAGGGCAGCCGCAAAGCTGCCTAAAACAGAGTGGCAAAAATTTATTTTGCTTGATAGGTTTTTTTTATTATTATGGAAGAATAATTGTAAATAGTGAATAAAAAGGTTAAATCTTTTGAAAATAAGGAAAGCGCATTGCCCGACGACCTCGAATACGAGGCCATCAACACTATTGTTGGTAATTTAGAGTGTGAAAGCACACTCAAGGCAATTTTAAGAAATAGAAAGTTAAAAAAGTACAGTATAGAGGAAAACAAAACACTAGCATGGTTAAGAAAATATTGAGAATTTATAGGTATGAAGGGAACCAACCCTCGAAGACGTTAGGTACCCTACAACATTGATAGAAGAAGCTAGGAGAACTTTAATTAAGTATAACTTGTCGGAATCTTAAGTAAGAACAGAAAAAAATGATAGAATAAAATCTTTGCTTAAGAAGAAAAATGTACAAATACATAAAGAAATGAAAAAACATTAAAATATACAATTTTTGTATTTATCATAATTTTTTTGTGATGGGAGGCCAGGAATCCAAACTGGAAAACATGACGCTAATGTCGTTAATTCGTTAAAATAATTGACCACACTGAGGCACTAGATTTCATAAAAATCTTGCTATTAATATTTAACAATTTGCAGTTGCCTAAATTTGTTTCTCAAATTGTACTCGACCCATAACAAATAGCTAAAGAAGAGATAACGAACTGGATAAAATCTAATCTTAAATGTTTTTTTTCATAAATAGATACATTGGAAGATATCCGCACAAGGCTATTTGAGGAAAAATTATTAGTAAAAAAATCGTATATATGTATAAACCAAAGTAGGGAAACAAGAAAGGAAACAATAGTCAAACATTTGACATTGATAAAAGATAGCTTTAATAGATTAGGTACGGAAATAAAAAATATATATAGTAAACTCAGACCTACCCATCAGCAAGAGACAAAACAAATCTTTTCGTATGTCAGAGATAGGTTATTTTCCTCACTATCTTTATACAATATAGATGTAACAGTACCAACTTCATTTGAACACGTTATTCAAATTGATTTTGACAGCTTTTCATTAGAGGAAATTTCAAATATAGTGGAAGCCCATAAAGAAGTCGTAAGTAAGGAAACGCAAACCAAAAGGGTCAAAATGACACAAACAGTAGTAGAGTTTATCAAAACTGTGCCATCGATCTTACCTGAGTTCGATGGCAAACACGAAAACCTACCAAGTTTTATGGATGCTCTTGACATCCTTGAGCAAATCAAAGATGGTCATGAAGCCTTTGCAGTATCAATGATTAAAAAAAGCTAAAAGGTACCGCAAGAAATTATGTAAGCACAGAATCGTTGATTATAGACATTAAAATAAAGCTACAGACAGCTATTAAAGGAGAATCAGTCTAAATTTTGTCAGCAAAACTCCTGAACATCCAACAACGCAGTAAAACCGCAAATCAATACACTGCTGAAATTGAAAAGCTCACAAAATCTCTAGAAGGAGCATACATATCTGACGGACTTTCACCAGAGTTACCAACTAAATACGCTACACAATCAGCGGTAAAAGCCATATGCAAGAACTGCTCTAACGAAAAGGTTAAGGTTATTATGCAAGCTGGTACGTTCACCTTTTTGAACGAAGCCATTTCTAAGTTCACCAAAAGCTGTACTGAAGTAACCGGTAATCCAAATTCTGTGTTGCATTTAACTCGCGAACAATAATTATCGTGGTAGTTTTCAAAAAGGCTACCGAAGTAACAGTTACAGAGGAAATCAAAATCGTAGATATTACAATAATTCTACGCGTAATAGACAAAGTAATAATTTCCAACATCGGAATAGAACTGAATAACTCTTTTTCAACTCTCCTAATAGACACAGGAGCAGATATCTCTGTTATTAAAAAAGGTCAAATTGATAGTAATATCACTATTAATACTTCACCTACAACAGATTTAAAAGGCATTGGTCAAGGCATAACAACTACATTAGGAACAGTTGAAACAGATTTAAAAGATGATTATCTTCTAATTAAGCACTAATTCCACATAGTTGAAGATAATTCCCCAATCCCATGTGATGGAATTTTAGGACTCGATTTTATAACGAAATACAATTGCATTTTGGAATATAATAAAAACTAGCAGACCCGGCAGACGTTGTTCTGCCTGACCAGTGACTTCCCTAGAAATTATATAAATCTTGACTAAAGGACACACATGTCCAAAAATCTTTAATTTAGACCCAATATGTTCAGAGTTATGAAGAATTTGAATTTTATATAGCCTGGGGGCGTGGCACCGCCTACTTTTCCAAAAATTGATATACATATGTGGCCTGAATCGTACACAACAATTTTCTGGACCAATCTGGAGAGTTTAAAAAAGATCCACCAACAACTTTGGACATTATTGAAGTACAAGCCAAACACAAAAAATGTGGGCGTGGCACCGCCCACTTTTCCAAAATTACATAAATCTTGAGCAAAGGACACACATATCCAAAAATCATTAATTTAGACCAAATATGTTCAGAGTTATGAAGAATTGAAGTTTTATATAGCCTGGGGGCGTGGCACCGCCCACTTTTCCAAAAATTAGTATAGCCTATGCTTTAACCCATGATCCCAGGAATATACTGTAAAAATTTCATAAAAATCGGTTGAGTACTTTGGACGCCTATAAAGGACACACAGACACACAGACCCACAGACACATTCATTTTTATTTATAAGACTAGCAGACCCGGCAGACGTTGTTCTGCCTGACCAGTGACTTCCCTAGAAATACATTTTAAAATATTTTTCTTTAACTTTTCATTCCATTTATTGCAGTGCTTTAGGATATACAATGTTTCTGGCTTTAAAGTCTTTGGTAAAAACAAATAAATTTTTTGGATGTCCAACTCAAAAAACGGATCTTTTGAACTCAATGGGTATGACAAAAACCATTATGCGCTGCTGAGCAGATGTATAGTTAGTACTTATTTAATTATATCCTATATCTACCTATAATACTCTGGATATGTATGAACGGCAATAACAAACAAAAAAAATTAAGTGCGTTGATTAAGATTTAAGAACGTTAAAATGTCACTAAAGCAAATACATTCAGGGATATAACGAATTGAAATATTACTTAGCTTGTGGTCTTGGAACTGCCCACTTTTCAGGGATATAACGAATTCAGGGATATAACGAATTGAAATATTACTTAGCTTGTGGTCTTGGAACTGCCCACTTTTCCAAAGAATTTACAAATGTAGCCTATGTACATATGTCGTACCCAACGAAGATTTTAACGTATTGGAAAAGTTTAAAACAGATCAACCATAAACTTTGGACATTATTGAAGTACAAACAAAGCACTGAATACAAAAAATGTGGGCGTGGCACGGTACACATTTCCCAAATTATATAATTCTTGACCAAGGGACACACATATCCAAAAATTATTAGTTTAAACCAAAAATATTCAAAGTTATGATGATTTAAATTTTATATAGCCTGGGGGCGTGGCACAACAATCTTCTGAACCAATCTGGAAATTTAGAGAAGATCGACCATAAACTTTGAACTTATTGAAGTACAAACAAAACACAAAAAATGTGGGCGTGGGACCGCCCACTTTTCCCAAATTATATCCATCTTGACTAAAGGACACACATATCCAAAAATCTTTAATTTAGACTGAATATGTTCAGAGTTATGAAGAATTAAAATTTTATATAGCCTGGGGGCGTGGCACTGGCTACTTTTCCAAAAATTCATATAGCCTGAATCGTACACAACAATTTTCTTAACCAATCTTGAATGTTTAAAAGAGATCGACCATAAACTTTGGACATTATTGAAGTACAAACAAAACACAAAAAAAGGGGCGTGGCACCGCCTACTTTTCAAAAATTACATAAATCTTGACCAAAGGACACACATATCCAGAAATCATTAATTTCGACCAAATATGTTCAGAGCTATGAAGAATTTAAATTTTATATAGCCTGGGGGCGTGGCACTGGCTACTTTTCCAAAAATTGATATAGCCTGAATCGTACACAACAATTTTCTTAACCAATCTTGAATGTTTAAAAGAGATCGACCATAAACTTTGGACATTATTGAAGTACAAACAAAACACAAAAAAAGGGGCGTGGCACCGCCTACTTTTCAAAAATTACATAAATCTTGACCAAAGGACACACATATCCAGAAATCATTAATTTCGACCAAATATGTTCAGAGCTATGAAGAATTTAAATTTTATATAGCCCGGGAGCGTGGCACCGCCTACTTTTCCAAAAATTGATATAGCCTGAATCGTACACAACAATCTTCTGAACCAATCTTGAAAGTTTAAAAGAGATCGACCATAAACTTTGGACATTATTGAAGTACAAACAAAACACAAAAAATGTGGGCGTGGCACCGCCCACTTTTCCAAAACTATATACATCTTGACTAAAGGACACACATATCCAAAAATCTTTAATTTAGACCAAATATGTTCAGAGTTATGAAGAATTTAAATTTTATATAGCCTGGGGGCGTGGCACTGGCTACTTTTCCAAAAATTGATATAGCCTGAATCGTACAAAACAATTTTCTTAACCAATCTTGAAAGTTTAAAAGAGATCGACCATAAACTTTGGACATTATTGAAGTACAGACAAAACACAAAAAATGTGGGCGTGGCACCGCCCACTTTTCCAAAATTACATAAATCTTGACCAAAGGACACACATATCCAGAAATCATTAATTTAGACCAAATATGTTCAGAGCTATGAAGAATTTAAATTTTATATAGCCTGGGGGCGTGGCACCGCCTACTTTTCCAAAAATTGATATAGCCTAAATCGTACACAACAATTTTCTTAACCAATCTTGAAAGTTTAAAAGAGATCGACCATAAACTTTGGACATTATTGAAGTACAAACAAAACACAAAAAATGTGGGCGTGTCACCGCCCACTTGTCCAAAATTACCCAAATCTTGACTACAGGACACACATATCCAGAAATCATTAATTTAGACCAAATATGTTCAGAGCTATGAAGAATTTAAATTTTATATAGCCTGGGGGCGTGGCACCGCCTACTTTTCCAAAAATTGATATAGCCTAAATCGTACACAACAATCTTCTGAACCAATCTTGAAAGTTTAAAAGAGATCGACCATAAACTTTGGACATTATTGAAGTACAAACAAAACACAAAAAATGTGGGCGTGGCACCGCCAACTTTTCCAAAATTACATAAATCTTGACCAAAGGACACACATATCCAAAAATCATTAATTTAGACCAAATATGTTCAGAGTTATGAAGAGTTGTAGTTTTATATAGCCGGGGGGCGTGGTACCGCCTACTTTTCCAAAAATTGATATAGCCTAAATCGTACACAACAATCTTCTGAACCAATCTTGAAAGTTTAAAAGAGATCGACCATAAACTTTGGACATTATTGAAGTACAAACAAAACACAAAAAAAGGGGCGTGGCACCGCCCACTTTTCAAAAATTACATAAATCTTGACTGAAGGACACACATATCCAGAAATCATTAATTTAGACCAAATATGTTCAGAGCTATGAAGAATTTAAATTTTATATAACCTGGGGGTGTGGCACCGCCTACTTTTCCAAAAATTGATATAGCCTAAATCGTACACAACAATCTTCTGAACCAATCTTGACAGTTTAAAAGAGATCGACCATAAACTTTGGACATTATTGAAGTACAAACAAAACACAAAAAATGTGGGCGTGGCACCGCCCACTTTTCCAAAATTACATAAATCTTGACTGAAGGACACACATATCCAGAAATCATTAATTTAGACCAAATATGTTCAGAGCTATGAAGAATTTAAATTTTATATAGCCGGGGGGCGTGGCACCGCCTACTTTTCCAAAAATTGATATAGCCTAAATCGTACACAACAATCTTCTGAACCAATCTTGACAGTTTAAAAGAGATCGACCATAAACTTTGGACATTATTGAAGTATAAACAAAACACAAAAAAAGGGGCGTGGCACCGCCTACTTTTCCAAAATTACATAAATCTTGACTGAAGGACACACATATCCAGAAATCATTAATTTAGACCAAATATGTTCAGAGCTATGAAGAATTTAAATTTTATATAGCCTGGGGGCGTGGCACCGCCTACTTTTCCAAAAATTGATATAGCCTAAATCGTACACAACAATTTTCTTAACCAATCTTGAATGTTTAAAAGAGATCGACCATAAACTTTGGACATTATTGAAGTACAAACAAAACACAGAAAAAGGGGCGTGGCACCGCCCACTTTTCAAAAATTACATAAATCTTGACCAAAGGACACACATATCCAGAAATCATTAATTTCGACCAAATATGTTCAGAGCTATGAAGAATTTAAATTTTATATAGCCTGGGGGCGTGGCACTGGCTACTTTTCCAAAAATTGATATAGCCTGAATCGTACACAACAATTTTCTTAACCAATCTTGAATGTTTAAAAGAGATCGACCATAAACTTTGGACATTATTGAAGTACAAACAAAACACAAAAAATGTGCTCGTGGCACCGCCCACTTTTCCAAAATTACATAAATCTTGACCAAAGGACACACATATCCAGAAATCATTAATTTAGACCAAATATATTCAGAGCTATGAAGAATTTAAATTTTATATAACCTGGGGGTGTGGCACCGCCTACTTTTCCAAAAATTGATATAGCCTAAATCGTACACAACAATCTTCTGAACCAATCTTGACAGTTTAAAAGAGATCGACCATAAACTTTGGACATTATTGAAGTACAAACAAAACACAAAAAATGTGGGCGTGGCACCGCCCACTTTTCCAAAATTACATAAATCTTGACTGAAGGACACACATATCCAGAAATCATTAATTTAGACCAAATATGTTCAGAGCTATGAAGAATTTAAATTTTATATAGCCGGGGGGCGTGGCACCGCCTACTTTTCCAAAAATTGATATAGCCTAAATCGTACACAACAATCTTCTGAACCAATCTTGAAAGTTTAAAAGAGATCGACCATAAACTTTGGACATTATTGAAGTACAAACAAAACACAAAAAATGTGGGCGTGGCACCGCCAACTTTTCCAAAATTACATAAATCTTGACCAAAGGACACACATATCCAAAAATCATTAATTTAGACCAAATATGTTCAGAGTTATGAAGATTTGTAGTTTTATATAGCCTGGGGGCGTGGCACAACAATCTTCTGAACCAATCTGGAAATTTAGAGAAGATCGACCATAAACTTTGAACTTATTGAAGTACAAACAAAACACAAAATATGTGGGCGTGGCACCGCCCACTTTTCCAAAATTATATACATCTTGACTAAAGGATACACATATCCAAAAATCTTTAATTTAGACCCAATATGTTCAGAGTTATGAAGAATTTAAATTTTATATAGCCCGGGAGCGTGGCACCGCCTACTTTTCCAAAAATTGATATAGCCTGAATCGTACACAACAATCTTCTGAACCAATCTTGAAAGTTTAAAAGAGATCGACCATAAACTTTGGACATTATTGAAGTACAAACAAAACACAAAAAATGTGGGCGTGGCACCGCCCACTTTTCCAAAACTATATACATCTTGACTAAAGGACACACATATCCAAAAATCTTTAATTTAGACCAAATATGTTCAGAGTTATGAAGAATTTAAATTTTATATAGCCTGGGGGCGTGGCACTGGCTACTTTTCCAAAAATTGATATAGCCTGAATCGTACAAAACAATTTTCTTAACCAATCTTGAAAGTTTAAAAGAGATCGACCATAAACTTTGGACATTATTGAAGTACAGAGAAAACACAAAAAATGTGGGCGTGGCACCGCCCACTTTTCCAAAATTACATAAATCTTGACCAAAGGACACACATATCCAGAAATCATTAATTTAGACCAAATATGTTCAGAGCTATGAAGAATTTAAATTTTATATAGCCTGGGGGCGTGGCACCGCCTACTTTTCCAAAAATTGATATAGCCTTAATCGTACACAACAATTTTCTTAACCAATCTTGAAAGTTTAAAAGAGATCGACCATAAACTTTGGACATTATTGAAGTACAAACAAAACACAAAAAATGTGGGCGTGTCACCGCCCACTTGTCCAAAATTACCCAAATCTTGACTACAGGACACACATATCCAGAAATCATTAATTTAGACCAAATATGTTCAGAGCTATGAAGAATTTAAATTTTATATAGCCTGGGGGCGTGGCACTGGCTACTTTTCCAAAAATTGATATAGCCTGAATCGTACACAACAATTTTCTTAACCAATCTTGAATGTTTAAAAGAGATCGACCATAAACTTTGGACATTATTGAAGTACAAACAAAACACAAAAAATGTGCTCGTGGCACCGCCCACTTTTCCAAAATTACATAAATCTTGACCAAAGGACACACATATCCAGAAATCATTAATTTAGACCAAATATGTTCAGAGCTATGAAGAATTTAAATTTTATATAGCCGGGGGGCGTGGCACCGCCTACTTTTCCAAAAATTTATATAGCCTAAATCGTACACAACAATTTTCTTAACCAATCTTGAAAGTTTAAAAGAGATCGACCATAAACTTTGGACATTATTGAAGTACAAGCAAAACACAACAAATGTGGGCGTGGCACCGCCCACTTTTCCAAAATTACATAAATCTTGACTGAAGGACACACATATCCAGAAATCATTAATTTAGACCAAATATGTTCAGAGCTATGAAGAATTTAAATTTTATATAGCCGGGGGGCGTGGCACCGCCTACTTTTCCAAAAATTGATATAGCCTAAATCGTACACAACAATCTTCTGAACCAATCTTGAAAGTTTAAAAGAGATCGACCATAAACTTTGGACATTATTGAAGTACAAACAAAACACAAAAAATGTGGGCGTGGCACCGCCAACTTTTCCAAAATTACATAAATCTTGACCAAAGGACACACATATCCAAAAATCATTAATTTAGACCAAATATGTTCAGAGTTATGAAGAGTTGTAGTTTTATATAGCCTGGGGGCGTGGCACCGCCCACTTTTCCAAAAATTAATATAGCCTATGCTTTAACCCATGTTCCCAAGAATATACTGTGAAAATTTCATAAAAATCGGTTGAGTACTTTGGACGCCCATAAAGGACACACAGACACACAGACACACAGACACGCAGACACACAGACACACAGACACACAGACACACAGACACACGTTCATTTTTATTTATAAGATAGATGATATTTATCTCGGAACTATACTTTTCGACTTAGGCGATTATTGCTTATGACCACAGATATAGGGATGGAACGCCTTCTTGAAAGGTTACCGCCGACTGTACCGTTATAAGTCAAAAACTTGATACATTTTTTTTTTCAAAAAGCACACCCGTCGGCAGTACTCGACAAGCCATCGAGTATATTCTGTAATGGAAAGGCTTTTCACTAAAAGTTGATATGTCTTGAAAGATTCCGTTCGAACCACATAACAAATTGCAAGAAAAGCTCTGCCTTCTTTTCCTCAGTGGTTTATGGCTCCAAATTATTATATTTAGGGGATTCACAAGGTGTCATAAAGTCATATGTCATATAACAATACAACGAAAATTGTATAACACTTGTGAGCACACCTCCATAAATCTGAGCGATATTTTCCATTTTGATCAGCTGATCGCCCGAAAACATTAAAAATGCCAAGGGAATCTGAATTTCGCAGCTACAAAATAAGAATCACAATTAGAATTTGTAAAAAAAGAAGATAGGAAGGTATGGAAGGTAGCAACAAAATGTTTATGACTGTTATAACAGTTATCACAATATGACTTGATATGACAGTTTTGTGAATCCCCTAATTGTTTTTCATTTACTTTGCTAAGTGAATCCAAAGTATTGCTGTTCCTAGTAGTTTATGAAACTAGATAAAGATTTTCGTAAGTTGAGACCATTTAGTTATCGGATGTGATGAGAAAAGCAAACGTTTTATAGAAAAAAATGTGACAAGGATTTGTTGAATTTGTTCATCCAAGATTTCGCACTGCTTTCACACTTGACCTTTGCTTAAATGCTTTAGAATATTTACCATTGCCCTAAAACAGATTCTGGAGTATTTGTTGAATACAAATCTCGGTCATTCAATTTGGAATCCATCAGATATGAATTTAGCCGAATGCTGCGTACGTACAATTTTCGTACTTCTTATTTAAATGCAGTACTATGACCATATGTTTTACGAGACTTAAAACTAAGCTGGGTGTATAAATTTTCAAAGCCTTCAAGTGACTTGATGCCCTCCTTAACATTTTTTTAATATTCTCTACTATTAAAATACGAGTATGTGCCAATAAAGATGGGCCATTCATGTCTTTTCTGTTTTGTTCAATGTGAAAATAGAGTTAATCTCCTCAGATTCGATTGTTGTTAATCCAGGCAAAGAGTAAATTTTTTTGGTTGGTATAGCAATTTTGTTCCGAGAAAATCATTATTTCACAAATATAAAATTTCATCATCCCACGCCCAAATAACTCTCACTAGGTGGGAATTCACAATTTACGAACTACAATTAATATGCGTTTCATTACGTGACTTCATCAAGTCTGAAATCTATAAATCAGGAAAGTAAGCAGCAATTGATCGAATATGAAGCCAAAATCATTAGCACGGCGCGTTAGGTTGAAATTGTCTGTTATCAGGCACACAAAGACCACACTTTTACACATTTTTATATTTACACCCGGGTCGCTCGACTACATACGAGTAAAGACATACTTAGTAATGGTACTCATTTATAGTAGCAAACTTGTTGCATATGTTGCAAACGTCGCGAAATGGCAAAGTCGCAACTGAACTGTCAATTTTTGTATGCAATTTGCTTTGCGACAGAATGGCAACTATGCGAGCCTATTTTGAGTGGCATCTATGCAAATTTGTCGCAAAACATCAGCTGATCATTAAAAGAAGAGAAAGAAAACCGCGCACAAAATTTTCTGCAAAAATGGAAGAAGTAAGTATATTTAACTTTTATGCACTAATATTTATCTTTAAATAACAATTGTCTGTTCTATGTATATGTAGATGCGTTTACAGAAAAAACGTGCACGGTTAAATGGAACTTTTAGGTGGACAGAACAATTAACAAAAGACTTAGTGACCACTATAGTGGAAAATGTAGCAGCTAATCCGGAACAATTTGAGGTAAAATTTTTTGTCTTTTCCAATCGGTGGTATAACATTAAATAAATTAATTGCAGAAACCGACTGCTCAGAAGTTCTATGAGCGTATTGCAGCAAACTCAACAACGTTAGGTAACATTAAATGGGATATTATGCGCACAA
Source organism: Sphenella marginata (assembly GCA_951509765.1). NCBI lineage: Eukaryota > Metazoa > Arthropoda > Insecta > Diptera > Tephritidae > Sphenella > Sphenella marginata. The sequence continues at coordinate 119,784,309 of OX608078.1, forward strand.
AAATGAGGCACCTTTAAACGAATTTTTCGTCCGCACTAAAATGGAAGGGTGAAACTGGTGCGGGGTTGCTCGAAAGTGGAGATGTAAAAAGTGTGGAAGATTACATAAACAAAATGTGTCCACTTTATGATGACATGTACGCAATATTTGGACAGCGCGTTAATGTGCAGCCGCCGGCCATATATCAATCGTCTATGCCAGTTACAGCGTTTGCTCCAATTGCAGTAGATATCATGGAAGAAAATGAATCAACAAGCTTACCTGATAGTCCTTTGGTCAGTCCATCAGTAATGCTTCCTTCTCCATCAGAGTTGCAAGTCCGTCTGTCCCGTCCGTCGCATCAGGCGCTAGCACGCTTAATACCACTACACCAAAGCGAAATTTAAAAAGACCCCATAACTCAAGCCCATTTGCTTTATTATTTGAAATTCAAACGAAAAAAGTGGAATTAGAATCACAAAAACTAGAACTCGAGAAAGAAAAAGAGAAAAACAAATTTGAGTTGCAGAAACTACAACTGGAGAAGGAAGAAAGGATCGAAATGGAGAAGCTAAGACTGGAGCACGAAAGAATGAAAAGTGCTGACATATCATAACATAAAATTCTTGTTTTGAATGTGTAATGTGAACTACTTATATTTAAATTAAATGTTTAAGAAAACAATTCGCTTTTTTTTATTGAATATGTAGTGTTTAGAGGTTTGTTGTTGTTGTTGTTGTAACGCTACGTTGCCCTGCCTAGGTAGTCAGTATCTACCCGATATTGTCATCAAACTCTTCTAACGGATATGGGTGTTAGAAGAGTAGGCTCGGTTGAGCAGACAAAAAGATGATTTGTATTATGGGGGGACAAGCCGCATGCCGGACAAACATTAGGCAAGTCGGGGTTCAGTCTGGATAGGTAAGAGTTTAACCTATTACAATATCCAGACCGGAGTTGAGCCAGCATCACCCTAGTCTCCCTAGGCAGCACGCGCTCCTCTTTGCCAACGGGTGGCGTTGTTGCCTGAAGAACAGCGTTCACCGGGAGAGAGCCGACAAAGGAGTTTACCGAATTCGTATGGCTGAGGGTGAGGGCCTGCCGGTGCACCTTAGGATCAAACGGCGTGGAAATCAGGTGCCGGATCTCATCGAAGTGTTTACGTAGATGGCTCCTTATGCTCCTTGGGGGCGGATTCTCGTTGACCAGGCGTCTGTTCGGATGCTGCAGTTTGCAACAGTTGTACAGGAATTGCCTGGTCAACATCTCGCTATGCTCTTTAACGGCGAGCATTTTCGCTTCGTTATAAAGGTGATGCTCAGGAGACATAAGAAGACACCCAGTGGCGGTACGAAGGGCGGTGTTTTGGCAGACCTGTAGCCTCGTCCAGTGTGTGTCAGCTAGCCCCGGCGACCATATTGGCGTCGCGTAGCTCAGTACTGGCTGGCCAATTGCTTTATATGTAGCTAGTAACGTTTCGTTGTCATACCTCCCAGCCATGTCCGAATTCTTCGCCGAGAGAAATCTGGCACTGTCTCCGAATAAGTCCTCGGCCACCCTATTCACGACGTGGACAACGCAAGTGAACATGGAATTAGACGTCTACGTTGATAGTGTCAAGCTACCAACTGTCTCACACCCCAAAATCTTAGGGGTGACGTTTGATAACATGTTCAAATACGGCGCTCATGTAACCGCATTTGCCAATAAAGTCCAAAGCCGTAACAAAATAGTCAAGTCCCTAGCTGGCAGCACTTGGGTTAAAGAGTTAATGCGAGAGCAGAGTTCTTCAACGGAGGGGCCTGTTGCCAGAATCGTACAATCGTCGGCGTAAGAGACGATCGAGACACTGGTGGGGGGGAAGTTTCGATATATAATAGTTAAACAGAAACGGGGATAGGACACCACCCTGTGGCACCCCTTGTTTAACTATTCTGGGTTTTGATCTGGCGCCTCTGAGCTCAACCGACGATTGACGACCACTTTTGATTCATTTAGTTTAGCTTAGTTTAGTTTAGTTTAGATTAATGATTAATTTGTATACAAACATATGCATAGATTTAGGTACACATTGAACTTCAATTTATTCCAGAAAAGTAAACAAGCTATTTGATTATTACTACAAACTAATTTCTTGATTGTTTGCATGATTCAACATTTCGTAGATGGTTCGTCGCACTGCTTCCCCTTCATTACCTCCAGCTACAGACTCTAAAGCGTCGTTGTGTGATTCCTCAAGTTCGTAATCGAAACGATCGTCTAGTTGAAGTATTAGGTTGTGCAACAATGCACAGCAGAGAATCCATTTGTTAACTTTTTTCATGTCATTAGCATCCTTGATTTGAAGTCTCAAACTTTTCAAGCTGCCAAACCTTTCTTTCATCATTCCATAACAATGTTCAATTCTTATCCTATAACGACTGAATATTTTGTTAAAAAAAGTGCGCTTAACCTGTGTTAGCTCCCTAGAGTTTTCTCTAAATGGTGTTATAACAGTGCGTGACAGTTTATAGGCACTGTCACCAGCGATCCATTCAGCTCCTCCAAAAAACGAATCAGATTCATTCGACAATTCGCAGTTGTTAAAAATTCGTGCATCATGTACGCTACCTGGATAGCCTAGCACTAAATGTCTAATTTGAAGCCTATGATCACAAACGGTTTGAACTTTAACCGAGTATTGGTGCTTTCGTGAAAAGTAAGCTTCTGGGTCTTGAGAAGGTTTTTCCGCCAAAGGAATTTCGGTACCATCGACGTATCCCACACAATTTGGCAATTCACCCCAAGTCTCTGACACGAGCTTTTTACGTTCATCCGCATTTGGCCAAAACAGATAACGATCTTTATGCTTTAGCAGGGCATTAAAAATTCGCTCAGTCAAATTCTAATAAAAAGAAATGGTCAATATTCACTTAACAAAACAGTGAAGGGCACTAACCTGAATAATACCACCATCACTAACTCCAAACAAGCCAGCAATCTTAGATAGAGTAGCACCTTCGCCGCTTGAGCCTAACCGGTATAATACAATTGCTAATTGTGTTTCAAGAGGGAATTGTTTGCAAGAACGTATCTGGTTGAAGACCTCATCGTCCTTTATCAAATTTAAAATAAAGTCAAAGGTTTTCCAGTTTACGCGCGTAATTTTTTTGAATCTGTTTTCATCAAGTTCCCATAAGACGTCTTTAAAAAATCCTTACACTTCGGAACGCTATTTTGAAAAAACGGCACGCTGTCTCTGCATTCCTCGCCCATTCCAAAACAATCAGAAGACCCTCCAATATTTCATCTTCTTTTCTTCCCTTCTCTTCTACCAGTAAACACAATTTTACTAATATGAAGCAAAATAACAATTTAAAAATATGCATACCTTCGTCCTCACAAAACATTTCTATAATCATTAAATCATTTAATGCAGCTTCCTCCAATAATCTGAGAAGTTTTTGTTTTTCGCTTACTCGAGGCATTTTTTTTTAACAAATAACAAATAAATTGCTGAACAGATAAACAGCTGACTTGTAAGAGCTTTGCCATTATGTTTTGCCATTGGTCACTCATTTAACAATAGTGGCAACTTTGTAATTTTGCAATTGTTATACGAGTATACATGCGAAATTAAATGAGTACCATTAGTATATGTCTACTTTCGAAAAGTATTGTGCGATAGTTATTTTTACGTAATTATTGCATAGGTGACGTATATTTATTTATCTTATTTTATTGATAATTCACAAATGAGATAATTTTTATTACTTTTGCTAACTTTTCCGGAACTTATGAGCGGTTGCTTACGAAATTATTTTATCATGATTGACGTATGTAATGGATTTGTGGAAAGCCTACGTCATAGTGGTGGAAAGAGAAACTCTATAACCAATAAACAATTTCGTTGGGTGTAGATTTCAATTCCATTTGAATTTCATAATTGAGTAGTTGCGTGCAAAAGGGGCACAAAGTGAAATGTGCCCTTTTTGTGTAAAATGGCTAATTAGAAAGAATAATCTATGTTTTCTCTCCCCTCCAAATATGAATTTGATATCTTTTAAACTGGCTAAGCAACATCAAAAAATGTTGAGCTATAGTATGTATATGAGTACTTGTTATTTTTTTCCAAAATTATGATTTGTAGCTCATACGCTCGTACAGTGTTTTTCATATACACTACCCGAAATACCTATAAATGCATTAATTTTATTGCATTTTTCACTTTTTTCAACCAATTTTTTATACATAATACCTATGAATTATTTTTAAAAGTGTATGCAAAATTCGCAATAATTCAATGCATTTTCATCAAAATTTTAAAGTTTTTTCTGAGAATTTTTCGATTTTTTTGAAGTAGGTAAATTTCACCGTCACTTACGTTACATCGCAAGTAAAATTGTATGATTCAAACTCAAATTGCATTACCATTTGCACGTTTTAGTACACGAAAAATGGTTTATTACTTGGAGTTTAGCTACTCAAAGCTGCTATGCCTAAACTTTTTATTTAAATTCTAAAAACATACTAAATACGGACTCAAATTCCGTCGTCACTGACGTTACAATTTTAGGACTAGGGGTTTTGGACACCGGTGATCTATTCAAATTTCTGCGAAACCCCTTGGCAGAATTAAATTCCAATGTTTGGGAGATTATTAGAAATAGAATGAAGTCTTTATTTAAATCTTTGTTATTAGGACTTTTATAAAGATGTAGCATGCATAGTTAATTATGTACCGTCACTGACGTTACGTAAAATTCGTCACTGACGTTACCTCCGAAGTAACAGAAAAAAAGTCGACTAGGTTTTCTTTTATGGACGTGATAACAAACAGGTCAATTGATTTATTTCAGAAAATCGTGAAAGGGTTTATCTTCAGGTGTCCTTTGCTCAGTTTAGACTTTTTTAGCTGGTTTTGCTCATACGCCAAGTACTAATTGTATTACAAGAAATATTGTTCGAGTCTATTGTGTGGAATATTTATACATAGACATTCAATATATATACAAAGGATCTTTACGTTTTAATAAAAAAAAAAAAAAAAAATTTAAGCAAAAATAAAAAGTTTGTTTGAAAAGGTGGGTAAGAACGTAAGCGTTCGTCACTGACGTTACAAAAGCGCAACGGTTTTTTTTAGATTGCATACTATTTTAAAAACAAATTTACTTTACATAGTTTATGTAGTTACCTCGTAGATGGAGAATCGAAGATTTTAAATTGATTGGCAGAAAACTATATATTTTATGCCTTAAAATGCTTATTTTCGTCACTTACGTTACAAAAAAAGGCGCACAACAATTTTTTTTTCTACACTCAAAAATGTTTGTGCAAATTTTTCATACTTTTCAAAATTTCACTAAGAATTAAAATAAAAGTAACATGTAATGCCTGGTTACTAAGATTCACACAGCATAACAAATATAAAGTAGTTTCTTAACAAGGTGTAGTGTGTCCAATGCATGCACATGCCTACATACAGACGGTATATTAAAATATATATATATGTATCCAAAACGCTTGCATATATAAATGCTTACACATATATGCAAGCGCTAGCAGCGGCTTAATTACCGACCGCCAACGTAAACAAACTCCCAGCCAAAATTATTGCTGATGTTATGTATTTTGGCTATGCGTAGTTTTCCCACGAATTGTGCAAACTCTTTTATATGCTTTGACAAAATATGTATATTTATGTATGTGCATATGTACATACATATGCACACGCATGCATTGGAATGCATTCTCTCTTGATTCTCTTTTACTTTAATATGTAAGAATTAGAGTAAATATGTATCGTAGTAAATAAGTAAAAAGTAAGAAATATTTTGTATAAATAGGCTAACATTTTTATAATAAAACAGAATGATTCTTTGGCACACAGCCAACACACCAATTTCTATTTTATTCTTTGGATTCCCCATTCTTCAAAGCGATCCTGCTTACGAATCTGTAAATAAGGACAAACGTAGCAAAGAAATTTGCTGCAGTCCTTTCAATAATATTAGGACAGGACATACGTAGCAAGGCAACTTGCTGCTGTCCTTTTAATAAAAATAAGACCAGGACAAACGTAGCAACTTGCTGCTGTCCTTTTTAATAAATCAAAAAAAACTAGGACAAACGCGGCAATACAATTAGCTGCTGTCCTCGTAAATTAATTCAAAATACAGATCCGCGAATATTTTATGGACGATTTCGGTAAAATCTTAAAAAAGTGGGAACACCAACCACGTTGAATTCTTTGAGCTGCTTCAGCTCGTCCTGGAAGTCTAACTGCTGCGTTGTTCGAACGATGACCATAAGCGAGACTTTTAGTTCAAGCACTGTCAATGAAATTCCCGATTGGTGTGATCGTTTTCTGGTCCGATTGATGAATCTTAACTTGTATCCTGCAACTCTTCGTAATATGTTGAAAGAGCCATTATGTCGGGTGTCATGAAGCATGCTTTCCTGAACAATGGTACTTGTTACAGGCACTGATGTCAGCTTCTTGCGTTCCATGTTAGTAGACAGAAAAATGTCTTTACAAGTCGTTATAAGCGGCATAATAAGTGGAATATAGAAACCAACTAAAGCAGATGCAAGATGTTCCCGAAGACCAATAGCCTCCTGGAGTATTTTTCTTATTAGCTTAGATTAATTTGAATATTAAGAATTCCAATATGTACTAACGTTTTTTTTAAATAAACTAAAAATTCATAGGGATAAAAACCCTAGATAGATGAAGACAATTTTTCTCCATTGTAGTGTTTAAAGAAAATTTTTTTTTTAATTAACAATAAAATCTTGTTATGGAGAAAGCTTTACCTGATAACCTTGATTACGAGGCTATCAACAGTATCGTTGATAACTTGGAATCAGCAAGCACACAAGAGGCACTTGAAAAATTAAGAAAGATAAAAGCTTATAGGCAGGCGGAAAAAGATCTAGTTTGGCTTAGGAAATGGTGGAGACTAATTGAAATGCCTAGGGAACCCACAATTGAAAACGCATTAGAACCATTATGGACCACTTGTGAGGAAAAATATAGATTCGAGGTCAAATTTGTGGGACGAACAGACCCACATTAGGGAAAATTTTGTTTCCATTTAAATATTGTACTTTTTCTTTCTTTTTGTCAATGGGAGGCCACGAATCGAAATTGGAAGAGCCTAATGCGAATGTGATCAATTCCATTCAAGTAATTGACCACACGGAAGCATTGGACTTCATAAAGGTATTGCTCTTGATTGTGACGGTCTGCACATGTCTGAATCTGTTTTTAAAAATATACTCAATCCATAACAAGGTATTGAAGATGAAATACCTGAGTCGCGCCGACGGACTGGATAAAGTCTAAGAATTTCTCTACCTATTCCAAATGAGTAAATGGGATGAAATTCTTACAAAGCTGAATGAGGAAAAAACCAACGCAGAAAAATCATATAAATGCATATGCAAAAATATAAAAATAAAAGCAGAGACAGTAAAGAAACATCTCAATGTTATACTGCTGTCACTAAATAACACGGGAAAGATAATAAAATCCATAAATAATACCCTCACAACAGCTCACCAGTCAGAATCCTACCAAATATACACATATATTAGGGACAAATTGGTATCATCATTATCAAGATATAATATCGATATTGTGATACCTACATCCTACGGGAAAAACATCGAAATTGATTTCGACACATATTTGATCGAAAGCGAATCAGATATTGAGGAAAAACAAGAAACAGGCCCTGCTGCAACTTCCTCGAAACAGCCAACAGTTGCACTAACGGAAGGAAGTGCACAAACAGACTCCAAAATGGCACAAGCGATCACAACTTTTATTAAAACTGCGTCATCGATCTTACCAGAGTTCGATGGCAAGGCAGAAAACCTACCTAGTTTTCTGGACGCCCTCGATATCCTCGAATTAATCAAAGAGGACCACGAGGCTATCGCAGTATCTCTTATTAAAACAAAACTAAAGGGCACAGCTAGAAATTATATAAGCTCTGAAACGACCATAGTAGCAATCAAACAAAAATTAAAAACAGCAATTAAAGGCGAATCAGTTGAAGTTTTGACAGCAAAACTCCTGAATGTGCAACAGCGGAGCAAAACGGCAAACCAATACACTGCCGAAATTGAAAAATTAACAAAATCATTGGAAGGAGCATACATATCTGACGGATTAACGCCAGAACTAGCATCCAAGTATGCAACACAATCAGCCGTAAAAGCTATGTGTAAAAATTGCTCCAATGACAAGGTAAAAACTATAATGCAAGCCGGAACGTTCAACTCAATGAACGAGGCTATATCAAAATTTACTAACAGTTGCACAGAGGTGACTGGTAACCCAAATTCCCTTTTGCACATTCGCCAGCAAAATTATTTTAGAGGTAACTTCAGCAGAGGTTATCAGAACGGTAATTATAGAGGTAATCAAAGAAGAACATTCAATAACTACAATAACAATAATAACCGATCAAATAACCAAAGATCCGGTCGAAGTTTCGGATCGCGAGGAAATACTCGCAATAATACTAGAAATGTCCGAACTGCTACGCAACAGGGAAACCAACAAACTCCACCTCAATAAATAAAAAATTATATGTTTTAAATTTACACCTAAATAGCTACATATCTTCCAAGACAACTCTGAATGATTCCATTTCAACCCTCCTGATCGATACAGGAGCGGATATTTCAATTATAAAAAAGGGTCAAATTGACGATCATGTCACTATTAACAATTCACAAAAAACAGATTTAAAAGGAATTGGCCAAGGCATAACAAGCACTTTTGGCACCGTTAAAGCAGATTTAAAGGATGATTATCTATTGATTAAACACAAGTTTCATATAGTAGAAGACAATTTTCCAATTCCATGTGATGGAATACTGGGTTTAGATTTTATCAAAAAATATAATTGCATTTTAGATTACAACAAAGATGGGGACACCCTAATATTGAGACCGTATGATTACCCAGAAAACATAATAATTCAGATGACTAGCAACCCAACAATTGATAGTATTTCAATACCAGCAAGATCAGAAGTAGTAAGACAAATTAAAGTTAAAAATAATAAATATTCAGAATTACTAATTCCACAACAAGAATTGGCTGAAGGTATATTTATTGCAAATACCTTAGCAGATTCACACCAAACATTTATTAGAATTATAAATACAACAGATAAAAATGCAACTTTTCATGAATTTAATATAAAGACAGAAAATTTGAATGATTATACAATATTTAACAATAATAAAATAGAAAATGAGTCCAACAATATAGAAAAATTAGAAAGACTAAATAAAAACTTTCCACAGTTTGCAAATAAATCACTTAATGAATTATGCACAGAGTTCATTGATATTTTTTCATTAGAATCAGAACCAATTACCACTAACAACTTTTACAAACAAAAACTCCATATGAAAGATAATAATCCAGTTTATGTTAAAAACTATAGAATACCAGAAGCCCACAAGAGCGAAATAAGTAAACAAGTAAATAAATTAATTAAAGACGATATAATAGAACCTTCAATGTCTGAATTTAATAGTCCAATTTTACTAGTACCGAAAAAATCACTCCCTAATAATCAAGAAAAAAGATGGAGAATGGTTGTCGACTACTGACAAGTAAATAAAAAATTAACCGCAGATAAATTCCCTTTACCAAGAATAGATGACATATTAGATCAATTAGGAAGAGCTAAATATTTTTCATGCTTAGACTTAATGTCAGGCTTTCATCAAATAGAACTTAGCCCAGAATCGAGAGATATCACGTCATTTACGGCCGACAATGGCACGTACCGCTTTAAAAGATTACCGTATGGTCTTAAGGTAGCACCAAACTCATTTCAGAGAATGATGACATTAGCATTCTCAGGCTTAAAACCTTCACAAGCATTCCTATACATGGACGATTTAGTCGTACTAGGATGCTCCGAAAAGCATATGATCAAAAATTTACGAGACGTTTTCGCAACTTGTAGAAAATATAATTTAAAATTGCATCCAGATAAATGCATATTTTTCAACCAGGAAGTAACTTATCTTGGTCATAAATGCACAAGCAAAGGCATTTTGCCAGATCCCAGTAAATTTGAAACTGTTAAAAACTACCCAACTCCTAAAAATGCAGATGAGGCGAAACGATTCGTCGCATTTTGCAATTATTATCGGAGATTTATTCCAAATTTTGCGGAATACTCTAGAATATTGACAAGACTTTGTAAGAAAAATGTAGTTTTTGATTGGACGGAGGATTGTAAAAAATCCTTTGACTATTTGAAAGCTGCGTTAATGAGCCCTAATGTTCTACAGTATCCCGATTTCAGTAAACAATTCTGTATAACAACTGACGCAAGTGGTTATGCTTGCGGGGCTATGCTAAGCCAAGAGTATGAAGGAAAACAATTACCAATTGCATATGCATCTAGATCGTTTACAAAAGGAGAAATTAATAAAGCAACAATTGAGAAGGAATTAGCGGCCATTCATTGGGCCATAACCTATTTTAGACCATATGTCTACGGAAGAAAATTCTTGGTCAAAACAGACCACAGACCTTTAACGTTCCTATTTTCGATGAAAAACCCTTCATCAAAATTAACTAGAATCAGATTGGATTTGGAAGAATATGATTTCGAGGTGGAGTATATAGCAGGGAAAGAAAATTATGTAGCAGACGCGTTATCGCGCATTAATATTAAAGATTTAAAAGAAATGTCAGTAGAAGCATGTAAAATATTAAAAGTTACGACTAGATCGGAAACTAAGAAAAACCCCAGTAGTAAAAATGAAGAAATAAAAAGTCACAGAGAGAACCCAATCATATATGAAGCGCTATATAAATGTGAAGTAAAAAGACTAGTCCAGCTCGTTTTCGATCCTCCGAAATTATGTTTCAAAAAAGGAAAGAAAATTTGCAGCGAAATTAATATAGAAAACCTAATTGTTGAGGCGAAGATTGACTTAAGTCAATTCTTTGCCAGGCTTATGAAAGAAGCCGGCAATTTGGGAATTGAAAAAATACAGTTGTCCTTAGGAGACAAATTGTTTAAGAATAATTATACCCGGGTAGACACATTTAAAGAAATTGGTACCAAAGTTCTCAAAAATTTAATTATAGCATTAACTCCGGAGGTTATGCATGTGACAAATAAGGAAAAAATTAAAGAAATTCTTCATAAATATCATGACGATCCTGTTTTTGGTGGCCACCCAGGAATAAATCGCATGACTAATAAAATAAGACAAAAATACTACTGGAGGAATATGAAAAATGATATTAAAAATTATATCAAAAAATGCATTCATTGCAGTAAAAATAAAACAAGTGTGAACTTAAAAGAACCCATGACAATAACCGAAACACCAACAAAAGCGTTCGATGTTGTGCAGATTGACACGATCGGACCACTACCAAAATCAATTCACGGAAATGAATACGCAGTTACAATTGTGTGTGATCTAACTAAATTTTAGTTGCGGTCCCTGTTCAAAGTAAACATGCAGTAGTAGTAGCTAAGGCTGTATTCGAACATTTCATTCTAATTTATGGTTGCATGAAAACAATCATAACGGATATGGGAACCGAATACAAGAATAGTTTATTTGAGGAATTATGCAAATTGCTAAAAATCGAACATAAAACATCTACACCGTATCATCACCAAACTTTAGGCACGATTGAGCGTAGTCATAGAACATTCAATGAATATGTACGTTCTTACATATCCATTGACAAAGACGATTGGGATGAGTATCTAAAGTATTTTTCGTATTTTTACAATACGACACCATCTACAGTTCATGGTTACTGCCCATTTGAGCTCGTTTTTGCAAAATCCCCCCTGACTTACGAATTTTTAAAAGAAAATACAATTAGCCCAGTATATAATCATGAGGCTTATGATAAGGAAATTAAATATAGGCTCCAACTAGCACAGGAAAGAGCTAATAGGTTAGTAAAACAGGCTAAGGAAAAACAAAAAGTCGTTTATGACAGAAATATACAACTTAAGGAAATAAACTTAGGAGATATAGTTTTAGTTAGAGACGAGGCAGGTCATAAATTAGATAGTAGATATAAAGGGCCCTATAGAGTAGTAAATATCGATAAATATAATAATTTTTCATTAATTCCGTATAGAGTAACAAATATTGATAAGCGCAACAATTTTACTTCAATTCTTTCTAATGTAGAAAATAAAAACCAACATAAAAATACTTTAAACGATAAGAAAATAGTAATACACAAAAATAGACTTAAACTACTAGAATAAGTTCATTACACTTTAAATAAACACCAAACGAGAATGTGTACAAAAGAAAAACACAAAATTCTCTAAACAAACTCTTTTCAGAATTACGTAAGAAAAATATGACAAACAAAATAAGTCAGCCCATTACAGAAAGCAAAACAAAAAATTGTGAAATTTTACTGAATCAGAATAACTCATATAGTAACCAAATGCAAGTCATAAAATTTGATTTACGCCAAAGCAATTAAATGAAATAGAATCGCTGTCGCATTAAGCACAGCAATGCTACGCGATTCTTCTTTGGTAAGGAGGTGTAGTGTGTCCAATGCATGCACATGCCTACATACAGACGGTATATTAAAATATATATATATGTATCCAAAACGCTTGCATATATAAATGCTTACATATATATGCAAGCGCTAGCAGCGGCTTAATTACCGACCGCCAACGTAAACAAACTCCCAGCCAAAATTATTGCTGATGTTATGTATTTTGGCTATGCGTAGTTTTCCCACGAATTGGGCAAACTCTTTTATATGCTTTGACAAAATATGTATATTTATGTATGTGCATATGTACATACATATGCACATGCATGCATTGGAATGCATTCTCTCTTGATTCTCTTTTACTTTAATATGTAAGAATTAGAGTAAATATGTATCGTAGTAAATACATAAGTAAAAAGTAAGAAATATTTTGTATAAATAGGCTAACATTTTTATAATAAAACAGAATGATTCTTTGGCACACAGCCAACACACCAATTTCTATTTTATTCTTTGGATTCCCCATTCTTCAAAGGTATTTAAGAACAAAAAAAATTTTTTTTTGGTTGTCCTAAATAGTTTAAGAATACTTAAGTTAGGCTTATGCGAATGTCATTTTGGCATTTATTCATCATGATTTAATATATTTACAACAACTTAGCCATATTACCAACTTACAAATAAAATGTTCTTTTTTTCGCTTTCATCAATCTCTGCCATGGAAATTCCCAGTATATGGCTTTGTATCGGATTAAATTTTAGTACAATAATGTGTTAATCTTAGATGCGTAAAAATTAGTAGTGTATTGATATTGAAAAAATCTTGAAAATGAGACCCCTACTTTACATCACTATATATGTATGTATTTTTGATTTAAATTCTTGATATTGTTAACGATCCCTGGACCCTGACCCAATCCTTGGTCTTTTATGGAAATAAGTACCCGTGAACGACATATTAGTTCAATATCATTTCGACGCCATTTAATTTCCCGTACAGCTCCATAATGCTTTTAGGTACGTAAATACATATGTATGTGTACTAGGTTACGTAATAAAAGTCCGCTTGGAATAAAAAATTATTAATATTTACAGAATAAACGTTTTCATGAAGTTAAAACAAGATGTATCCTTCGCTTTCCTGGTTATATAAAAGAGCACTATTTCTAACATTGGTTTTTATCTTGAGATCAATTGGAGAAGTAGTCCACTTTCCAGCTTCCGAACGTAAAACACAAACACTTCCACAAAAATCTATAACAAATCTTGGTGTAAATAAATAACAGCCTAAAAAATAGTAAAATTTTCTTGATAAAATATACATACATATTTATGTCTATTCAACGAATTATTTAAATGATAGATTAAATTATTCTACATTAAGGCTAGTACGCAGATCATAAGAAAAGCAAAAACTCCATAGAAAAAACGCCTAAGACATGCTTAAGAAAAGTTCTTGTGCTCAATTTTTTTTAGGAAGTACCAAGTTCTCCACGTAATTTTACTACTACACAGGTGCTCGCAAGAAATACATGAAGTTCCGATATTTTTCTTCGCACGTTTTGTTAAACAAGTATTTCTTACAAGCATTAAAGGAGCCACCGATAGCTCTGAAAAAGATTCGTGGATTCAAGGGAAAAGACCAACACCATTCATCATTGCTATTCTTTGATGTCTAATTAAAAGACGAAATCCAAATAAGCCAAGAGGCAAGTAGCACAGCTAAGACATTGACCATTTATGGCAGGCCCAGGCATTTAGTGGGACAATTGTACGTATAATTGAGAACCAAGATTATTACGCTCTTTGCTTGCTTCGCTTGTGTGAGCGCACTGATAAACGAAGTGTTTATTCTGTTCAGTGTCTTACCACAGTATAATCCTACTAATATTATAAATGTGAATGTAGCGATGTTTGGATGTTTGGATGTCCAGACGTTTGCTTTTGTTCACTAAAAACGTGAGAATGGCTGGACGGATTTTGTTGAAATTTGGCACGCATACAGGTTATAGTCTGGAAGGAGCTATAGGCTATTTTTATACCTTTCATGAACATGAAATGGTATTATAACTTTGGTCCGAAGTTTGTAAGTATGAGAAGAAGAAGAGGTATACCCACCTTTAAGTATACCGAAATGGTCAGGGCGACGAGCAGAGTGGATTTAGCCATGCCCGTCCGTCTGTCCGTCTGTCTGTTTGAACGCAAACTAGTCCCTCAATTTTGGAGTTATCTCGCCATTTTGTATTATATTAATCATTTGTCGGAACCAGTAAGATCGGACCAATACAACGCATAGCTCCCATACAATCGATTGTTCCGATAAACGGGTTTTGGCCTCTAACTCTTGCAATCAAAAAGCTAGGAGGTAGAAATTTTGTAGGTTTAGTACATATTATATTTGTAACCTGTGTTGTGAAAATCACCCAGATCGGACAAACAAAACATAACATTTAGCTCCCATATAATCGATAGTTTCGATAAATGGGTTTTGGGCTATAAATTTTGCAGTTAAGAAGCTAGGAACGTAAAATTTTGCAAGGTTGGTACTTATTATAAATGTGATGTGTGTAATGAAAATCATACAGATCGGAGTAACATAACATATAGCTTCCATATAACCGATTGGTCGGATAAATGTGGTTTGACCATGTAGGACTTCGGCACAGCCGCAGACAGCCCTTTCCTTACTTTTTTTTTTCATTTTGGGGGTTCCGACCCTGCTAGAGACCGTTTCTTTTCGAAATTTTGTTTATTCCATATAACTCTAAGTATATTGAACCTATACTTATGATATTTCGCATATAGGTATAGAAATATCGTACAGTATGGGTATCAAACGAAAGGGGAAGGCCCCAGGTTTCATTGTAGCTTCGATATATTTCGATAAATTGATCGATAACTAAGTTATCGGTCAAAATTCGATTGCCCGAAAACCTTAATATTACCCTGCAATATGGGTATCAAACGAAAGGGGATAGCTCCAGGTTTCATTTGGACTTCGATAGGTTTCGATAAATGTATCGATAACTGAGTTATCGGTGAAAATGTTATTGCACAAAAACCATAAAATTGCCCTACAATATGGGTATCAAACGAAAGAGGATAGCTCCAGGTTACATTTGGACTTCGATATATTTCGATAAATTTATCGATAACTGAGTTATCGGTGATTGCCCAAAAAACTTAACATTACTCTATAATATGGGTATCAAACGAAAGGGGGGCCCCAGGTTTCATTTTGGCTTCGATATATTTCGATAAATTGATCGATAACTGAGTTATCGGTGAAAATGTTATTGCACAAAAACCTTAAAATTGCCCTACAATATGGGTATCAAACGAAAGGGGTAGCTCCAGGTTACATTTGGACTTCGATATATTTCGATAAATTTATCGATAACTGAGTTATCGGTGATTGCCCAAAAAACTTAACATTACCCTATAATATGGGTATCAAACGTAAGGGGAGGGCCCCAGGTTTCATTTGGGCTTCGACAGGTTTCGATAAATGTATCGATAACTGAGTTATCGGTGAAAATGTTATTGCACAAAAACCTTAAAATTGCCCTACAATAGGGGTATCAAACGAAAGGGGTAGCTCCAGGTTACATTTGGACGTCCATATATTTCGATAAATTTATCGTTAACTGAGTTATCGGTGATAGCTCAAAAAAATTAACAAACTAAAGGGGAGGGCCCCAGGTTTCATTTGGGCTTCGATATATTTCGATAAATTTATCGATAACTGAGTTATCGGTGATTGCCCAAAAAAATTAACATTAGCCTATAATATGGGTATCAAACGAAAGGGGAGGGCCCCAGGTTACATTTGGACTTCGATATATTTCGATAAGTTTATCGATAACTGAGTTATCGGTGATTGCCCAAAAAACTTAACATTACCCTATAATATGGGTATCAAACGAAAGGGAAGGGCCCCAGGTTTCATTTGGGCTTCGATATATTTCGATAAATTTATCGATAACTGAGTTATCGGTGAAAATGTTATTGCACAATATGGGTATCAAACGAAAGAGGATAGCTCCACGTTACATTTGGACTTCGATATATAACGATAAATTTATCGATAACTGAGTTATCGGTGATTTCCCAAAAAACTTAACATTACCCTATAATATGGGTATCAAACGAAAGGGGAGGGCCCCAGGTTTCATTTGGGCTTCGATATATTTCGATAAATTTATCGATAACTGAGTTATCGGTGAAAATGATATTGCACAAAAACCTTAAAATTGACCTACAATATGGGTATCAAACGAAAGGGGTAGCTCCAGGTTACATTTGGACTTCGATATATTTCGATAAATTTATCGATAACTGAGTTATCGGCGATTGCCCAAAAAACTTAACATTACCCTATAATATTGGTATCAAACGAAAGGGGAGGGCCCCAGGTTTCATTTGGGCTTCGATATATTTCGATAAATTTATCGATAACTGAGTTATCGGTGAAAATGTTATTGCACAAAAACCTTAAAATTGCCCTACAATATGGGTATCAAACGAAAGGGGTAGCTCCAGGTTACATTTGGACGTCGATATATTTCGATAAATTTATCGATAACTGAGTTATCGGTGATTGCCCAAAAAAATTAACAAACGAAAGGGGAGGGCCCCAGGTTTCATTTGGGCTTCGATATATTTCGATAAATTGATCAATAACTATGTTATCGGTCAAAATTCGATTGCCCAAAAACCTTAATATTACCCTACAATATGGGTATCAAACGAAAGGGGATGGTCCCGGGTTTAATTTTTACTTCGATATATTTCGATAAATTTATCGTTCATTTAGTTATCAGTGAGAATAAGATTGCTTCGATATATTTCGATAAATTTATCGATAACTGAGTTATCGGTGATTGCCCAAAAAAATTAACATTACCCTATAATATGGGTATCAAACGAAAGGGGAGGGCCCCAGGTTTTATTTGGACTTCGATATATTTCGATAAATTGATCAATAACTATGTTATCGGTCAAAGTTCGATTGACCAAAAACCTTAATATTACCCTACAATATGGGTATCAAACGAAAGGGGATGATCCCGGGTTTCATTTTTACTTCTATATATTTCGATAAATTTATCGTTAATTTAGTTATCAGTGAGAATAAGATTGCCCTAAAACCCTAAAATTTACCTACAATATGGTCACAACAATGCCACAACTGCAAAATATCGTTTTATAGATTGAGCAATACATCATCACCCTGCCATAACTGCAAAATATCGAGCAATACTGCCTTCTTGAACATGATCACAATGCCACAACTGCAAAATATCGAGCAATACTGCCTTCTTGAACATCATCACCCTGTCACAACTGCAAAATATTGAGCAATACTGCCTTCTTGAATATCATCACAATTCCACAACTGCAAATTATCGTTTTATAGATTGAGCAATACATCATCACCCTGCCACAACTGCAAAATATCGAGCAATACTGCCTTCTTGAACATCATCACAATGCCACAACTGCAAAATATCGTTTTATAGATTGAGCAATACATCATCACCCTGCCACAACTGCAATACTGCCTTCTTGAACATCATCACAATGCCACAACTGCAAAATATCGAGCAATACTGCCTTCTTGAATATCATCACAATGCCACAACTCCAAAATATCGTTTTATAGATTGAGCAATACATCATCACAATTCCACAAGTGCAAAATATCGAGCAATACTGCCTTCTTGAACATCATCACAATGCCACAACTGCAAAATATCGTTTTATAGATTGAGCAATACATCATCACCCTGCCACAACTGCAATACTGCCTTCTTGAACATCATCACAATGCCACAACTGCAAAATATCGAGCAATACTGCCTTCTTGAATATCATCACAATGCCACAACTCCAAAATATCGTTTTATAGATTGAGCAATACATCATCACCCTGCCACAACTGCAAAATATCGAGCAATACTGCCTTCTTGAACATCATCACAATGCCACAACTGCAAAATATCGTTTTATAGATTGAGCAATACATCATCACCCTGCCACAACTGCAATACTGCCTTCTTGAACATCATCACAATGCCACAACTGCAAAATATCGAGCAATACTGCCTTCTTGAATATCATCACAATGCCACAACTCCAAAATATCGTTTTATAGATTGAGCAATACATCATCACAATTCCACAAGTGCAAAATATCGAGCAATACTGCCTTCTTGAACATCATCACCCTGTCACAACTGCAAAATATCGTTTTATAGATTGAGCAACACTGTCATTGTAAACATCATCACAATGCCACAACTGCAAAATATCGTTTTATAGATTGAGCAATACATCATCACAATGCCACACCTCAAAATATCGTTTTATAGATTGAGCAATACATTATCACCCTGTCACAACTGCAAAATATTGAGCAATACTGCCTTCTTGAATATCATCACAATTCCACAACTGCAAAATATCGTTTTATAGATTGAGCAACACTGTCATTGTAAACATCATCACAATGCCACAACTGCAAAATATCGTTTTATAGATTGAGCAATACATCATCACCCTGCCACAACTGCAAAATATCGAGCAATACTGCCTTCTTGAACATCATCACAATGCCACAACTGCAAAATATCGTTTTATAGATTGAGCAATACATCATCACCCTGCCACAACTGCAATACTGCCTTCTTGAACATCATCACAATGCCACAACTGCAAAATATCGAGCAATACTGCCTTCTTGAATATCATCACAATGCCACAACTCCAAAATATCGTTTTATAGATTGAGCAATACATCATCACAATTCCACAAGTGCAAAATATCGAGCAATACTGCCTTCTTGAATATCATCACAATGCCACAACTGCAAAATATCGTTTTATTGATTGAGCAACACTGTCATTGTAAACATCATCCCAACGCCACAACTGCAAAATATCGAGCAATACTGCCTTCTTGAACAACATCACCCTGCCACAACTGCAAAATATCGAGCAATACTGCCTTCTTGAACATCATCACAATGCCACAACTGCAAAATATCGTTTTATAGATTGAGCAATACATCATCACAATGCCACAAGTGCAAAATATCGAGCAATACTGCCTTCTTGAATATCATCACAATGCCACAATTGCAAAATATCGTTTTATGGATTGAGCAATACATCATCACAATGCCACAACTGCAAAATATCGAGCAATACTGCCTTCTTGAATATCATCACAATGCCACAACTGCAAAATATCGTTTTATAGATTGAGCAACACTCTCATTGTAAACATCATCACAATGCCACAACTGCAAAATATCGTTTTATAGATAGAGCAATATATCATCACAATGCTACAACTGCAAAATATCGAGCAATACTGCCTTCTTGAACATCATCACGCTGCCACAACTGTAAAATATCGAGCAATACTGCCTTCTTGAATATCATCACAATGCCACAACTGCAAAATATTGAGCAATACTGCCTTCTTGAATATCATCCCAATTCCACAACTGCAAATTATAGTTTTATAGATTGAGCAACACTGTCATTGTAAACATCATCACAATGCCACAACTGCAAAATATCGTTTTATAGATTGAGAAATACATCATCACCCTGCCACAACTGCATAATATCGAGCAGTACTGCCTTCTTGAACATCATCACAATGCCACAACTGCAAAATATCATTTTATAGAAAGCAATACATCATCACAATGCCACAACTGCAAAATATCGAGCAATACTGCCTTCTTGAACATCATCACACTGTCACAACTGCAAAATATTGAGCAATACTGCCTTCTAGAATATCATCACAATTCCACAACTGCAAAATATCGTTTTATAGATTGAGCAACACTGTCATTGTAAACATCATCACAATGCCACAACTGCAAAATATCGAGCAACACTGCCTTCTAGAACATCATCACCCTGTCACAACTGCAAAATATTGAGCAATACTGCCTTCTTGAATATCATCACAATTCCACAACTGCAAAATATCGTTTTATAGATTGAGCAACACTGTCATTGTAAACATCATCACAATGCCACAACTGCAAAATATCGTTTTATAGATTGAGCAATACATCATCACAATGCCACACCTCAAAATATCGTTTTATAGATTGAGCAATACATTATCACCCTGTCACAACTGCAAAATATTGAGCAATACTGCCTTCTTGAATATCATCACAATTCCACAACTGCAAAATATCGTTTTATAGATTGAGCAACACTGTCATTGTAAACATCATCACAATGCCACAACTGCAAAATATCGTTTTATAGATTGAGCAATACATCATCACCCTGCCACAACTGCAAAATATCGAGCAATACTGCCTTCTTGAACATAATCACAATGCCACAACTGCAAAATATCGTTTTATAGATTGAGCAATACATCATCACCCTGCCACAACTGCAATACTGCCTTCTTGAACATCATCACAATGCCACAACTGCAAAATATCGAGCAATACTGCCTTCTTGAATATCATCACAATGCCACAAGTGCAAAATATCGAGCAATACTGCCTTCTTGAATATCATCACAATGCCACAACTGCAAAATATCGTTTTATTGATTGAGCAACACTGTCATTGTAAACATCATCACAACGCCACAACTGCAAAATATCGAGCAATACTGCCTTCTTGAACAACATCACCCTGCCACAACTGCAAAATATCGTTTTATAGATTGAGCAATACATCATCACAATGCCACAAGTGCAAAATATCGAGCAATACTGCCTTCTTGAATATCATCACAATGCCACAATTGCAAAATATCGTTTTATGGATTGAGCAATACATCATCACAATGCCACAACTGCAAAATATCGTTTTATAGATTGAGCAACACTCTCATTGTAAACATCATCACAATGCCACAACTGCAAAATATCGTTTTATAGATAGAGCAATACATCATCACAATGCCACAACTGCAAAATATCGAGCAATACTGCCTTCTTGAACATCATCACCCTGCCACAACTGTAAAATATCGAGCAATACTGCCTTCTTGAATATCATCACAATGCCACAACTGCAAAATATCGTTTTATAGATTGAGCAATACATCATCACAATGCCAGAACTGCAAAATATCGTTTTATAGATTGAGCAATACATCATCACAATGCCACAACTGCAAAATATCGTTTTATAGATTGAGCAATACATCATCACAATGCCACACCTCAAAATATCGTTTTATAGATTGAGCAATACATCATCACCCTGTCACAACTGCAAAATATTGAGCAATACTGCCTTCTTGAATATCATCACAATTCCACAACTGCAAAATATCGTTTTATAGATTGAGCAACACTGTCATTGTAAACATCATCACAATGCCACAACTGCAAAATATCGTTTTATAGATTGAGCAATACATCATCACCCTGCCACAACTGCAATACTGCCTTCTTGAACATCATCACAATGCCACAACTGCAAAATATCGAGCAATACTGCCTTCTTGAATATCATCACAATGCCACAACTCCAAAATATCGTTTTATAGATTGAGCAATACATCATCACAATTCCACAAGTGCAAAATATCGAGCAATACTGCCTTCTTGAACATCATCACAATGCCACAACTGCAAAATATCGTTTTATAGATTGAGCAATACATCATCACCCTGCCACAACTGCAATACTGCCTTCTTGAACATCATCACAATGCCACAACTGCAAAATATCGAGCAATACTGCCTTCTTGAATATCATCACAATGCCACAACTCCAAAATATCGTTTTATAGATTGAGCAATACATCATCACCCTGCCACAACTGCAAAATATCGAGCAATACTGCCTTCTTGAACATCATCACAATGCCACAACTGCAAAATATCGTTTTATAGATTGAGCAATACATCATCACCCTGCCACAACTGCAATACTGCCTTCTTGAACATCATCACAATGCCACAACTGCAAAATATCGAGCAATACTGCCTTCTTGAATATCATCACAATGCCACAACTCCAAAATATCGTTTTATAGATTGAGCAATACATCATCACAATTCCACAAGTGCAAAATATCGAGCAATACTGCCTTCTTGAACATCATCACCCTGTCACAACTGCAAAATATCGTTTTATAGATTGAGCAACACTGTCATTGTAAACATCATCACAATGCCACAACTGCAAAATATCGTTTTATAGATTGAGCAATACATCATCACAATGCCACACCTCAAAATATCGTTTTATAGATTGAGCAATACATTATCACCCTGTCACAACTGCAAAATATTGAGCAATACTGCCTTCTTGAATATCATCACAATTCCACAACTGCAAAATATCGTTTTATAGATTGAGCAACACTGTCATTGTAAACATCATCACAATGCCACAACTGCAAAATATCGTTTTATAGATTGAGCAATACATCATCACCCTGCCACAACTGCAAAATATCGAGCAATACTGCCTTCTTGAACATCATCACAATGCCACAACTGCAAAATATCGTTTTATAGATTGAGCAATACATCATCACCCTGCCACAACTGCAATACTGCCTTCTTGAACATCATCACAATGCCACAACTGCAAAATATCGAGCAATACTGCCTTCTTGAATATCATCACAATGCCACAACTCCAAAATATCGTTTTATAGATTGAGCAATACATCATCACAATTCCACAAGTGCAAAATATCGAGCAATACTGCCTTCTTGAATATCATCACAATGCCACAACTGCAAAATATCGTTTTATTGATTGAGCAACACTGTCATTGTAAACATCATCCCAACGCCACAACTGCAAAATATCGAGCAATACTGCCTTCTTGAACAACATCACCCTGCCACAACTGCAAAATATCGAGCAATACTGCCTTCTTGAACATCATCACAATGCCACAACTGCAAAATATCGTTTTATAGATTGAGCAATACATCATCACAATGCCACAAGTGCAAAATATCGAGCAATACTGCCTTCTTGAATATCATCACAATGCCACAATTGCAAAATATCGTTTTATGGATTGAGCAATACATCATCACAATGCCACAACTGCAAAATATCGAGCAATACTGCCTTCTTGAATATCATCACAATGCCACAACTGCAAAATATCGTTTTATAGATTGAGCAACACTCTCATTGTAAACATCATCACAATGCCACAACTGCAAAATATCGTTTTATAGATAGAGCAATATATCATCACAATGCTACAACTGCAAAATATCGAGCAATACTGCCTTCTTGAACATCATCACGCTGCCACAACTGTAAAATATCGAGCAATACTGCCTTCTTGAATATCATCACAATGCCACAACTGCAAAATATTGAGCAATACTGCCTTCTTGAATATCATCCCAATTCCACAACTGCAAATTATAGTTTTATAGATTGAGCAACACTGTCATTGTAAACATCATCACAATGCCACAACTGCAAAATATCGTTTTATAGATTGAGAAATACATCATCACCCTGCCACAACTGCATAATATCGAGCAGTACTGCCTTCTTGAACATCATCACAATGCCACAACTGCAAAATATCATTTTATAGAAAGCAATACATCATCACAATGCCACAACTGCAAAATATCGAGCAATACTGCCTTCTTGAACATCATCACACTGTCACAACTGCAAAATATTGAGCAATACTGCCTTCTAGAATATCATCACAATTCCACAACTGCAAAATATCGTTTTATAGATTGAGCAACACTGTCATTGTAAACATCATCACAATGCCACAACTGCAAAATATCGAGCAACACTGCCTTCTAGAACATCATCACCCTGTCACAACTGCAAAATATTGAGCAATACTGCCTTCTTGAATATCATCACAATTCCACAACTGCAAAATATCGTTTTATAGATTGAGCAACACTGTCATTGTAAACATCATCACAATGCCACAACTGCAAAATATCGTTTTATAGATTGAGCAATACATCATCACAATGCCACACCTCAAAATATCGTTTTATAGATTGAGCAATACATTATCACCCTGTCACAACTGCAAAATATTGAGCAATACTGCCTTCTTGAATATCATCACAATTCCACAACTGCAAAATATCGTTTTATAGATTGAGCAACACTGTCATTGTAAACATCATCACAATGCCACAACTGCAAAATATCGTTTTATAGATTGAGCAATACATCATCACCCTGCCACAACTGCAAAATATCGAGCAATACTGCCTTCTTGAACATAATCACAATGCCACAACTGCAAAATATCGTTTTATAGATTGAGCAATACATCATCACCCTGCCACAACTGCAATACTGCCTTCTTGAACATCATCACAATGCCACAACTGCAAAATATCGAGCAATACTGCCTTCTTGAATATCATCACAATGCCACAAGTGCAAAATATCGAGCAATACTGCCTTCTTGAATATCATCACAATGCCACAACTGCAAAATATCGTTTTATTGATTGAGCAACACTGTCATTGTAAACATCATCACAACGCCACAACTGCAAAATATCGAGCAATACTGCCTTCTTGAACAACATCACCCTGCCACAACTGCAAAATATCGTTTTATAGATTGAGCAATACATCATCACAATGCCACAAGTGCAAAATATCGAGCAATACTGCCTTCTTGAATATCATCACAATGCCACAATTGCAAAATATCGTTTTATGGATTGAGCAATACATCATCACAATGCCACAACTGCAAAATATCGTTTTATAGATTGAGCAACACTCTCATTGTAAACATCATCACAATGCCACAACTGCAAAATATCGTTTTATAGATAGAGCAATACATCATCACAATGCCACAACTGCAAAATATCGAGCAATACTGCCTTCTTGAACATCATCACCCTGCCACAACTGTAAAATATCGAGCAATACTGCCTTCTTGAATATCATCACAATGCCACAACTGCAAAATATCGTTTTATAGATTGAGCAATACATCATCACAATGCCAGAACTGCAAAATATCGTTTTATAGATTGAGCAATACATCATCACAATGCCACAACTGCAAAATATCGTTTTATAGATTGAGCAATACATCATCACAATGCCACACCTCAAAATATCGTTTTATAGATTGAGCAATACATCATCACCCTGTCACAACTGCAAAATATTGAGCAATACTGCCTTCTTGAATATCATCACAATTCCACAACTGCAAAATATCGTTTTATAGATTGAGCAACACTGTCATTGTAAACATCATCACAATGCCACAACTGCAAAATATCGTTTTATAGATTGAGCAATACATCATCACCCTGCCACAACTGCAAAATATCGAGCAATACTGCCTTCTTGAACATCATCACAATGCCACAACTTCAAAATATCGAGCAATACTGCCTTCTTGAATATCATCACAATGCCACAACTCCAAAATATCGTTTTATAGATTGAGCAATACATCATCACAATGCCACAAGTGCAAAATATCGAGCAATACTGCCTTCTTGAATATCATCACAATGCCACAACTGCAAAATATCGTTTTATAGATTGAGCAACACTGTCATTGTAAACATCATCACAACGCCACAACTGCAAAATATCGAGCAATACTGCCTTCTTGAACAACATCACCCTTCCACAACTGCAAAATATCGAGCAATACTGCCTTCTTGAACATCATCACAATGCCACAACTGCAAAATATCGAGCAATACTGCCTTCTTGAATATCATCACAATGCCACAACTCCAAAATATCGTTTTATAGATTGAGCAATACATCATCACAATGCCAGAACTGCAAAATATCGTTTTATAGATTGAGCAATACATCATCACAATGCCACAACTGCAAAATATCGTTTTATAGATTGAGCAATACATCATCAAAATGCCACACCTCAAAATATCGTTTTATAGATTGAGCAATACATCATCACCCTGTCACAACTGCAAAATATTGAGCAATACTGCCTTCTTGAATATCATCACAATTCCACAACTGCAAAATATCGTTTTATAGATTGAGCAACACTGTCATTGTAAACATCATCACAATGCCACAACTGCAAAATATCGTTTTATAGATTGAGCAATACATCATCACCCTGCCACAACTGCAAAATATCGAGCAATACTGCCTTCTTGAACATCATCACAATGCCACAACTTCAAAATATCGAGCAATACTGCCTTCTTGAATATCATCACAATGCCACAACTCCAAAATATCGTTTTATAGATTGAGCAATACATCATCACAATGCCACAAGTGCAAAATATCGAGCAATACTGCCTTCTTGAATATCATCACAATGCCACAACTGCAAAATATCGTTTTATAGATTGAGCAACACTGTCATTGTAAACATCATCACAACGCCACAACTGCAAAATATCGAGCAATACTGCCTTCTTGAACAACATCACCCTTCCACAACTGCAAAATATCGAGCAATACTGCCTTCTTGAACATCATCACAATGCCACAACTGCAAAATATCGTTTTATAGATTGAGCAATACATCATCACAATGCCACAAGTGCAAAATATCGAGCAATACTGCCTTCTTGAATATCATCACAATGCCACAATTGCCAAATATCGTTTTATGGATTGAGCAATACATCATCACAATGCCACAACTGCAAAATATCGAGCAATACTGCCTTCTTGAATATCATCACAATGCCACAGCTGCAAAATATGGTTTTATAGATTGAGCAACACTCTCATTGTAAACATCATCACAACGCCACAACTGCAAAATATCGAGCAATACTGCCTTCTTGAACAACATCACCCTTCCACAACTGCAAAATATCGAGCAATACTGCCTTCTTGAACATCATCACAATGCCACAACTGCAAAATATCGTTTTATAGATTGAGCAATACATCATCACAATGCCACAAGTGGAAAATAACGAGCAATACTGCCTTCTTGAATATCATCACAATGCCACAATTGCCAAATATCGTTTTATGGATTGAGCAATACATCATTACAATGCCACAACTGCAAAATATCGAGCAATACTGCCTTCTTGAATATCATCACAATGCCACAATTGCCAAATATCGTTTTATGGATTGAGCAATACATCATCACAATGCCACAACTGCAAAATATCGAGCAATACTGCCTTCTTGAACATCATCACAATGCCACAACTTCAAAATATCGAGCAATACTGCCTTCTTGAACATCATCACCCTGCCACAACTGTAAAATATCGAGCAATACTGCCTTCTTGAATATCATCACAATACCACAACTGCAAAATATCGTTTTATAGATTGAGCAACACTGTCATTGTAAACATCATCACAACGCCACAACTGCAAAATATCGAGCAATACTGCCTTCTTGAACAACATCACCCTTCCACAACTGCAAAATATCGAGCAATACTGCCTTCTTGAATATCATCACAATGCCACAACTGCAAAATATCGTTTTATAGATTGAGCAACACTGTCATTGTAAACATCATCACAACGCCACAACTGCAAAATATCGAGCAATACTGCCTTCTTGAACAACATCACCCTTCCACAACTGCAAAATATCGAGCAATACTGCCTTCTTGAACATCATCACAATGCCACAACTGCAAAATATCGTTTTATAGATTGAGCAATACATCATCACAATGCCACAAGTGCAAAATATCGAGCAATACTGCCTTCTTGAATATCATCACAATGCCACAATTGCCAAATATCGTTTTATGGATTGAGCAATACATCATCACAATGCCACAACTGCAAAATAGCGAGCAATACTGCCTTCTTGAATATCATCACAATGCCACAATTGCCAAATATCGTTTTATGGATTGAGCAATACATAATCACAATGCCACAACTGCAAAATATCGAGCAATACTGCCTTCTTGAACATCATCACAATGCCACAACTTCAAAATATCGAGCAATACTGCCTTCTTGAACATCATCACCCTGCCTCAACTGTAAAATATCGAGCAATACTGCCTTCTTGAATATCATCACAATACCACAACTGCAAAATATCGTTTTATACATTGAGCAATACATCATCACAATGCCACAACTGCAAAATATCGTTTTATAGATTGAGCAATACATCATCACAATGCCGCAACTGCAAAATATCGAGCAATACTGCCTTCTTCAACATGATCACAATTCCACAACTGCAAAATATCGTTTTATAGATTGAGCAATACATCATCACAATGCCCCAACTGCAAAACATCGAGCAATACTGCCTTCTTGAACATCATCACAATGCCACAACTGCAAAATATCGTTTTATAGATTGAGCAATACATCATCACAATGATACAACTGCAAAATATCGAGCAATACTGCCTTCTAGAACATCATCACCCTGCCACAACTACAAAATATCGAGCAATACTGCCTTCTTGAACATCATCACAATGCCACAACTGCAGAATATCGTTTTATAGATTGAGCAACACTGTCATTGTAAACATCATCACAATGCCACAACTGCAGAATATCGTTTTATAGATTGAGCAATACATCATCACAATGCCACAACTGCAAAATATCGTTTTATAGATTGAGCAATACATCATCACCCTGCCACAACTGCAAAATATCGAGCAATACTGCCTTCTTGAACATCATCACAATGCCACAACTGCAAAATATCGTTTTATAGATTGAGCAATACATCATCACAATGCCACAACTGCAAAATATCGAGCAATACTGCCTTCTTGAATATCATCACAATGCCACAACTGCAAAATATCGCTTTTTAGATTGAGCAATACATCATCACAATGCCACACCTCAAAATATCGTTTTATAGATTGAGCAATACATGATCACAATGCCACAACTGCAAAATATCGAGCAATACTGCCTTCTTCAACATGATCACAATTCCACAACTGCAAAATATAGTTTTATAGATTGAGCAATACATCATCACAATGCCACAACTGCAAAATATCGAGCAATACTGCCTTCTTGAACATCATCACAATGCCACAACTGCAAAATGTCGAGCAATACTGCCTTCTAGAACATCATCACCCTGCCACAACTGCAAAATATCGAGCAATACTGCCTTCTTGAACATCATCACAATGCCACAACTGCAGAATATCGTTTTATAGATTGAGCAACACTGTCATTGTAAACATAATCACAATGCCACAACTGCAAAATATCGTTTTATAGATTGAGCAATACATCATCACCCTGCCACAACTGCAAAATATCGAGCAATACTGCCTTCTTGAACATCATCACAATGCCACAACTGCAAAATATCGTTTTATAGATTGAGAAATACATCATCACCCTGCCACAACTGCAAAATATCGTTTTATAGATTGAGCAATACATCATCACAATGCCACAACTGCAAAATATCGTTTTATAAATTGAGCAATACATCATCACAATGCCACAACTGCAAAATATCGAGCAATACTGCCTTCTTCAGCATGATCACTATGCCACAACTGCAAAATATCGTTTTATAGATTGAGCAATACATCATCACAATGCCACAACTGCAAAATATCGAGCAATACTGCCTTCTTGAACATCATCACAATGCCACAACTGCAAAATATCGAGCAATACTGCGTTCTTCAACATGATCACAATGCCACAACTGCAAAATATCGTTTTATAGATTGAGCAATACATCATCACAATGCCACAACTGCAAAATATCGAGCAATACTGCCTTCTAGAACATCATCACCCTGTCACAACTGCAAAATATTGAGCAATACTGCCTTCTTGAATATCATCACAATTCCACAACTGCAAAATATCGTTTTATAGATTGAGCAACACTGTCATTGTAAACATCATTACAATGCCACAACTGCAAAATATCGTTTTATAGATTGAGCAATACATCATCACAATGCCACAACTGCAAAATATCGAGCAATACTGCCTTCTTCAACATGATCACAATTCCACAACTGCAAAATATAGTTTTATAGATTGAGCAATACATCGTCACAATGCCACAACTGCAAAATATCGAGCAATACTGCCTTCTTGAACATCATCACAATGCCACAACTGCAAAATATAGTTTTATAGATTGAGCAATACATCATCACCCTGCCACAACTGCAAAATATCGAGCAATACTGCCTTCTTGAACATCATCACCCTGTCACAACTGCAAAATATTGAGCAATACTGCCTTCTTGAATATCATCACAGTTCCACAACTGCAAATTATAGTTTTATAGATTGAGCAACACTGTCATTGTAAACATCATCACAATGCCACAACTGCAAAATATCGTTTTATAGATTGAGCAATACATCATCACAATGCCACAACTGCAAAATATCGTTTTATAGATTGAGCAATACATCATCACCCTGCCACAACTGCAAAATATCGAGCAATACTGCCTTCTTGAACATCATCACAATGCCACAACTGCAGAATATCGTTTTATAGATTGAGCAACACTGTCATTGTAAACATCATCACAATGCCACAACTGCAGAATATCGTTTTATAGATTGAGCAATACATCATCACAATGCCACAACTGCAAAATATCGTTTTATAGATTGAGCAATACATCATCACCCTGCCACAACTGCAAAATATCGAGCAATACTGCCTTCTTGAACATCATCACAATGCCACAACTGCAAAATATCGTTTTATAGATTGAGCAATACATCATCACAATGCCACAACTGCAAAATATCGAGCAATACTGCCTTCTTGAACATCATCACCCTTCCACAACTGCAAAATATCGTTTTATAGATTGAGCAATACATCATCACAATGCCACAACTGCAAAATATCGAGCAATACTGCCTTCTTGAATATCATCACAATGCCACAACTGCAAAATATCGTTTTATAGATTGAGCAATACATCATCACAATGCCACAACTGCAAAATATCGAGCAATACTGCCTTCTTGAACATCATCACCCTGCCACAACTGCAAAATATCGAGCAATACTGCCTTCTTGAATATCATCACAATGCCACAACTGCAAAATATCGCTTTTTAGATTGAGCAATACATCATCACAATGCCACACCTCAAAATATCGTTTTATAGATTGAGCAATACATGATCACAATGCCACAACTGCAAAATATCGAGGAATACTGCCTTCTTCAACATGATCACAATTCCACAACTGCAAAATATAGTTTTATAGATTGAGCAATACATCATCACAATGCCACAACTGCAAAATATCGAGCAATACTGCCTTCTTGAACATCATCACAATGCCACAACTGCAAAATGTCGAGCAATACTGCCTTCTAGAACATCATCACCCTGCCACAACTGCAAAATATCGAGCAATACTGCCTTCTTGAACATCATCACAATGCCACAACTGCAGAATATCGTTTTATAGATTGAGCAACACTGTCATTGTAAACATAATCACAATGCCACAACTGCAAAATATCGTTTTATAGATTGAGCAATACATCATCACCCTGCCACAACTGCAAAATATCGAGCAATACTGCCTTCTTGAACATCATCACAATGCCACAACTGCAAAATATCGTTTTATAGATTGAGAAATACATCATCACCCTGCCACAACTGCAAAATATCGTTTTATAAATTGAGCAATACATCATCACAATGCCACAACTGCAAAATATCGAGCAATACTGCCTTCTTCAGCATGATCACTATGCCACAACTGCAAAATATCGTTTTATAGATTGAGCAATACATCATCACAATGCCACAACTGCAAAATATCGAGCAATACTGCCTTCTTGAACATCATCACAATGCCACAACTGCAAAATATCGAGCAATACTGCGTTCTTCAACATGATCACAATGCCACAACTGCAAAATATCGTTTTATAGATTGAGCAATACATCATCACAATGCCACAACTGCAAAATATCGAGCAATACTGCCTTCTAGAACATCATCACCCTGTCACAACTGCAAAATATTGAGCAATACTGCCTTCTTGAATATCATCACAATTCCACAACTGCAAAATATCGTTTTATAGATTGAGCAACACTGTCATTGTAAACATCATTACAATGCCACAACTGCAAAATATCGTTTTATAGATTGAGCAATACATCATCACAATGCCACAACTGCAAAATATCGAGCAATACTGCCTTCTTCAACATGATCACAATTCCACAACTGCAAAATATAGTTTTATAGATTGAGCAATACATCATCACCCTGCCACAACTGCATAATATCGAGCAGTACTGCCTTCTTGAACATCATCACAATGCCACAACTGCAAAATATCGAGCAATACTGCCTTCTAGAACATCATCACCCTGTCACAACTGCAAAATATTGAGCAATACTGCCTTCTTGAATATCATCACAATTCCACAACTGCAAAATATCGTTTTATAGATTGAGCAACACTGTCATTGTAAACATCATTACAATGCCACAACTGCAAAATATCGTTTTATAGATTGAGCAATACATCATCACAATGCCACAACTGCAAAATATCGAGCAATACTGCCTTCTTCAACATGATCACAATTCCACAACTGCAAAATATAGTTTTATAGATTGAGCAATACATCGTCACAATGCCACAACTGCAAAATATCGAGCAATACTGCCTTCTTGAACATCATCACACTGTCACAACTGCAAAATATTGAGCAATACTGCCTTCTAGAATATCATCACAATTCCACAACTGCAAAATATCGTTTTATAGATTGAGCAACACTGTCATTGTAAACATCATCACAATGCCACAACTGCAAAATATCGAGCAATACTGCCTTCTAGAACATCATCACCCTGTCACAACTGCAAAATATTGAGCAATACTGCCTTCTTGAATATCATCACACTTCCACAACTGCAAAATATCGTTTTATAGATTGAGCAACACTGTCATTGTAAACATCATCACAATGCCACAACTGCAAAATATCGTTTTATAGATTGAGCAATACATCATCACAATGCCACACCTCAAAATATCGTTTTATAGATTGAGCAATACATTATCACCCTGTCACAGCTGCAAAATATTGAGCAATACTGCCTTCTTGAATATCATCACAATTCCACAACTGCAAAATATCGTTTTATAGATTGAGCAACACTGTCATTGTAAACATCATCACAATGCCACAACTGCAAAATATCGTTTTATAGATTGAGCAATGCATCATCACCCTGCCACAACTGCAAAATATCGAGCAATACTGCCTTCTTGAACATCATCACAATGCCACAACTGCAAAATATCGTTTTATAGATTGAGCAATACATCATCACCCTGCCACAACTGCAATACTGCCTTCTTGAACATCATCACAATGCCACAACTGCAAAATATCGAGCAATACTGCCTTCTTGAATATCATCACAATGCCACAACTCCAAAATATCGTTTTATAGATTGAGCAATACATCATCACAATGCCACAAGTGCAAAATATCGAGCAATACTGCCTTCTTGAATATCATCACAATGCCACAACTGCAAAATATCGTTTTATTGATTGAGCAACACTGTCATTTAAAACATCATCACAACGCCACAACTGCAAAATATCGAGCAATACTGCCTTCTTGAACATCATCACCCTGCCAAAACTGTAATATATCGAGCAATACTGCCTTCTTGAACATCATCACAATGCCACAACTGCAAAATATCGTTTTATAGATTGAGCAATACATCATCACAATGCCACAAGTGCAAAATATCGAGCAATACTGCCTTCTTGAATATCATCACAATGCCACAACTGCAAAATATCGTTTTATTGATTGAGCAACACTGTCATTGTAAACATCATCACAACGCCACAACAGCAAAATATCGAGCAATACTGCCTTCTTGAACATCATCACCCTGCCACAACTGTAAAATATCGAGCAATACTGCCTTCTTGAACATCATCACAATGCCACAACTGCAAAATATCGTTTTATAGATTGAG
This sequence comes from Sphenella marginata, assembly GCA_951509765.1. Taxonomy (NCBI): domain Eukaryota; kingdom Metazoa; phylum Arthropoda; class Insecta; order Diptera; family Tephritidae; genus Sphenella; species Sphenella marginata. Next base: position 119,818,798 of record OX608078.1, read on the forward strand.
CAATACATCATCACAATGCCCCAAGTGCAAAATATCGAGCAATACTGCCTTCTTGAATATCATCACAATGCCACAATTGCAAAATATCGTTTTATGGATTGAGCAATATATCATCACAATGCCACAACTGCAAAATATCGAGCAATACTGCCTTCTTGAATATCATCACAATGCCACAACTGCAAAATATCGTTTTATAGATTGAGCAACACTCTCATTGTAAACATCATCACAATGCCACAACTGCAAAATATCGTTTTATAGATAGAGCAATACATCATCACAATGCCACAACTGCAAAATATCGAGCAATACTGCCTTCTTGAACATCATCACCCTGCCACAACTGTAAAATATCGAGCAATACTGCCTTCTTGAATATCATCACAATGCCACAACTGCAAAATATCGTTTTATAGATTGAGCAATACATCATCACAATGCCACAACTGCAAAATATCGTTTTATAGATTGAGCAATACATCATCACAATGCCACAACTGCAAAATATCGAGCAATACTGCCTTCTTCAACATGATCACAATGCCACAACTGCAAAATATCGAGCAATACTGCCTTCTTCAACATGATCACAATTCCACAACTGCAAAATATCGTTTTATAGATTGAGCAATACATCATCACAATCCCACACCTCAAAATATCGTTTTATAGATTGAGCAATACATCATCACCCTGTCACAACTGCAAAATATTGAGCAATACTGCCTTCTTGAATATCATCACAATGCCACAACTGCAAAATATCGTTTTATAGATTGAGCAATACATCATCACAATGCCACAACTGCAAAATATCGTTTTATAGATTGAGCAATACATCATCACAATGCCACAACTGCAAAATATCGAGCAATACTGCCTTCTTCAACATGATCACAATGCCACAACTGCAAAATATCGAGCAATACTGCCTTCTTCAACATGATCACAATTCCACAACTGCAAAATATCGTTTTATAGATTGAGCAATACATCATCACAATGCCACAACTGCAAAATATCGAGCAATACTGCCTTCTTGAACATCATCACAATGCCACAACTGCAAAATATCGTTTTATAGATTGAGCAATACATCATCACAATGATACAACTGCAAAATATCGAGCAATACTGCCTTCTTGAATATCATCACAATTCCACAACTGCAAAATATCGTTTTATAGATTGAGCAATACATCATCACAATGCCACACCTCAAAATATCGTTTTATAGATTGAGCAATACATCATCACCCTGTCACAACTGCAAAATATTGAGCAATACTGCCTTCTTGAATATCATCACAATTCTACAACTGCAAAATATCGTTTTATAGATTGAGCAACACTGTCATTGTAAACATCATCACAATGCCACAACTGCAAAATATCGTTTTATAGATTGAGCAATACATCATCACCCTGCCACAACTGCAAAATATCGAGCAATACTGCCTTCTTGAACATAATCACAATGCCACAACTGCAAAATATCGAGCAATACTGCCTTCTTGAATATCATCACAATGCCACAACTCCAAAATATCGTTTTATAGATTGAGCAATACATCATCACAATACCACAAGTGCAAAATATCGAGCAATACTGCCTTCTTGAATATCATCACAATGCCACAACTGCAAAATATCGTTTTATAGATTGAGCAACACTGTCATTGTAAACATCATCACAACGCCACAACTGCAAAATATCGAGCAATACTGCCTTGTTGAACAACATCACCCTTCCACAACTGCAAAATATCGAGCAATACTGCCTTCTTGAACATCATCACAATGCCACAACTGCAAAATATCGTTTTATAGATTGAGCAATACATCATCACAATGCCCCAAGTGCAAAATATCGAGGAATACTGCCTTCTTGAATATCATCACAATGCCACAATTGCCAAATATCGTTTTATGGATTGAGCAATACATCATCACAATGCCACAACTGCAAAATATCGAGCAATACTGCCTTCTTGAATATCATCACAATGCCACAGCTGCAAAATATCGTTTTATAGATTGAGCAACACTCTCATTGTAAACATCATCACAATGCCACAACTGCAAAATATCGTTTTATAGATAGAGCAATACATCATCACAATGCCACAACTGCAAAATATCGAGCAATACTGCCTTCTTGAACATCATCACCCTGCCACAACTGCAAAATATTGAGCAATACTGCCTTCTTGAACATCATCACAATGCCACAACTGCAAAATATCGTTTTATAGATTGAGCAATACATCATCACAATGCCCCAAGTGCAAAATATCGAGCAATACTGCCTTGTTGAACAACATCACCCTTCCACAACTGCAAAATATCGAGCAATACTGCCTTCTTGAACATCATCACAATGCCACAACTGCAAAATATCGTTTTATAGATTGAGCAATACATCATCACAATGCCACAAGTGCAAAATATCGAGCAATACTGCCTTCTTGAATATCATCACAATGCCACAACTGCAAAATATCGTTTTATTGATTGAGCAACACTGTCATTGTAAACATCATCACAACGCCACAACTGCAAAATATCGAGCAATACTGCCTTGTTGAACAACATCACCCTTCCACAACTGCAAAATATCGAGCAATACTGCCTTCTTGAACATCATCACAATGCCACAACTGCAAAATATCGTTTTATAGATTGAGCAATACATCATCACAATGCCACAAGTGCAAAATATCGAGCAATACTGCCTTCTTGAATATCATCACAATGCCACAACTGCAAAATATCGTTTTATTGATTGAGCAACACTGTCATTGTAAACATCATCACAACGCCACAACAGCAAAATATCGAGCAATACTGCCTTCTTGAACATCATCACCCTGCCACAACTGTAAAATATCGAGCAATACTGCCTTCTTGAACATCATCACAATGCCACAACTGCAAAATATCGTTTTATAGATTGAGCAATACATCATCACAATGCCCCAAGTGCAAAATATCGAGCAATACTGCCTTCTTGAATATCATCACAATGCCACAATTGCAAAATATCGTTTTATGGATTGAGCAATACATCATCACAATGCCACAACTGCAAAATATCGAGCAATACTGCCTTCTTGAATATCATCACAATGCCACAACTGCAAAATATCGTTTTATAGATTGAGCAACACTCTCATTGTAAACATCATCACAATGCCACAACTGCAAAATATCGTTTTATAGATAGAGCAATACATCATCACAATGCCACAACTGCAAAATATCGAGCAATACTGCCTTCTTGAACATCATCACCCTGCCACAACTGTAAAATATCGAGCAATACTGCCTTCTTGAATATCATCACAATGCAACAACTGCAAAATATCGTTTTATAGATTGAGCAATACATCATCACAATGCCACAACTGCAAAATATCGTTTTATAGATTGAGCAATACATCATCACAATGCCACAACTGCAAAATATCGAGCAATACTGCCTTCTTCAACATGATCACAATGCCACAACTGCAAAATATCGAGCAATACTGCCTTCTTCAACATGATCACAATTCCACAACTGCAAAATATCGTTTTATAGATTGAGCAATACATCATCACAATCCCACACCTCAAAATATCGTTTTATAGATTGAGCAATACATCATCACCCTGTCACAACTGCAAAATATTGAGCAATACTGCCTTCTTGAATATCATCACAATGCCACAACTGCAAAATATCGTTTTATAGATTGAGCAATACATCATCACAATGCCACAACTGCAAAATATCGTTTTATAGATTGAGCAATACATCATCACAATGCCACAACTGCAAAATATCGAGCAATACTGCCTTCTTCAACATGATCACAATGCCACAACTGCAAAATATCGAGCAATACTGCCTTCTTCAACATGATCACAATTCCACAACTGCAAAATATCGTTTTATAGATTGAGCAATACATCATCACAATGCCACAACTGCAAAATATCGAGCAATACTGCCTTCTTGAACATCATCACAATGCCACAACTGCAAAATATCGTTTTATAGATTGAGCAATACATCATCACAATGATACAACTGCAAAATATCGAGCAATACTGCCTTCTTGAATATCATCACAATTCCACAACTGCAAAATATCGTTTTATAGATTGAGCAATACATCATCACAATGCCACACCTCAAAATATCGTTTTATAGATTGAGCAATACATCATCACCCTGTCACAACTGCAAAATATTGAGCAATACTGCCTTCTTGAATATCATCACAATTCTACAACTGCAAAATATCGTTTTATAGATTGAGCAACACTGTCATTGTAAACATCATCACAATGCCACAACTGCAAAATATCGTTTTATAGATTGAGCAATACATCATCACCCTGCCACAACTGCAAAATATCGAGCAATACTGCCTTCTTGAACATAATCACAATGCCACAACTGCAAAATATCGAGCAATACTGCCTTCTTGAATATCATCACAATGCCACAACTCCAAAATATCGTTTTATAGATTGAGCAATACATCATCACAATACCACAAGTGCAAAATATCGAGCAATACTGCCTTCTTGAATATCATCACAATGCCACAACTGCAAAATATCGTTTTATAGATTGAGCAACACTGTCATTGTAAACATCATCACAACGCCACAACTGCAAAATATCGAGCAATACTGCCTTGTTAAACAACATCACCCTTCCACAACTGCAAAATATCGAGCAATACTGCCTTCTTGAACATCATCACAATGCCACAACTGCAAAATATCGTTTTATAGATTGAGCAATACATCATCACAATGCCACAAGTGCAAAATATCGAGCAATACTGCCTTCTTGAATACCATCACAATGCCACAATTGCCAAATATCGTTTTATGGATTGAGCAATACATCATCACAATGCCACAACTGCAAAATATCGAGCAATACTGCCTTCTTGAATATCATCACAATGCCACAGCTGCAAAATATCGTTTTATAGATTGAGCAACACTCTCATTGTAAACATCATCACAATGCCACAACTGCAAAATATCGTTTTATAGATAGAGCAATACATCATCACAATGCCACAACTGCAAAATATCCTGCAATACTGCCTTCTTGAACATCATCACCCTGCCACAACAGCAAAATATCGAGCAATACTGCCTTCTTGAATATCATCACAATGCCACAACTGCAAAATATCGTTTTATAGATTGAGCAATACATCATCACAATGCCACACCTCAAAATATCGTTTTATAGATTGAGCAATACATCATCACAATGCCACAACTGCAAAATATCGAGCAATACTGCCTTCTTCAACATGATCACAATTCCACAACTGCAAAATATAGTTTTATAGATTGAGCAATACATCATCACAATGCCACAACTGCAAAATATCGAGCAACACTGCCTTCTTGAACATCATCACAATGCCACACCTCAAAATATCGTTTTATAGATTGAGCAATACATCATCACCCTGCCACAACTGCAAAATATCGTTTTATAGATTGAGCAATACATCATCACAATGCCACAACTGCAAAATATCGAGCAATACTGCCTTCTTGAACATCATCACCCTGCCACAACTGCAAAATATCGTTTTATAGATTGAGCAATACATCATCACAATGCCACAACTGCAAAATATCGAGCAATACTGCCTTCTTGAACATCATCACAATGCCACAACTGCAAAATATCGTTTTATAGATTGAGCAATACATCATCACAATGCCACAACTGCAAAATATCGAGCAATACTGCCTTCTAGAACATCATCACCCTGCCACAACTGCAAAATATCGAGCAATACTGCCTTCTTGAACATCATCACAATGCCACAACTGCAGAATATCGTTTTATAGATTGAGCAACACTGTCATTGTAAACATCATCACAATGCCACAACTGCAAAATATCGTTTTATAGATTGAGCAATACATCATCACCCTGCCACAACTGCAAAATATCGAGCAATACTGCCTTCTTGAACATCATCACAATGCCACAACTGCAAAATATCGTTTTATAGATTGAGAAATACATCATCACCCTGCCACAACTGCAAAATATCGTTTTATAGATTGAGCAATACATCATCACAATGCCACAACTGCAAAATATCGTTTTATAGATTGAGCAATACATCATCACAATGCCACAACTGCAAAATATCGAGCAATACTGCCTTCTTCAGCATGATCACTATGCCACAACTGCAAAATATTGTTTTATAGATTGAGCAATACATCATCACAATGCCACAACTGCAAAATATCGAGCAATACTGCCTTCTTGAACATCATCACAATGCCACAACTGCAAAATATCGAGCAATACTGCGTTCTTCAACATGATCACAATGCCACAACTGCAAAATAACGTTTTATAGATTGAGCAATACATCATCACAATGCCACAACTGCAAAATATCGAGCAATACTGCCTTCTAGAACATCATCACCCTGTCACAACTGCAAAATATTGAGCAACTAGAAGGACCCGGCAGACGTTGTTCTGCCCAAATTTAGGGAAAAAATAGCAAGATAAATAAAAAAGTTTGGAATTATTCGGTCCCTGGTCCACTTCCCGGAAAAAAGTTATCCCATATTTTAACAAAGTAAAGTGGTACCCTTGTACCAAATTTGAAGAAAATCGTAGTATAAATAAAAAAGTTTGGAATATTTCGGTCCTTGGTCCACTTCCCGGAATAAAACTTTACATAAACACTCTCCGGATTCCTACTGAGCTATCCTGTAAATATGAACAAAATCGACGTGGTAGTTCCGGAGTCTATAACATACATACACACATCCTTTTTATATACATAGATTAAATTCCACCGAATCGTTTATGACCGTTTCCAACAACATTTTCGATATAAATAAAAAAAAGTGTACTTACAACACAAAATCCGTTGTTATTGGATGCCACGTGTTGAGTACTTTTTAGGTTATGAAAATCACTTGATTAATTAATCGTGCAAAATACACTCAAAATTTATCATTTTATTATTATTGGTGATAATTTTATTATTATTGATAGAATAGCAATGATTAATAGTTAATATGAGAGTTACACTGAGATAGCAAAATAATAATTGTCAACCTTACTACACTTGATGCATAAACAACATGGCTTGCAGCTGGGTAGGGAGTGAGAGAAGTCTTATTGTGTGAGAGAAAGAGGAGACCGGCTTCGTTCTCATCCCTACTCCGTGCTGTTTACTGGGTCAGAAGTGACACCTGTGGACATCTGGCGAGGATAACTAATTAAAAAACGATTGATCAGTTATCGTCCGGTAATGAAAAGTGATTACATTACTAAAAATTTTTGGCGATATCTCGGAAAACAGGTCGCATAGGGTCTTAAAAAACACCTCATTTTTAAATACTCATCAACGCCTCTTATTTGATACCCATATTGTAGAAAACCCGTCTGGGGTCACACCTGGCCCACATTTTTGGTGATATCTCGTAAACGGGGTAGCATAGGGTCATGAAAATTACCTCTTTTTAAACACCCAATCAACACCTTTTATTCGGTACCATATTGTGCAAACACTTTTTAGAGTCACACCTGGTCCACACTTGGGTGAATATCTTGGAAATGGGGTCCCATATTGGACTTTGAACTACTACCTTTTAAAACTCTCATCAACAGCTTTAATTTGGTACCCATATTGAGCGAACACTTTTTAGAGTCACACCTGGTCCACATTTTGGTGAATATCTCGAAAATGGGGCCCCATATTGGACTTTGAACCACTTTATATTAAAACCCTCATCAACACCTTTCATTTGGTACCATATTGTGCAAACACTTTTTAGAGTCACGCCTGGTCCATATTTTGTTCGATATCTCGAAAAACGGGTCGCATAGGGTCTTGAAAATCACCTCTTTTTTAAATACTCATCAACGCCTTTTATTTGATACCCATATTGTAGAAAACCCGTCTGGGGTCACACCTGGTCCACATTTCGATATCTCGTAAACGGGGTACCATAGGGTCCTGGAAATTACCTATTTTTTAAACACTCAGCAACACCTTTTATTCGATACCCATATAGTATAAACACCTTCTAGGGTCACCCCTGGTCCACATTTTGGTCGATATCTCGGAAAACGGGTCGGATAGGGTCTTGAAAAATAGATGTTGGTCGATTCTCATACCTACTCAGTATGCTCACAAAATTTCATGAGAATCGGTCAAGCCGTTTCGGAGGAGTATGGTTTCAAAAACTGTGACACGAGAATTTTATATATAAGATTATTGCCTACTGAAGAATTTACCAAATTCGAATATTTTGAAAATTTTGAAAAAAAGAGTATTCAAAAATTTTCTTTTGCGGTATTCGCTGGTAACGTTAGGGGGCCTTTCAAGAATTCAATTTTGACAAATTTTGCCAGGATGAATTCAACTTCAAATGTTGATTTGATACAATATTGTAGGGTAATATTAAGGTTTTTCTGCAATAGTATTTTTACCGATAACTCAGTTATAGATAAATTTATCGAAATATGTCAAAGTACAAATGAAACCTGGGGCCTTCCCCTTTCGTTTGATACCCATATTGTAGGGCAAGTTTAAGTTTTTTGGGCAATCACATTTTCACCGATAACTCAGTTATCGATCAATTTACCGAAACCTATCGAAGTCCAAATGAAACCTGCGGCCTTCTCCTTTCGTTTTATACCCATATTATAAAGTAATGTTAAGTTTTTTGGGCAATCACCGATAACTCAGTTATCGATAAATTTATCGAAATATATCGAAGTCCAAAGGAAACCTGGGGCCTTCCCCTTTCGTTTGATACCCATATTGTAGGTCAAGTTTAAGGTTTTTGGCAATCACATTTTCACCGATAACTCAGTTATCGAGCAATTTATCGAAACCTATCGTAGTCCAAATGAAACCTGCTGCCTTCTCCTTTCGTTTTATACCCATATTATAGAGTAATGTTAAGTTTTTTGGGCAATCACCGATAACTCAGTTATCGATAAATTTATCGAAATATATCGAAGTCCAAATGAAACCTGGAGCTATCTCCTTTCGTTTGATAGCCATATTGTACGGTAATATAGAGGTTTTCGGGCAATCGCATTTTGACCGATGACTCAGTTATCGATCAATTTATCGAAATATATTGGAGTACAAATGAAACCTGGGGCCTTCCCCTTTCCTTTGATACCCATATTGTATGACAATTTTAAGATTTTTGTGCAATAACATTTTCACCGATAACTCAGTTATCGATAAACTTATCGAAATATATCGAAGTCCAAATGAAACCTGGAGCTATCTCCTTTCGTTTGATACCCATATTGTAGGGTAATATAGAGGTTTTCGGGCAATCGCATTTTGACCGATGACTCAGTTATCGATCAATTTATCGAAATATATTGGAGTACAAATGAAACCTGGGGCCTTCCCCTTTCCTTTGATACCCATATTGTAAGACAGTTTTAAGGTTTTTGTGCATAAGATTTTCACCGATAACTCAGTTATCGATACATTTATCGAAACCTATCGAAGTCCAAATGAAACCTGGAGCTATCCCCTTTCGTTTGATACCCATATTGCAGGGTAATATTAAGGTTTTCGGGCAATCGAAGTTTGACCGATAACTTAGTTATCGATCAATTTATCGAAATATATCGAAGCTAAAATGAAACCTGGGGCCTTCCCCTTTCGTTTGATACCCATATTGTACGATCTTTCTATACCTTTATGCGAAATATCATAAGTATAGGTTCAATATACTTAGAGTTATATGGAATAAAAAAAAATTCGAAAAGAAACGGTTCCTAGCAGGGTCGGAACCCCCAAAATTAAAAAAACAAATAGCCTATAGCTCCTTCCAGACTATAACCTGTAGGCGTGCCAAATTTCAACAATATCCGTCCAGCCATTCTCACGTTTTTAGGGAACAAAAGCAAACGTCTGGACATCCAAACATCCAAACATCGTTACATTCACATTTATAATATTAGTAGGATACTGCCTTCTTGAATATCATCACAATTCCACAACTGCAAAATATCGTTTTATAGATTGAGCAACACTGTCATTGTAAACATCATCACAATGCCACAACTGCAAAATATCGTTTTATAGATTGAGCAATACATCATCACAATGACACACCTCAAATATCGTTTTATAGATTGAGCAATACATCATCACCCTGTCACAACTGCAAAATATCGAGCAATACTGCCTTCTTCAACATGATCACAATTCCACAACTGCAAAATATCGTTTTATAGATTGAGCAATACATCATCACAATGCCACAACTGCAAAATATCGAGCAATACTGCCTTCTTCAACATGATCACAATTCCACAACTGCAAAATATCGTTTTATAGATTGAGCAATACATCATCACAATGCCACAACTGCAAAATATCGAGCAATACTGCCTTCTTGAACATCATCACAATGCCACAGATGCAAAATATCGTTTTATAGATTGAGCAATACATCATCACAATGATACAACTGCAAAATATCGAGCAATACTGCCTTATAGAACATCATCACCCTGCCACAACTACAAAATATCGAGCAATACTGCCTTATTGAACATCATCACAATGCCACAACTGCAGAATATCGTTTTATAGATTGAGCAACACTGTCATTGTAAACATCATCACAACGCCACAACTGCAGAATATCGTTTTATAGATTGAGCAATACATCATCACAATGCCACAACTGCAAAATATCGTTTTATAGATTGAGCAATACATCATCACCCTGCCACAACTGCAAAATATCGAGCAATACTGCCTTCTTGAACATCATCACAATGCCACAACTGCAAAATATCGTTTTATAGATTGAGCAATACATAATCACAATGCCACAACTGCAAAATATCGAGCAATACTGCCTTCTTGAACATCATCACCCTGCCACAACTGCAAAATATCGTTTTATAGATTGAGCAATACATCATCAAAATGCCACAACTGCAAAATATCGAGCAATACTGCCTTCTTGAACATCATCACCCTGCCACAACTGTAAAATATCGAGCAATACTGCCTTCTTGAATATCATCACAATACCACAACTGCAAAATATCGTTTTATAGATTGAGCAACACATCATGACAATGCCACAACTGCAAAATATCGTTTTATAGATTGAGCAATACTTCATCACAATGCCACAACTGCAAAATATCGAGCAATACTGCCTTCTTGAACATCATCACCCTGCCACAACTGTAAAATATCGAGCAATACTGCCTTCTTGAATATCATCACAATACCACAACTGCAAAATATCGTTTTATAGATTGAGCAATACATCATCACAATGCCACAACTGCAAAATATCGAGCAATACTGCCTTCTTGAACATCATCACCCTGCCACAACTGTAAAATATCGAGCAATACTGCCTTCTTGAATATCATCACAATACCACAACTGCAAAATATCGTTTTATAGATTGAGCAATACATCATCACAATGCCACAACTGCAAAATATCGAGCAATACTGCCTTCTTGAACATCATCACCCTGCCACAACTGTAAAATATCTAGCAATACTGCCTTCTTGAATATCATCACAATACCACAACTGCAAAATATCGTTTTATAGATTGAGCAATACATCATCACAATGCCACAACTGCAAAATATCGTTTTATAGATAGAGCAATACATCATCACAATGCCACAACTGCAAAATATCGAGCAATACTGCCTTCCTGAACATCATCACCCTGCCACAACTGTAAAATATCGAGCAATACTGCCTTCTTGAATATCATCACCCTGCCACAACTGCAAAATATCGTTTTATAGATTGAGCAATACATCATCACATGCCACAACTGCAAAATATCGAGCAATACTGCCTTCTTGAACATCATCACCCTGCCACAACTGTAAAATATCGAGCAATACTGCCTTCTTGAATATCATCACAATACCACAACTGCAAAATATCGTTTTATAGATTGAGCAATACATCATCACAATGCCACGACTGCAAAACATCGAGCAATACTGCCTTCTTGAACATCATCACCCTGCCACAACTGTAAAATATCGAGCAATACTGCCTTCTTGAACATCATCACCCTGCCACAACTGTAAAATATCGAGCAATACTGCCTTCTTGAATATCATCACAATACCACAACTGCAAAATATCGTTTTATAGATTGAGCAATACATTATCACAATGCCACAACTGCAAAATATCGTTTTATAGATTGAGCAATACATCATCACAATGCCACAACTGCAAAATATCGAGCAATACTGCCTTCTTCAACATGATCACAATTCCACAACTGCAAAATATCGTTTTATAGATTGAGCAATACATCATCACAATGCCACAACTGCAAAATATCGAGCAATACTGGCGACACCTGTTGTGTATTAAATATTCTGGTTTGTATACCGCCAAAAATACCTTTCATTTGATACCCATATTGTCATATATTGCTTAATATTTAAAAAAAAATCGGAAAGGTGGCAGCCCTCTAAGCTTCCTTTAGTGTCAACAGCCAAGTAGAAAATATTAGAAGGAAGCATGCTATCCATCTACCAAATTTCATCGAAATCGGTTTAGCCGTTCCCGGGATAGTGGTCGATATCTGAAGGAATAAATAACATGCGTTCAGGTGGGAACCCTAGGTGGTAATACTACGCGAAAATATTTTGGTTGGTATACGCCCTAAAATACCTTTAATTTGATACCCATATTGCCATATATTGCTAAATATTTAAAAAAAAATTGATATAGGTGGCAACCCTAAGGACCAACCCAAGTGGCAACACCAAAGTAGAAAATCTTAAAACAAAGCATAGTACCTTTGTACCAAATTTCATTAAAATGGGTGAAGTCGTTCGGGAGATAGTAGTGGATATACAAATATACAAATATACAAGAATAAGTCGTTTAAAGTTATATGATATGCTAATAGAAAGATGGGGAAAGAGAGAATAGTACAGGGAGAACTGGTGCAGAAAGAGATAATAGAATAGAGATTGGCACAGCTTAAGAGTCAAATGGAAGGGAGATGACAAAATGTCGAAGTTCGACTATTAAAAACGCTTTTACTTTAGTTGGTTGCCGTACAATAACCGGATATAAAGTGCGAAAATAAATATTTTTCTGAACCTTCTCAGCGTGTAAATTGTCCTCGCAATTGAGGGTAGCAGGAATTTATGAACTACTTACATCCCGAGCAACGCCGGGTACCCTGCTAGTTTACTATAAATAAGCCGAAAATTCATAATAAAGAGAACATTGTTAATTCACAACCGCAATCGTGTAAATCTATTTGGCGCAACACCACATGGCGATCCTACCAGTTCCAACAGTTGACATAGCTGTCAAAGAGGAAGCTAACTATCCTTTGGTTTTATATTCATCGCGTAATGAACAGGATCTAATCATCACCGCACGATAGAACAAATCCTTGCGGATCAACAGTAACCAGTAGTCAGCTAGAAGCAGATCAAGGGCATACACACGTACACAAAGTGGGCGACGTCAGGCTGAGAGCTTTCCAAATTTCTACCTTTGTTTACATGCATTGAAATCAAACAAAAATGTATCCCTTAAAGGGATACAAGTGGCAAATTCTTGCCGATAAAATTTTTATAATACAAGTGGCAAATTTTTACCGTTAAAATTTTTATAATACCCCTAAAGGGATACAAGTGGCAAATTCTTGCCGATAAATTTTTTATAAATATCCTCGAAAGGATAAAGATTGCAGGGTAACCTGCAGCAATAAAATATAGAATGCAAATGAAATATGCATCCTAAAATCCTGAAAAAACTGTGTATTTATATTTAAATGTAAACTTTTACTGTTCATAAAACTCCAATAATAAAATGGGATTCCAAAGCACCCATGACCACCTTATAATTCAAAATTTGAAGTAAAAAGAAAGAGGAGTCAAAGTAGGTAAGAGCGTCGTTGAATCGGATTTGCTAAACTTAATTTGTAATATGCTCGCAGTAAATGGATTACAAAAAATACTGCCTGTGGCTTAATCGCTCAATCTTATAAATAAAAATGAATGTGTGTCTGTGTGTCCTTTATAGGCGTCCAAAGAACTCAACCGATTTTTATGAAATTCTTGGGATCATGTGTTAAAGCATAGGCTATATTAATTTTGGGAAAAGTGGGCGGTGCCACGCCCCCAGGCTATATAAAACTACAATTCTTCAGAACTCTGAACATATTTGGTCTAAATTAATGATTTTTGGATATGTGTGTCCCTTGGTCAAGAATTATATAATTTGGGAAAAGTGGGCGGTGCAACCCCCACATTTTTTGTATTCAGTACTTTGTTTGTACTTCAATAATGTCCATAGTTTATGGTTGATCTGTTTTAAACTTTTCCAATACATAGGCTACATTTGTAAACTTTTTGGAAATGTGTGCAGTTCTTGCATAATTTTTTTTTTGTTATTGCCGTTTATACATATCCGGAGTATTATAGGATTTTCATAAAATCATAATAGTGGCGTTAAGTGGTAGATATAGAATATAATTAAATAAATAATAACTACACATCTGCTCAGCAGCGCATAATGGTTTTTGTCATACTCATTGAGTTCAAAAGATCCGTTTTTTGAGTTGGACATCTCGAAAATTTATTTGTTTATACCAAAGACGTTAAAACCAGAAACATTGTATATCCTAAAGCACTGCAATAAGTTGAATGTTAAAAATTCGTTGAAAAATATTTTAAAATTTATTTCTAGGGAAGTCCCTGGTCAGGCAGTAGGTACAAGGTCTGCCGGGTCTGCTAGTAATAATATAATAATAACTACTAGTATATCCCGTGGTCGAAATTCGACCAGCTTAAATTAGTTTAACTTATTAAATCCTCTGTTCGCATTTTTATTGCTGAATATAATTATTTATAGTTGAGTTATTGAGAGTCGCCTTTATAAAAGCTGGTTTACTCTAAAGACGGGTAATTTGACAACTAACCAAAAAAAAATCCGTCCATTAAAGACCAGTAATCATTAATAGGAGATGGCAAAAACTTTACCTAGTAATGTTTGAAAGTCCACCATCAGACCCACCACTCCTTTCATATTCCGTCAATATTTCAATAAACAAAATTAAATTTCATGGACATACACCAACAACATAGTTAGACTTATAATATATATAATGGTCACATAGAATGATGCCATATCGAACAAAATTGGAAGCAAATAAAATTGTCAGTGCGTTTTCCACAAAACAATTTACATTTCATTGTAAACACTTCAGTTTTTCGGGATTTTAGGATGCATCTAAATTACCGACCGTATATAGTGAAATTTAACAAATAAGAACAAATTTCATAAAATTAAAAAAAAAATTAAGTTTTAGAGTTCTATAAAAACACAACTTTTGTCCTATTTTTCAGAAAAATTTTAATTTTGAACTATTTTTTGCAATAGAACATGCAAGATATGTTAAAAACAAATATTTTAGGATGCATCTCAAGAGCTACCCGAAAATAGTGACGATGAATACTTTTGAATCTCACTTTTGTTATAGAATTTTGCAAAAATATAGAAGTTTGACTGCGTTTTTGAAAAAGAATAATAATTTTAAATTTTTTTTAAAATGAATTTGGAGTTTTTAGGAAAAAAAATTGTATATTCGAAGTTGGGATCGAACCATGAGACGCACGCGTCCCACCCGAAACCATTACACATGCGCTATTGGTACACATGACTATATCCGTATAGCGGGAGAATATTACAACTTACACATATGATGGTTTTCTGGTTTTTTTCGTCAAATTCAACTCGGAAATATTGAAAACACATATCTTAACTGGCCCAATTAGCCTAAATATGTAAGGATTCCGGTTATATGTCGACTCTTTTACAAATTAAAATTTTTAGGAAGAAAATAGTTGATGTCTTTAGGAAAATTAACACGATTTCAAACTATTTCGTGAATATAAAATTGAAGAAGCTACAAACTGTGTTTTTACTTTTTGTATATTAAATATGATATATTTCTTAAAAAATATATATTGATAAATTGAAATACTTTTTTAGCTTTTTTTCCAAAAATTTGATTTTTTCACTCCAAGATAGATGTCATAAACAGAAAAATATTTAAATATTGGGTTATATGTCGACTCTTTTGCAAATAAAAATTTTTAGGAACAAAATAGTTGATGTCTTTAGGAAAACTAACGCGATTTCAAATTATTTCGTAAGTATAAAATTGAAGAATCTACAAACCATGGCCCAATTATACTGGTCGTCTCGTTAGGCCAACAACAACTATTCCCATGTATTTTGTTAGTGTTTTTTGGTACTTGTTTGTCATATTTTACTGTCAAAATCATTATTCGCTGTATTCGCCTTGCCAGGCGCGGATCCAGAAAATATTTTCGGTGGGGATCCAAATTTTTTCCATTTTGAGTGTAATCTAGAAATTACAAAATTGAAGTTTCATTTGTCTCCGGTGGGGACGCAAAATAAATTTATAAAAAATACCAAAAATAAGAACCTTTTCTTTTGAAAGGACACCACGTTTTTTTATGCCAATAATAGTGAGAACTTAAATAGTAATAAAAGAAAAATGATTTAACTTTATTTCATTTATTATTATTCAATAAAGAAACAAAAAGTTTATCAAATACAGACCAAGCCTAAGTAACCGACCCCCGGGCCGTCTCCCCCTCTATACCCGCCTTGCTCAAAATTTGAATTCGCCAGCTAACGTAACAATCCAGCAACCATTTCTGTAAATGTTTTAAAAAATATTTTAAACTAAACCATGGTACAAGAAACTCAAGGTATTTCCACTATGACATAAACTGTGTTTTCCGTCAATCACATCATTTGTCATTTGTTCCATCTTACAAAAAAATTGATTTGATTATTTTTATAATATTAAAGAAAATTTTTAGAATTTAAGAAACAAAGTTAAATATTTACAAAATCAGACCAATACTATTTGTATTTCGCTTAAAATTAAAAAAAGGAGCAACGCTTTTAAAGATTTTCATCGCCATATTTAGGTCTGTTTCTTGAAATCTCCAGCAAAGAACTGTCAGCAGAAGAGAGTCTCGTAAAAAGCTGTCAAAATCTCATTTCTGCTAGTTTTGTCTCTCTTCTGCTGGTTTTTCACCGAACAGGAGCCAGCAGAAATTCTGTACTTACTTCATTTGCTGGTAAATAACTCATAGTTTTCAAAATATTGGTAATAAATTTTAAATTTCACAGAAATATGCAATCAATTTTGATTTTGGCATTTGTCACAATCAGCTGTTTGTTACTTGCTAGTTATTGGTGGACGAAAAATCTCCAGCAATCCCCAGCAGCGAACTTGCAGCGAATTGGCGCTCTTTCTCTCATTAAATGTCAAAAAGCTGCTGGATTCGCTGCTAATTTTTTCAAAGAACACTTTTTAGGAATAATTATTCATAATTAGCAGTCAAGAAACAGACCTTTTAGCTTTATATTATTCAAACCTATAGATCCCGATAACTCACAAGAATAAATTAAAAGCAAAACCCCACACATTGGATCCGTTATTTAGATCAAATTGTTTTAAATTTGAACAATTAACAAATACGATACCCGGACGTAATCTGACACAATATTATATAACTGCAACAACTTCAATTTATTTAATTGCAATTAGTTTCCAAATCAATTAAAAATTTAATAGATTAACATAATCTGCCATGTCACCTGGTACGGTGTTGCGATCCGATTGGGAACGTCGGTTACGAAGCTTAAAGTTTTCAGCGGAAAAGTGGTCTTAACATTCAAACTGCTTATAAAGCACGACTTTGGCTACATTCACGAAAATATAAAAACTAAAAAATATGAATTAACAAAAATTAGTTCGTTTTTGGTTAAAGAATAGGTTTATGTTAAGTCATGACAATGGCGGCGAAGAAGAAGAAGTGGAACTACCTTTATATATTTGTACCATGAAGTAAACTTGCTGCAATAAGCGATATGTTGGCTGCATCTTAACCAATTTTTGCAATTTGCAGTTTACATATTTTGTTGCAAAAACGAATAATGTTTTGGGAAAAAGGCTTATAAAAAGTTTTTTTTGAAACTTTCTTGAAGGCTTACACTAATAAGTTTTTTATCAACGTGCCGTTTCGAACGTTTTATAAACGAAAAATCGAAATTTTGTAAGCTTAATATTTTGGAAAGTTTTTATACACTTAATTTAAGGCACTTTGCTTGTTGGGTATATTTTTGACATGTAATTTTTAGTTGACAAATAATTTTTAAAAACAAATAATTTGACAAACAGTTCCGCTGCGGCGAAAAAAAATACAAATCAGCTGATGGCTCGATATCACCATAGTAATTACGCCATGCTACAAACTGTGTTTTTACTTTTTGTATATTAAATATGATATATATCTTAAAAAATATATATTGATAAATTGAAATAATTTTTTAGGTTTTATTCAAAAAATTTGTTTTTTTCACTCCAAGATAGATGTCATAAACAGAAAAATATTGAAATATTTTTTATATGTCGACTCTTTTGCAAATAAAAATTTTTAGGAACAAAATAGTTGATGTCTTTAGGAAAATTAACGCGATTTCTAATTATTTCGTAAGTATAAAATTGAAGAAGCTACAAACTGTACATTTTCTTTTTGCATATTAAATATGATATATTTCTTAAAACATATAAATTGATAAATATTGATAAATTGGAATAATTTTTTAGATTTTTTAAGATAGATGTCATAAACAGAAAAATATTGAAATATTGGGTTACAAATATAATAAATTTAAAAAAAAATATGATAAAAACTTTTCGTATGTTTTAAGGCAAATTCAATTTAGTAAAAAACATGTAAGGAAAGGGCTGTCTTCGGCTGTTCCGAAGGCCTTATACCTTTCATGAATACGCATATCTTTTTTAAGTGTCCTACATGGCCAAACCACATTTATCGGACCAATCGGTTATATGGAAGCTATATGGACTCCGATTTGTATGATTTTCATTACACACATCACATTTATAATAAGTACCAACCTTGCAACCTTACGTTCCTAGCTTCTTAACTGCAAAATTTATAGCCCAAAACCCATTTATCGAAACTATCGATTATATGGGAGCTATATGTTCTGTTTCTCCGATCTTGGTGATTTTCACAACACAGGTTACAAATATAATATGTACTAAACCTACAAAATTTCGACCTCCTAGCTTTTTGATTGCAAGAGTTAGAGGCCAAAACCCGTTTATCGGAACAATTGATTGTATGGGTGCTATGTGTTGTATTGGTCCGATCTTACTGGTTCCGACAAATGATTAATATAATACAAAATGGCGGCTCCATACCAAATTCATCAAGATATCTCCAAAATTGAGGGACTAGTTTGCGTTCAAACAGACAGACGGACGGACAGACGGACAAGGCTAAATCAACTCAGCTCGTCGCCCTGACCATTTCGGTACACTTAATGGTGGGTCTATCTCTTCTTCTTCTCATACTTACAAACATCGGACCAAAGTTATAATACCATTTCATGTTCATGAAAGGTATAAAAACTGCGACTTATGAAATAAACAAAAAATCTCATTGAAATGAGAAATTTAAGACTCACATCGTTTTCCAAATTTGGAGAGTGCTGATAATACATACATACATATGAATGCGACTTTTGCATTTCCTTTTTTGGATAGAAAGAAATTTTGATTGTTTGCCTGTTGCCTCAACGTCTCTACATATATACCAGTTTGCTACGAAAATACGGTTAAAAGTGCCATGTGAAATCAAAACCGGAACTTAATTGTTGAAACAATTTAAAGGTAATGTTTATACATACAAGTTAACACACTGCGGCACCCAACATGTTGCATTTCCACACTATACCAATACACGTGCCGCCATGTTAGCATAATTGCAGTTAGCTACAACCTAACACCCTAACTCAAGGCCAGTCGCTTCCCACCGTATTTACCTGTGGGCTCATGCAATAGGAGCCCAGCCAGACATAGCGTCAGCAAAATATGTTTCACACGATTGTGAAATACCTGCACATGACATCGGTGCATGCTAACCGTGGGAAGCGGGATTCTAAGCCGGCGCACCAAAACTCTGCTCTTGAAGACAGCAGCGCTAAACATTATAAATGGGAGCAGCGCAGCATTTAGGGGCAGTTGCGTGTGGACTACTAACCTTATTAGTAATCATACTTTAAGTCTTGGTGAAAGAATTAATTCATTAAACTTGTAAAACTCTAATCTCTTGTGTTTCATTTTCAGGGCAAGTTGGCCCTTAAATTTTTGTAGTATACCAGGACCTTCAGTCCTTAACTTACATACACATACATATATGTGCCCAACCACGAAAACAAAATAATTATTTTTTATTTCTTCTAGGCCTTTTTTAATCAGTGTGCTAACTTTTATTCAATTATCAATTTTTAAATGGTTTAATTATTAATAACTCTTACTAAAATTGGCTATTTACTAAAATATTTATATGACAGTTTAAACACATCTTCATAATAATATAACTTTTTTCAAAATCAGAGATTTGTTGAAATTTTTTGGGATCACTTTACATCTCTTTACTTACATTAAATTAGATCGTAGAGTTGAGGCAAAACTGTGATGTTATTGGATGAATGGTTATTTTTTGTACTAAAATAGAGCTTACAGAGAAAAAAAATATCTGAAAAAAAATAAAAAGTTTTCAATATCCTTCATTGCAAAGTAAACCTTTATTTTTACAAGAAAAATTTAAAAACCGTATTGGATGTTTATTATCTTCGATCCTACAGGGATTAGGGAAAAGTTTTGTGTAGATTGTTCATAGAAAATTGTATTAGCTTTAATATCTTCCAAATGGTTTTAGAACTGCGTCTTCTTGAGATATAAAAGATTACGTGGAGAATTTTTTTTTATTAGTTAACAGTAAAATATGGTATAAATATCTTCAAAACGGTACCATAATATCAAAAGTAAGCACGATTTTCGGAATATGGTGGAGAAAAAATTTCGAATTTGTAGAATTTGTGTGTAATTAAGAAAACATTACTTAAGTGTAGTAAGTATTTATAAACAACAAATCAAAACCAGATAGATGAAAATAAAATAAAATGACATGCAGTAAAATGAAATAAATTAATCTAAATCCAAGAAGTGAAGTGGAATGAAACGGAAAGAAAAAAATAAATTATAATAAACGAAACCATACGATATTATGCAGAATGAAATATAATTGAATACATCAGCATCATATCGTCGGCCTCAACCGTCCTTGACGCCGGTTTCATCCTGCATCTATTTCTATCATTCGTTAGAAGATATTAATTCACTTTGTACCCGATGCGCCGGTATGTTGAAGTGCCTTAGATGTAAACAATGGGCAAATGTGTGACAGATAACATATCACACTTGTACTGACACACAATGCGAAATCATTGTAAAGATCTACAAGTAAGATATGTCGGCATCTCTTTCTCTTCCCTCTCTTTCTAACTCATGGGAGTTTGACACTCACTCAGATGTGTCAAACAAGCGTTTGACACTCACTCGTGGCTGGGTTGCTAGTCGATTAAAATGAAGGGATGCAACAGCTTAGTGGTAAATTGGACTGAATGTTGGAGATGGGTTGCTGTGTTAGTTAATTTCTTTTACTGAATTTAGTATCAAAATGTATTTAGAAATTTAGAAAATAACTAATAATAAGCCTCAGCTGGATAAAAATAAACATATTTTGCACATTAACAATAATAAAATGGTGTTTTCGTTGTTAATCAAGTTATTTCCATCATATTATATGATTAACCAGTTGGTTAATTTGCCTACAACTCTGTTTGTAAATATGTATCGTGTATACATATGTGCGAACTGTTATTTCAAAGTGGTTGCGAGAATTGGAGTGATTGGGAAAAATTTTTCCTTTGTGAATTTGTTTTGTGGCATTTTAATTAAATATTTCTATTTTCAGAGAATTTCTTTGCGACTGCAGTTTGGGTAAGTAGAATTTAACCCGAATAAATATGTATAAAAGCGTTAATTGTTATTTCCACTCATAGACATGCCTCAACGTTGCTGTATTGTTGGATGTTCTTTGGGGGTTCCCCGATACCCTTTTCCTTCGGAGGAAGAAATGCCGCGGTGAGTGCAAAAAGTGACTTCTTAATTGAAGTATTTATATGTATGTATGTACATTAAGTAAGTATGTAATAGTTTTAATTATGCTTTTTTTTGTTTTGGTTGGTGTTGGTTTAAATACTTTCCACCCTGTCGGAAAATCAAAAACTCCAAACGCCAAGCCCTGGAGGCAGCGTTTCGTTTTTACATTAATATTTCTAACAAGAGTACGACTATGACAGTATGTATGTATGTACATTATTAAGTTATTATATACCAAACTATATTTTAAACTCACGCAAATGATTTATACGATAAATACTATATATAAATACAAAATACCAACGGTTTTAAATGTTTGAATGACTTCACTTTTTTATTTAATTTTTAGCAAGCTTTGGTACTGCATTTGATTACTTTTATTATTTTTTTTATTTCTACTTCTCTCGATTTTTTTTGCTTGGTTGTTATAAATATTGAATTTATTATGACTTTATTTTTATTTGCTTATATTATTATTTTTGTTGTTTACGGCCTTTTTATTATAACTTTGAAAATTTTTAACGAGCTCTAGGCCAGATATTTGTATATTATAAATAAAACACAAACGAAATATCGACACAATACATAAATATAAATGTATATTAATATTCACGGTTTGTGTTTTATTTATAATATACAAATATCTGGCCTAGAGCTCGTTAAAAATTTTCAAAGTTGCTTATATTATTATTTTTATTTGCTTTGATTAGAATTAATATAACTAGATTGACTAAGGCATGGTTTTTGGTTTCTGATAGGCGGCGTGAATGGCTTCGGTTGCTGGGTGTAGTTGGTCCAACACCAAAGTATATTTATGCTTGTAGGCGGCATTTCTCCGACGAAATGGTAAAGGGACGGACCCTCAAAAAGAGCGCTGTACCGGACGTAGGATTATGTTCACCCACAGTGACAGCTTGTAGGCCAAATGTCTCTAGTGAGAGGGGGGATAGCTTAGCTTATAAAGAAAATGTTATTGAATTAGGTGTAGGAGATTTTGCGCCGATACTTTCACCGTCAAAAACTGTAGAAAGAGTCTCAACTTCAAATAGGAATCTATTCGAAGTGGAGACTTCCTTGGAGGAGCCCCGTCAACCCTTTCATCATGTAGATCATACATATGCTTCACCTTTAGGGACATTTAATTTAACAAAGATCTGGGCTAATAGTCAACAAAGTCAAACAAACTCTTACTTAACCGACGGCACTCCTAGAAAGCGAAAGTATCAGGATGATAATAACCAACTCCTCAATAAGGTGCAATTTTTAGAAGCAAAAATAGAAGTTTTAGAAGAAAAGGTAAAAGTTTTTGAAGGGGAGGGAAGTGTTGCTGTTAATGATCGGGACAGACAAATTGCAGAGCTAATAAGTAATCTACCCCCACATCTTGCAGCATGTGTGAGGAATTGCCTCAGAAACACACCCCGTACTCCAAAAGGTTATAGATTTGATAGGGAATTCAAAACGTTAGCTCTGGTAATAAAGTTTTTAGCACCTATTGTATATAGATATTTAAGGCCCAGTTTCAACTTTCCCTCCAGGAAAACTCTTGAACAATTTGTTCAAGGGTGGCCCCGTAATCCTGGCTGCAATTTTAGCAGCATTAAAGCCCTGGAGCTTAAGAGCCGTGGCTTCACGGACGCACAGAGATATGTTTCGATATGCTGTGACGAAATGTCTCTGAAAACCCATGTTCAGTATGAACGGAGTAGGGATTCGATAATAGGGCTGGAGGACTATGGCGATGAAAATCGCACCTCCAGAGTTGCTTCCAGTGTTTTGACACTATTGGTCCAAGGTATTGGTGGGGAGACTTGGACCCACCCCCTCGCCTATTTTTTTGTCCATAAGGCATGCAAAGGAGATGTCATGAAAAAATATATATTCGAAGCCATTGGACAGCTCCAGGGTATTGGTCTGCGTCCGTGTCATCTGGTAACCGATCAGGGGTCAAATTTTGTGGGGTTTTCTAGGTTAGTAGGTGTAACAAAAGATAGGACAGGAGATCGTTTACTTCTTTGATGCTCCACATCTACTCAAAAGTACCCGAAACTGCTTAGAAAATAAAAATAACAGCGTAAGTTTCCATGGACGTCCTGCGAATTGGAAGGACATCGTCTACTTATATGAACAGGGAAAACGGAATGACATTTCATGCACCCATAAATTGACATCGGTTCACATTCGTCCAAAAAACCACAATAAAATGAGCGTAAAATTGGCATCGCAAGTATTCAGCAACTCAGTTGCAAGTGCAATGCTCGCTCTTTATAGTTCTGGCCTTCTAAATTCCCAAGCTTCCGCATCCTTCCTTAATACGGCAGAGTTTGTACTTTTTTTTGATAAGTTATTTAATATTTTTAATAGCCTTGTTTTTGGAGCAACGGGAAACTTCAAGGAGCCTTTCACGGCATCTGCGGAACAACTTAAATTCCTTGAAGAAGCTG
Organism: Sphenella marginata; assembly: GCA_951509765.1. Taxonomy (NCBI): domain Eukaryota; kingdom Metazoa; phylum Arthropoda; class Insecta; order Diptera; family Tephritidae; genus Sphenella; species Sphenella marginata. Next base: position 119,843,420 of record OX608078.1, read on the forward strand.
AACTATTTCTTAATTCAGTGAAAGTTTTTGACACCGATGGTCGTGATATGACGAACAAATTTAGTTTTATAAAAGGCTGGCTCCTTAATATTAGTGGCTTACGACATTTGTGGCGATTCTGGTCACGTGAGGGTTTTAAGCATTTAATGACCCGAAAATTATGCCAAGACAAAATAGAGAATTTTTTCGGACACATTCGGAGAGGCGGATCTTTTGATTCAAAAATAACGCCACAGCGTTTTTCATATTTGTTTAGAAAAGCCTGGGGTATAGGATACATTAGATGTGTCGATAAGGGCAATTGCGAAGTGTTGCCCGATCACCTGGAAGAATCGATTTCCGCCAACACTCTCCAACAAGCATGCAGCGATGATTTGGTCAGGGACACTTCCTGGCAAACATTTCAAGGTCTACCTAGACCAACCCTCAGCTCGTTTCAAAATGTGCAAGTTGACGTGTCTGTTGATATAGACGAAAGCAGCTTCCTTCATCGTACTGCATTTATATATTTTTGTGGCTACTTATATTTTAAATATTTCAAAATGCACAGCTGCACAATGCCTTTACCTAGATTTGATGGTGATATTACTGAAAAAGATTTCCTCTTTACGATGGAAAAACAGTTCAGTAACTGCGAACTTGTAAAGCCACCTTCTGAATTTATTGAGTTCATTTCGAATATCGAAAAAATTTATTCAGAGTATTTTGATTCCACTTGCCATAGGGTTGGCTTTTCTCAAATATTATGTGAGAAAATGGGGGACGTAGAGCCGTATTTCTGTTGCGAAAATTGCAAGCCAGATGTAATAAAAGTGCTTTTTATAAGAATCAGAACGTACTTTTTAATTAACCACTTTAATAAGAAAGCTAATGAGCCTAATTTTAAAAATGTGGAATTTTTGTGTAAATCACACCAATAGTCCGAGTGTCGGTCCGTTTTATTAGTCCGATTGTCAGTCCGTCATAGTCCGAAGTTGTCCGAGTTTTTATTATCCCAGGGGTCTGGCCGCCATAGTCCGAATATGTCCGATTCTCTATTACTCCAAATGTCTGTCCGCCCTAGTCCGATTTTTTATTAATTCAAGTGTCTGTCCGCCATAGTCCGAAGTTTTCCGTTTTTGTTTATATCAATTTTTAATTAGTCCAAGTGTCTGTTTGAAAAAGTCTGAAGTTTTCCGTTTTCATATATGTATGTATATATGTATCTTTTTAAATAGTCCGAGTGTTCGTCTGCCGGATTCGGTTGTTTTTTAAGCAGATTTCGGGTACTTTCTTTAGAAATAGGTCCCGCCATTTTCCCCACCAATTTCATATATGCAGGAAAGTTAAATAGGGTTTCGCTGTGGGTGATTTTGTAAATATCTATTTATTTTTCATAGTAGTTTGTTTAATTGTTGCTTTTTAAAGTAGCTCTGTTTAGTAATTATTTTGCTAAGTAGTTTTGTTTAGACTTTACGTACCTGAATTGTGCAATTTTATTTTTTTTAACCTGAACTTTTTAATTTTATTTGAAAAAATAGTGCCTAAGTTATGTATATGGGTGATAATAGGCCTACAGGGGAACCGCACACCCAAAAAAAAGTCGGTAACGCGCCTACATTGCAGCCTCCTGGGTGGTGTGGAAAAGCAATGATGACTCTCTGTTGAAATCGTTTTAATTTTTCCAAAATATCAATCAAAAGCTAGTTTTGTTTATTATTTTCTAAAAAAGTAAGGCTACATAAAAGTACAGCGCCCAAGCAACGCGGATGTTTACGTAAACGCACCCTTATTTGTACGCTTGGTACGCACCATGTAAACACAACACGAAAAACAAGAAATAAGCATGCGTATTTTAGACAACCCACTTTAATTTGCAGGGAAGTTCATTTAGATACACCCTAAAAACGAAAAACACTGTTATCGGTGAAATATTTAGAGAAAATTATAAAATTGGCACGTGCATTTCTTTGTAATCAAAGAAGAACAAGAAAATTGTCATGACAACATGAACTACATGGTTGCTTTTATAGGTAGCAAAGATATTTTTTATTAAGATTTCAAAGATATCAAAAAGTGGTAATTAAATAAGTAGAACTATTGCAAAAATAATTCTAATTGAGTTGATCCGCTCTAAACAATAATTTGCGGCATCTAATTTCTCTTATTTATTTATTTATGATGTATATTCCAATAGCATCAGTACTTTTTTTTCTGCTTCCAATGAGTACGACTCTGCGGTGAGCAGCTTCTGAATAGCAAGCTTTTTACATGGGCAAGCACAGCTGTGGACGAACAGCTGATACATAACTTACTTGTAAAGTTATACAATGTGCGAAATTCATACTTGTAGCCCACTTGTAGACTGCGAACCGCCCTATAATCTTGAATATGAACAGTTTTTCTTCAACTGACTTTGATGCCAAAATTGCAGTCTGTGAAAACATAGACTGCATTAGAAATCGTTATATTATTATTGCAAAATACTTAAAATTGCAGTATTTACCTTTTTTTAACGAAATGCCAATTTTTGAGCAAAATTTTAAAACTAATTTATTTTTAATTTGACAAAAAGTTTAATTTACGTATGGCCGATTTTCAAAATTTTATTTGATAACCATATTGTACTAACACATTTTGGATCGCCTTGGTTCACATATTGGTCGATAACTCCAAAACTGTTTCCAAACAATTTTATTATATGTACATATACATACTCAGTTTTCGCACGTGTAACGTTAGCAGTGCTTTGTGTAACTTAGGCAGTGGCTTATTTTATGTTAAATTACGCTAAAAAATCCTAAAGATTTTGGTGAAGCGGTATGCCATGACCTTGTGGCATCCTTGCTATATAACATGAAGAAAAATTGGAATGATTGTCTCAGCAAGTTCGCAGAAATTAAACCAAACATGATCTGTATCTTGATCTCACTTCCAAACGATGTAACGTTAGCAGTGCGTTTCACGCGCTTATTACTTTTACGGTATGGTAGCCATCAAACTAATTTTACTCTTAAAATTAAGGTATAGGCCTACCTGATAGCAGAGGTAGCAAAACTTTGGACGTTTCTAACATTTTTGTTATTAGCCGGAAAATTGGTCATATGATAACAGCAGTTTAAATTCCCTTTGTTATGATTTTGTTTACAATTTGAAAAACTTACTATTTAGTCACTCCCACGGGAGTAGCAGTAGCTAAAATAGTACGATTTTTGTTTGGGAAATATATATTTCATAAATATGAATTGGTATGGAGGAGAAAAAATAGAGATGGTTCTGGAATTCGATAAGAAATTCACAAAAAGTGGATAGCCATGGTTAGTAGGGTGGTTTGTAGAAATTACAAATTGAAAATGGGTAGAGAAAACTTTTAAGATTTCCGTATCTACATCTATCTGCAGCAGGTAACAATAACAAAAATTTATTTATTTTTCATTAAAAAAAAATTTAGTATTGAGTGAAACGTTATTGGGTATTCACACAAAATGAGGGTTCTTCATCCCTTCTTAATTGATAAAACCAAATGGAGATGAAACTTTATCCCTCCCATATCAAAACCTCAATATATTAGTAATCTTACTAATATATAAAAACGTAAGTTTGTGAGTGACTGAGGATGTTTGTGGTTCTTTATCGTCTGAACAAATGGCCCGATCATTACGAAATTTGGCAGACAGCTTCTGGTATTGGTATCAAACGAAAGGGGAAGACCACAGCTTTCATTTGGACTTTGGTTCATTTCGATATATTTATCGATAACAGAGTTATCGGTCAAAATGTGGTTTCGGGTAAACTTTGGAATATTCGCACAAAATTGGTGTCAAACGAAAGGCGAAGGTATTGATGAGTGTTCTAGCATGGAGTGGTTTTGAGTCCCATATGGGGTCCCGTTTCCGAGATATTGACCCAAATGTGGACCAGGGGTGACTCCAGAAAGTGTTTGTACGATATGGGTATCAAATGAAAGCTATTGATGAGTGTTCTAACATGGAGTGGTTTTGAGTCCCATATGGGGTCCCGTTTCCGAGATATTGACCCAAATGTGGACCAGGGGTGACTCCAGAAAGCGTTTGTACGATATGGGTATCAAATGAAAGGTGTTGACGAGCGCTTGAACATGGTGTAGTTATTAGTCCCATATAAGACCCCGTATTCGAGGTATTTCCCAAAATATGGACCAGGTGTGACCCCAGACGGGTTTTCTACAATATGGGTATCAAATAAAAGGTGTTGATGAGTATTTAAAAAAGAGGTGATTTTCAAGACCCTATGCGACCCGTTTTCCGAGATATCTACCAAAATGTGGACCAGGGGTGACCTTAGAAGGATTTTATACGATATGGGTGTCGAATAAAAGGTGTTGATGAGTGTTTAAAAAAGAGGTGATTTTCAGGACCCTATGCTACCCCGCTTACGAGATATCTAAAAATGAGGACCAGGGGTGACCCTGGTATAATATAAAAATAAGTCGGAAAGCAGGAAAATAATGGAAGTAATTTTTCACATACATACATCGCCATTAATTTTATGTGACATTTTTTCTTATGCGCACGTTCTTTCAAACGCAAATTTAAAACCGGTATTGTGTTCACTGTGAAATTGAAAAATGTATAGTAACTCATCAATTGAGAACGGCTGGACCGATTTCACAAAGTTTTTTTTATTGTATTTGTTTGTTCCCCGAGAAGGTTCTTCAGAAAGAAAAAGTAAAAAAAGTTTCTGGAATCCTGAGATATTGACCGAAATGTGGACCAGGGGTGACCCCGAATGTATTTTAACAATATGCGTAGATATCAAATTAAAGGTGTTGATGAGAGTTTTCACAAAGAACAATTTTCAGGTTCATCTGCGAACCCGTTTCCAAGATATTGACCATTAGGTGGACCTAGGCTGACCCAAGAATAAGGTCATATAATATAGCTTTCATATCAAAAGTGTTGATGACTGTGTCCGCTTAGAGTGAATTTCAGATTCATCTGAATTCAAGAAAAAAATTATTATACAAAAGCTTTTTCATAGAGCTGTTTGCCTTATCTATTTATAAAAATGAATCCCTATTTCCCTTGGTCATCGCATCACGCCTGAATGGATAAACTAATTACAAAAGTTAAATTAGGTTATGTCGATTTGCTATTCTTTTTTCAATTCAGTTCGCAGTTTTGGTAAGTTTGAATATATTAACTGACGGTAATTCTTTCATTTAGGTGTCACCTCCTAAAAAAATTGAATGCATGTCGTGAAATAAAAAAATTAAGAATATTCGACGATTTAATAAGATGCTTTAGTGAACATCTAAGAAAGGCGAAAATTTAAACCATTCATTAATGATATCTTAATAAATGGTAAAAAATTTAGATCAAATCAAAACTGTAGGGAAATTCACCACATTTACCAAAGTTCAAATAACTAAATTTATAGATTGAAATACACTATGGCTGGGTATGAAAGATAGTTCGAGCAAATTGTGCTACGCAATAAGGTAAGATACATATGTATAAATGAAATACGCCCTAATTTTTGGCAGGACAACGTCTGCCGGGTCTGCTAGTATTTCTGTAAGAATTAAATTATTTTCTGACATTTTGAAAAAATATGCCATAAAAAGCTTACAAAAATAACGGTGCTTAAAAACTTGAACTTGAATCTTTTTGAAGGCGGTAAGATTACTTCCTCCTCTTCCTCGTCGGTATTCTCTTCTTCATTTCTCGTTAGACACCAGCATAGATATGCTAACATTGGTAGTAGTTTTTTCCCCTATACCGTGTATCCATTGTTAAAGCTACCTGGTGAAAACGTTCGCCTTGTTCATCCGATTCCGTTGCGATTTAGTGTTCAAACCAATCTTTATGGTGATGGAGAAATATACATTCAAGCTCATATGGCTGATTCCTTGGAAACTAATATATTTGTGCTCACCGACTTTAATGTCAAAAATTTATAGCAAACCCACATTCTTTAAATAAACTTATATGCTATCTCATCGAGTCATATAAATTATGTAAGTGCAAAATTCAATCATCTAATAGCATGGACTACTTTTAAACGCACAAAAAAGAAAGCAAATGTCATAATAAATTGTGATCAAAACAAAATTTTGCATGAGCAAGCTTTAAAAGAGGATAAAGAGCGTAACAATAAGCCACACTTGTTTTTAAAACAATTTGCTTGACTAGGGTCCTATAGAGGACTAAACTTTGTTCTCCAGTTTTGTAAAAAAGCAAAAAATGGTGGTCACGGTGGTATGTCTTATGTCACAACTTTACCACAGCTTTTCTTCGAAACTAGGTGTAATTTTTCCTTGAAAATTAGAACACATATAGTCCTTGGTGGCATACATCTAATTTATAACGGAAGTCCAAAAATATTAAGCCATATTAAAATGGGAATAGATTAAACATGAAATGTCAGAACCCTAAAATGTCACAACTTTTTATACCTTTCATGAACATGAAATGGTATTATAACTTTGGTCCGATGTTTGTAAGTATGAGAAGAAGAAGAGATAGACCCACCATTAAGTATACCGAAATGGTCAGGGCGACGAGCTGAGTTGATTTAGCCATGTCCGTCTGTCCGTCTGTCAGTCTGTCTGTCTGTTTGAACGCAAACTAGTCCCTCAATTTTGGAGATATCTCGATGAAATTTGGAATGGAGCCGCCATTTTGTATTATATTAATCATTTGTCGGAACCAGTAAGATCGGACCAATACAACACATAGCTCCCATACAATCGATTGTTCCGATAAACGGGTTTTGGCCTCTAACTCTTGCAATCAAAAAGCTAGGAGGTCGAAATTTTGTAGGTTTAGTACATATTATATTTGTTACCTGTGTTGTGAAAATCAGATTGGACAAACAGAACATATAGCTCCCATATAATCGATAGTTTCGATAAATGGGTTTTGGGCTATAAATTTTGCAGTTAAGAAGCTAGGAACGTAAAATTTTGCAAGGTTGGTACTTATTATAAATGTGATGTGTGTAATGAAAATCATACAGATCGGAGTAACATAACATATAGCTTCCACTTAAAAAAGATATGCGTATTCATGAAAGGTATAAAGCCTTCGGCACAGCCGAAGACAGCCCTTTCCTTACTTGTTTTCTACCGGTTTTCTACTGGTTTTGATACAGTAAGAACTGTTATTTAGTGTTAATAAATGAATAAACCGATTTTGGAGCATATTGTTCACATATGAGCATTTCCGTAGAATGGTCAACCATAGAAAAAATTTTAAATTTTAATAAAACTAAATTCTTTTTAACCCTGTTTTACAAAATTAACCAAATTTTTATAAAAATAAAGGTTTGGAAGTTAATTTAAATTTTTTTATGTAAAATTTGGCTTGAAACCTGAAATTTTTTTTTTTCATATCCAGCCAGTTTTAAAGGCCTGTTTCTTTTAAATTTTTTCACATGTACGACTTATACTAGCGATAATTTTTTGAAACCAATTACCCCCATGGATATCAATTAAGACTATAAAAATGAAAGAGGAGTCAACGACGATGTATTAACGGTAAATTTTTATTGAAACTTTTACCTCTGCCTGGATCGTACGTTCGCTACCAAAAAAATACATTTTTTGTTACCATTCCTCAAGGAGTGTAAGGAAATGTCTAGAACTACATTTCTAAAGCCAGTTGAGTGCATTTAATTGAAAACCAAAACTACTTCTCTTCAAGGGTTTACCAAACCTTTTTTTTCTCAAAGTTGCGTACGTTCGCGACCGTTTTGCATTTTGATATATTTTTGCCTACCAAATACTGAAGCAAGAAAAAAAGAGGTTGTTAATATACTTTATTTGCATGGTTAATACTGGAACATAGGGTTTTGAATAATTTTAATGAAGTTATTCATACAGTTTACAACCATACATTATAGTGAGTATACTTTATGTTATGCAAGCCACTTTCGAGCCTTTCGGTGTGAGCCGCGGGATTTCAGTAGAGTCTAATAATTTATGCTATCTTCTTTCTTGATAAATACAACATATAAGATTTAAACTTGTGAATTAAGTGTTCCTATTCATATAATTTGTAAAACATTATGCCGAAAATAGGAAAAAAAATGTGTATGGAAAAATCGTACGTTCGCGACCCGTGCGTTCGCGACCGGTATTTAAGCGTATATATAAAAATTTACTGAAGATATTTTAACTTGGAATAAACGTAAAGAAAGTCACTTTATGCCTCTTCAATATGTTATCAACCGTTTTGAAAAAATCCATCCCATTTCGCTGAATTTTGAATTTTTCCAGTTGCACAAAAAAGTCACTTCCATTTTGCGTACGTTCGCGACCACATGTTTATTGCCCTCAGAGTCTAACAAAAAATAACAAAAACCTATGTTTACTTTGTTTTTTGGCCCATAAAAGAGTACGAACGTACTGTTCGCGACCGTGGAAACACCCATATATATAAAAAACATATATGAGAAAAACACATGAAAATACAAGCATTTTTGTTTCAATTTCCAGCAAATACATATATACATATTAGGGTGTCCCTTATATGAACGAAATATTTCGTTTTGCAATTATCAAAACGCATACCCTCTAATTCGGTTTAGTATACAAACCTCTGCTTAAATAACAAATTTTAACTTTCTTTCTTCATCTAGTAGCTAGATCAACGAAAATGTTCATTGCTTTGTTTAATAATGCTAATAGAAATTTGTATTAAAGATTGTTTAATTTAAATATTGTTAATAGGATTACTCAGGACATTTTCTTTTTGAAGTCTGTTTTTTACAATCTGGATACATATCTTTATGTTCTTGCACACAGCGTAAAAGCAAGTGCTTTTGTTCTTCTTCTGCGGTTATCAAACAATGAAAGGCTTGCATAAGTTTAACAGCTCTTTCAGCTGTGTCATTAACCGCTTTAAGCACAAAATCTTCTTTTTTGCTTCTCTATAGGCCACGTTTTCTTCCCACGAAGATATATTTTCCTGAAGGAAACTGCACTCAACTTTTAGCCTCGAAAATATATTTTTGCTTCTAATAGTTAGTGATGAAATCACTCAAAGATTTTTCTAAAACAAGAACAAAAGTTTAGCGTTTAGTAAATAGTGAGCATAGTTTAAAACATATGAATTAATATTCACCATATAAAGATAACATCGTTTCATCCTTCGATGGAACGTATCTCTTTCCGGAACCATCAAAGCTTTCTCTTTTTTTTAAGTTAATTACAATGTTCTTCTTGGTTTGTTCATCAACGTCGTCGTCAAAAATTGATATCAGGGTTATTTCTTCTGATAAATACCACAGGTGGTGACTGAATTTTCCTAAAGCTGCTTTGGAAATCGACTTGTCAACTCGTTCGTAATCCTTCAGGGTCTTTAAAAAGAGTAAGTCTTGATTCGGCGCTTTTACTGCTAAACTGCATCTTAGCCAGGGCTTAACATAAACTGTCACAATGAATAAAGAAATATCTCTAAGCGCTTGTTCGTCCTTGACGCTCATTTTAAATTGAGACTGCAACAAACATATCGCACACTAAATCAAAAAGAGTCATAACTCAAAATCCGAGTAACTTTCAGTTAATTGCTTCTGGATCGCACAAAAGTGGTTTGATTTTTAAAAACTTGACATCACTGTGCTCTTTAAAGAGTAACGATAATAGTCGAAAAGAAAAATATTGTATGTATTGGCTGCACTACTTTTTATTAGGCAATCTATGCCAAGAAAGCGACCTAAAAAAATTTTGAGTTGTGACTGTTTTTGATTTAGGGTGCGATATCTTTATAGAGTAAATAGATCTTTCCATCCACCGTGCTTGATGCAATGCGCCTGGAGGTCTGATTTTAATTCTATTCTCAGAGTTTCCTCCCAAAAAAATAATAGCTAATTCAATCAGTTCCCGATAATCATCTGGTACAATTGACTTCTCCAGTTCGTTGTAATAAAACTCCACCAATTCATTTATCATCGTCTCACAAAAGTGTTGTTTTACGAAATTAGAGCAGGGTTCGATAGCATTAGGATTAATATTCTTCCAGTTATTTTTGAACTTTTTAAATAGTGGAATCTCGGGACTGGTACTGTCCTCTTGGATTTTAGATTCAAATACACTTTTGAGCACAAGTTCGTTAACATGATGACGACAAGCAAATAGTAACAATTCTCTTTCTAATGCTTGCTCCAAAAGCACACAAGCTCCATTCCAGCGACCTGTATTAGATACTGTCGTATCACAGCACATTATTTGTACATACCTTATCATTAAGGTTCCAATCATTGAGCGTATTTAGTACTGCATTTGCTTGATTTTTGCCGGAAGAGCTCTCTAATTTCGGGACTGCAAGAATTTGTTCTTTCTCTTCAAACGAAATAACGATTGGCAAGCGTTCTTCTTTAGAGCTTTTTACGTTGAGACGAGGTAACAATTTTCCATCCCAATGAACAGCAACAACTTCGGGCATGTTATTCTGAAAATCAGATTTAATGGATTCTGCTCTATGTTTTCTCAATTTTTTCTTCCTCTTTTTGCTACTGCACTAAAAGAACGAATTGATTGAGAAGTAGAAGGAGTCGGTTCGTTCTTGTAAGCAGCAACAGATGTCGATAATCCATCTGAGGGCATTTGTTTTAATCTATATTTCTCTTTTGCTAGTTGGCTTAACCTTGGCTTTTCTTCAATTACAGCCAACTTTTTGTCTACACCCATTAAGCAACCTGGGCGGCCTGGCTCTCTCTGCTTACGTAAGAATACTTTATCTTCTTCTATTTTAATTCTGTTGAGAGCATCAGCATGTGCGATATCGAATAAATTATCCAAAGCCTGTTGAAACTCCTCCTCGCGACGTTTATAAAAATCCGGTATCTTCTTACAATTTTTTTGCAGCTCTCGCCATAACTGATAAAGATCCACAACTTTTTTAACACAATTAGGGAAAGCTCTGGTGGGTATTCTAGCTTTTTCCCAGAATATAATACACTCCCGAGCCACAAGATTTGCTCCTTCACTAATATTTAACTTTATTTCGCGAATGTTGAAACACAGAACCGCAATAATTTGACGATTCGACGGTAATTTTGCGCCTGTTATTTGGTGATTAATATCACCCACCAGAAATGTACTGTTTTTATTGCTTCTTAGTTCCACTGACATTTTCGAAATGAAAAACTATCCGCGTTATTTAACCGACAACTCAAGAACAATAATGCACTGCACGTCTTATTTGAACGAACAGTTATGTAGAAATTTTTTTCTATTTATAAGAAACGCCACCAAATCAGTTGGCCTAGTATTTTCAAATTGTTTTTATTCTTTCTTCTTCTTTTGTACTTTGAGTTCTTAGTACACTTTATTTAGAATATAATATATAAAACCCAAATCGTGAAACATTGTTTATATAACACCTCATTTGAAATAAAAAGAATGTGATCGAATGTTAACCGTTGAACCTGAACCAACTTGTTTCCAAAGTAATTCGGCACGTTTTAGAGTTTTCGTAATGAGCTTATATTTTTTTATTGAGTATATTGGATTAAGGAGAACCTATCTGAAGGGTATGCGTTACAAAAAAAACACTTCTAAAAATAAGGGACACCCTAATACATATGTATGTGTTCTCATAAGGGGTTAATAGTTTAAATATGAAGCTGAATAATTTACTTGCGTTCAAAGCATAGTTGTAGCAAAACTATATATTTTCCATATTTAAAATGGCTATTTCGATATTTGAATAAGTGTACTCATATGGGTACAGTGGGCGTTAATGGGTTGAGTTGTAGCGCAATGCGAATCAGGGGCTATTTCTTATACCCCATTTACACTGTATACACTTTCAAAAGTCATTTATCGTAACATTGACAGTTCCAAAAAAGTCGATGTGAAATATATCAGTTTCCAAGGAATCAGCCATATGTACACCGAGCTTCTCGAACATAGATATTCATGAGATGATCTACTCTGATATTCGTGTCACCATGTTAACCAAGAACGTTAGCTATTACCTACGTCTTTTATGGCATTCCAGGTTCTAAATATATCTTTGGAAGCCAAGTCTTGAACAACCGGCATACAAAATAATGTGTATACCACTATTTTGCACTAACACTTATACCGATCAGATGGTAGCTATGCTGAATTTTCCCTCAAGCATAGCAATAAAGCGTTAACTTTCTCATGGTGCTACAAAGATCGCAAAAATATAAACAAATAAAATAAGCACCATACTTAGTATTATAACTTTGACCGTATCAATTTTTTTGGAATATCTGCAACGAACAGATATCGACCTGTTAAAGTTTCAGATATAAAAGGGGTTTTGGCCCCCTATTTCCAGATGTTGACAATGTATTTGAAATTCTCGCTGTGTAGTTTTTGTGTGCTTGACTAGAACTACTACTTAAGGTATGTCCCGTAAAAAGTTAATGCTCGCTGTCACACAGTGTGATAGGTCGCATACAAAAATTTTCATTACCTAACTATGAAACTTCAACGCGATTTCCGGGGTTTTCAAGCCAACTTCAGACCTAAAGTTTCTTCAGCAAAGTTGCTTATAATGACCCCTAGAATAGTTTCCACTATGGCGATTTTTCACCTTTTTAACATATGGGTCAATTTCAAAAAAAACGTACACAACGAGTTTTTTTTTGCTTATTTTTAAAGTTTTTCCAATTCGCCTGTAAGAGTGGCCAATTTATGTAGAAATTGATGAAGAATCCGGTGGGACCTTTAGGCTCTCAAAAAAACAATATTTTTGGTTTTTTTTTAGGTTTTCTATGATTTCTATCTTGAGCGTCACACACCAAATATGTATAAAAAATCGCTGAAAATGCAAAAATATTTGAGATTCAAGTTTACTATGTTGTTCTTTTGTTTTTGAAGATTCACTTCTGCCAAAATCACCTTATCGATTATAAACACAAAATCACGATTCACCTTGATTTATTTTTTTTTTTAAGTGACTAGTTATTTTCAAATTTTAAGATGAAAATATGTAAATTATTGTTAAAAAGAGACTTGAACTAAGGGGTTACTTGCAAACTAATAGGCTTGTAACAATGTATTTTAAAAAAACTGCATTTATAAGCGTTTTAAGGAAAAAAACTGAGTGTGACGCTCAAGATATTTTGTGACGACCAAGATGAAAATATGTAAATTTTTGTTAAAAAAAGACTTGAACTAAGGGGTTACTTGCAAAGTAATAGTCTTGTAACAATGTATTTAAAAAAAACTGCAAATATAAGCGTTTTAAGGAAAAAAAAACTAAGTGTGACGCTCAAGATATTTTGTGACTATCAAGAGATTTTGTTGCACGTAAACAAGAAATAATGCCAAATTTAAAGTGTAACGAAAAAAAGTTTATTTTTTACAAAAAGTAAATAAAAGAAAACAAAAATTCTTCAAAAAACAAAAATTTTCATACGAAACTAAACATGTACATATTCTTTGATGTCTTTAACAAAATTTTAAAAAAGGAAGTAATTCTTGAAGAAACTTATACACATACGCGCTTTATCGAGCTTTATTTTCTCGCGATATTTCCGTGCTCTTTCAGCCGCCGTTAATTTTGTTGTTTTACTCTTGAAAATTAAAAAAAAATCAAAACTAAGCATTTTAAGCTATGAAGCAATATGTATGAAAAGTGATGCTCATGAAATGTTTGCCTATTTTGGTTTTTTCCGTAGGCAATTTATTTCCCAAATTCACAAATTATAAAAAAATGAGTTGAGACCATGTAAACAATGATTGTCAACTTTAATTTATTACATTTAATATATTCACTTTTAAAAAAATTAGCGTGACGCTCAAGAATTTTTATCGCGCCCTTACCATGAATTTTGTTGCACAATGTAATCAATAAAATTTAAATTTTTATTCAAGCTTTTGAAAACGAGATACAGAAAAATTAAGCAGGTAAACATAAAAAGTGTATGAAGAATTTTTATATTATTTATGTGTAAAATGAGATTCACTGCGGTGATTTGATTTAAATTCGGGGTCGTTGCTTGGCAAAATGAGGTTTTGGATGGGGCTATTTGCAACCTTTGGGAGTAGTTTCAGCATAGTTTTTGGTTGTTTTAGGCATTATGTCAGGACCTTTGGTTCTTGGGCTTTTTCTAGTTATTTCGGGGTGTCGCAATAAGTATTTGTTGATTAGCTACAGTATATTTCAACACTTATCCTCCACTAAGTAGTCACAGAGATCTCCGTTTAAGGAGTTTTTTTATTTACCAGAAGATCAATAATAGAAGCAACAACAATCGCGAAGGGAACCGATCCAAGAAAAACTTCAAAAGCAGTACCGAAAATGTGCTGAAATAACACCAAAAAAAGTCCTGAGAAAACAACACTGAAAAGAAAGGAGTTTTGGAAAATTATTCCCTCAAGACGTCTCACAAAAATGCTCATTTTGTCCAGCAACGGTCCAAAACTTGCATCTAATCAACTCAGTTAATCCCATTTTTGCAGAAATAACCCAAAAAAATCTTTACAAAGACACATTATGTCTATACGCACATACGGGTATACTTTTGTTGTATCTCGTTGTGTTATTTTTCATTTTCAAAAGCTTGAATAAAAATTGAAATTTTATTCGGGGGTGACTTGGGGAATGATATAAAAGTTATCCCAAACCAGAGTACAGCTTCAAAAAACTAAGTACTCAATCTGTACATTTTTATTATCAAAATGTTAGAGGTCTAAATTCAAAACTAACCCAACTTTACTTAAAGGCTCTTAGCTGTAACTTTAAAATTATTTGCCTTACTGAAACCTGGCTTAAGCCGAATATTTATAACGCCGAAATCTTGCCTAATAATTATCAAGTATTCAGAAGTGATCGTAAGAACAGAGTTGGGGGTGGTGTCCTGATTGCAGTTCACTCGTCAATCCCTTCTGAGGAAGTTAATGTACCTGTCATTGATTCAATTGAATTTAAGTGCGTCCGTATACAGCTTGATAGAGCTTACATATACATAGCGCTCAGCTATATTCCTCCTGTTTCTGACAGTTCTGTCTATTTGCAGCATGTCTCCCTTTTTAAAACGGTGAATCAAATGATGAAACTTTCTGATTCGATTGTCATTTTGGGTGACTTTAATTTACCACATGTATCTTGGAGTATCTTGGACCAAAACATTGTGCCAGTTTCAACCAAAGCAGTATTTAATGAATTCCTAGATGAAATGTCAGATCTTTGCCTTAATCAATTGAATATTGTCCCTAACAAGTTCGGGAGGGTCTTGGATCTTGCATTTGTTGATGATTCATCTAAGTTCTGTTTAAATCGATGTGATCCTCTGGTTTTACCGGAAGACGTTTACCATCCTTCACTTCAGATCGTTTACGAAATCATAACTGATGTAGAAGGTTATTACAGTAAGCCCTATGAGCCTAGTTATACCTAGTAGTGCTTCGCACACAAGGTATATTAACTTCATTCGCCTAACGGTAGTATGTAACGGCATAAACGAATCGAGATAGATATTGACTTATATATATCAAAATGTTCAGGAGGAAAAGATAAATTGATTGAGCCATGTCCGTCCGTCCGTCCGTCCGTCTGTAAACACGATAACTTGAGTAAATCTTGAGATATCTCAATGAAACTTGGTATGCAGGTTCCTTTTTACTTATCTCTGAACGCTATTGAAAATAGGCAAAATCGGTTAAAAGCCACGCCCACTTTCTATATATATAATATTTTCGAAAATACAAAAAGAGTGATTATTCAGTACATAATACACCTATAAGGATAAAATTTGGTGTGTACCTTACCGTTAAAGCAAAAAATAAATTTGTGAAGAAATTTTTAAAAAAGGGCGTGGCACCGCCCACTTTTGATTAAGTCAAATTTGGAAATATTATTAATCATAAATCAAAAACCGCTCAAGATAGCCAAATAAAATTCAGCACAGATATTTATATTAATACAGGCAATATTTCGAAAAAAAATTAGCGAAATCGGATTAGGTCCACGCCCAATTTTATACGAAAGATTTTGAAAAGGATATGAATATGCTATAACTTTGCTTAAACTAGCTGTATATCATTTCTATTTCACCTCTAAAGTGTTCGTGGGCAAAGAAAGTCGAAAGCACAAAATTTTTGGAAAATGGGCGTGGCCCCGCCCCTTTATGGGGGATTATTCCACAAAACTTTCCATGCCATAACTCCGGTAAAAATTGATTTATTAATACGATATTTGAAGAAAGTGTTCAACATATAAAGCTAACTCTTTGCTGAAAAAATAAACAAAATTGGTGAACGGACACGCCCACTTTTTGAACATAGTTCTAAAATATTTCTTCGTAAAATTAAAATCGCGATATTTCCATAATTGTATAAGCTATATAAATAAGATTTTACACACATATTAGCCTTTTTAAACAAAACTAAATTGTAAAAAAATTTTGTGGATTTTGGTGAAGTAGGCGTGGCGCCTCCCACTTTTTAGCATAAAAGCTCTGCTATTTTCAAAAGCGATTGGTTGGAATTTCAAGACTGCATTTCAATGAAATTTTGTGAGATGCTTCCCAATAGTATGTAGTATACTCCTGCCAAAAATTACGCAAATCGAATAACAAACAAGCAAGATTTACGGGCAAGTAGTTAACACCCTACTGCCTTTTTTATACCTAGTAGTGCTTCGCACACAAGGTATATTAACTTCATTGGCCTAACGGTAGTATGTAACGGCATAAACGAATCGAGATAGATATTGACTTATATATATCAAAATGTTCAGGAGGAGAAGAGAAATTGATTGAGCCATGTCCGTCCGTCCGTCCGTCCGTCCGTCTGTGAACACGATAACTTGAATAAATCTTGAGATATCTCAATGAAACTTTGTATGCAGGTTCCTTTTTACATATCTCTGAGCGGTATTGAAAATAGGCAAAATCGGTTAAAAGCCACGCCCACTTTCTATATATATAATATTTTCGAAAATACAAAAAGAGTGATTATTCAGTACATAATACACCTATAAGGATAAAATTTGGTGTGTACCTTACCGTTAAAGCAAAAAATAAATTTGTGAAGAAATTTTTAAAAAAGGGCGTGGCACCGCCCACTTTTGATTAAGTCAAATTTGGAAATATTATTAATCATAAATCAAAAACCGCTCAAGATAGCAAAATAAAATTCGGTAAAAATTGATTTATTAAAACGATATTTGAAGAAAGTGTTCAACATATAAAGCTAACTCTTTGCTGAAAAAATAAACAAAATTGGTGAACGGACACGCCCACTTTTTGAACATAGTTCTAAAATATTTCTTCGTAAAATTAAAATCGCGATATTTCCATAATTGTATAAGCTATATAAATAAGATTTTACACACATATTAGCCTTTTTAAACAAAACTAAACTGTAAAAAAATTTTGTGGATTTTGGTGAAGTAGGCGTGGCGCCTCCCACTTTTTAGCATAAAAGCTCTGCTATTTTCAAAAGCGATTGGTTGGAATTTCAAGACTGCATTTCAATGAAATTTTGTGAGATGCTTCCCAATAGTATGTACAGTAGACGCTCACAAATTAGAATCACTTTGTTTTTAGGGTGATTCTAATTTCTGAAAAATTCTAATTCCTCGACGTTTTTTTATTTCAATAAAACCTTAAAATTTAAGTCAATTCTGCGATATGCAATGATTTTTTTTTAGCCTCTTGATAGGTATTAGAAACAGCGCTTAAAATTGATGATTTCATAGATTTGATATAGGTGATTGCAGATGGCCACATCATATTCTAAGGCTAACCGCTTCCCTTGAATACCATGGTCAAGTTTTTCCAAGATCTGCACTTTGGTTTCCAAAGGCAAAGTATTTGTAACGACTTTGACTTTTAAGCAAACAATGCCGAAACGCGTGCACGAATCGAAACACGCGTAACGAATTCAAACAAAAACTGACAAAAACTGTACAGATAGCGACGAAAATCCAACGACTACCGAGGGTAACATGAATAAATTGGGGACTCCCCTTTTTATATCTCATTTTGCAACAAAAAACAAAATACGCTCGCAAATTAGAATTTTCGATTCTAATTTCAGAGCGTGTAATGTATTCAAAAAGTTGATTCTAATTTCTGGAAATTCTAATTACTGAGAGTTCTAATTTGTGAGCGACTACTGTAGTATACTCCTGCCAAAAATTACGCAAATCGAATAACAAACAAGCAAGATTTACGGGCAAGTAGTTAACACCCTACTGCCTTTTTATACCTAGTAGTGCTTCGCACACAAGGTATATTAACTTCATTCGCCTAACGGTAGTATGTAACGGCATAAACGAATCGAGATAGATATTGACTTATATATATCAAAATGTTCAGGAGGAAAAGAGAAATTGATTGAGCCATGTCCGTCCGTCCGTCCGTCTGTAAACACGATAACTTGAGTAAATCTTGAGATATCTCAATGAAACTTGGTATGCAGGTTCCTTTTTACTTATCTCTGAACGCTATTGAAAATAGGCAAAATCGGTTAAAAGCCACGCCCACTTTCCATATATATAATATTTTCGAAAATACAAAAAGAGTGATTATTCAGTACATAATACACCTATAAGGATAAAATTTGGTGTGTACCTTACCGTTAAAGCAAAAAATAAATTTGTGAAGAAATTTTTAAAAAAGGGCGTGGCACCGCCCACTTTTGATTAAGTCAAATTTGGAAATATTATTAATCATAAATCAAAAACCGCTCAAGATAGCCCAAAGCAAAAGAAGAAGCGAAAAGTAAACACTTTAAGTTCGTTTGGATAAAAGATGGCAAAATATTAGTTAGAAAGGATGAGCAAGCAGCTACGATCCGAATTGAAACCGAAGAGGACCTAAAAAAAATCAGATAACTATAGGTACTTGAGTAATTTTAAAAACATGTCAGAAAAAAAATATATATAAATGTTAAACAACAATGAAGAAAATAATGTAACTTTGGAACCTAATGTCAAACATAAGTCTGATCAGCTATTCTTTGAAAAAGATGGGCAATATCTCAATATATTATATCTTAATATACAAAGTGTAAGAAATAAATTAAGCGATCTCGCCACCATAGTGAACCTTAATAATAGAGATAGGAAACTTATACATGTTATAGCTTTAAGTGAAATTTGGATTTATAAAAACGAAAATCTTTATTATAATCTTCCGAATTATACTGCTTACTTTGCCAATCGTGAATCAAACAGAGCGGGTGGGTGTTTAATTTTTGTTCATGAAAGCGTAAGCTCGACCCTAAAAGCTGCTGTAGAGTTTGAAAAAAGTAGTTTTTTGACGGTAAAGTTGTTGAAAATCGGGATTTGCATAACTTGCGTTTATAAAAACTGTTCATCTGAAGTTGATTCCTTCATAAATGCTTTTGAAAGAGAAGCTTTAATACACAAAAATTCCATTATTTTGGGTGATTTTAATATAAATTTGCTTAACAGAAATGACACAACCGATTATATGCTAGCAATATACGGATCTGGATTTTACTGTCTGAACAAATTGGAAGAAGAAAAGTACACTAGGAAGGGAAATAATACATTTACTATTATCGACCACATTATAACTGATAAGTTGAACTGGGAGTATACTCTAGGTTTAGCAGACAACCCAATATCTGATCATAGATTAATCTCTTTGGCAGTAAACCTTAAAACAAAACTTACCCTAAAGAAAAAAAGTAATATCATAGAAGTATTTGATTATAACTCTTTCGAAGAAGAAGGCAGATTAAATCAAATACTTCAGCAGCCGACATTTAGTTTATTTCATTCATCACTGTGTGAAAACATAAAAAATTGCACCAAAAAAAGAACTATTCCCAAGCAAAAATTCAATCAACCGTGGATGGATACTGAGCTTTTGACCCTTATACAAAAAAGGAACAAATGGTACAAATTAAAATCGAAATACAGCAATAATACAAGTTTAGAATCAGAATTCAAAAAATTTAAAATAATGGCTAGGAACAGAGTAAATTACTTAAAAAAACTGTACTATGGCAACCAAATTGAGAAAAATATCAACTCAAGCAATAAAACATGGTCACTTCTAAAGGAATTGATATATGGAAAAAAAACTGATTATTCAAATGAGATTGGCCAAATCAAGTACAAAAATCAAACAATAAATAACCCAATTGATATTGCAAACTCATTCAACGAGTACTTCACGAATGTCCCAGATCATGTGGAGTACATCGATCAACCCCAAAGAGTACTTACGCAACCCTTTTCGCTAGACGAGTGTGACACACTTGAAATTGAAATTGCAATTAACAACTTGAACTCGAAATCAGCCAACGGACCAGATGGCATTTCAGGACGGTTTGTAAAAAAATATAAAGAGTTTTTAGTAGGACCGTTAACAAATTTCATTAATACGTGTTTTCAAGAGGGGCAATACCCACAAGAACTGAAAATTGGATGCGTGGTACCAATACATAAAGGGGGAAGTAAAGAAATTTGCTTGAATTATCGTCCCGTAACCAAATTGAGTACAATTGACAAAATTTTCGAGAGTATAATTCTTAATCGATTGAAAGTTTTCCTGAAAGAAAACCAAATTATACATCAAAATCAGTTTGGATTTGTCGAAAACTCTAACACCCTAGCAGCGTGTCTGTCCTGTATGGAATTCATTTATGATGGTCTAGATAAAAAGAAGTACGTCGCAATCTTAGCAATAGATATGTCGAAGGCTTTTGACTCTGTGAATTTAGGAATTATGATCAGGAAACTTGCTGAATTAGGTATACAGGGCCAGCACATAAAAATGTTCGAAAGTTTTTTGTTAAACCGACAGCAATATGTAGAAATAAATGGGGGGAAAAGTTCAGTATTGAACATTAGAACAGGAGTACCGCAGGGATCAAAACTAGCGGCAACACTTTTTCTGATTTACATAAACGATATATTAAAACTTGACCTGAAAGGAACTCCACAACTCTATGCTGATGATGGACTATTTATGTATTCAACGGATACAATTGAGGAGCTTATATCAAATGTAAAGGCCGACCTGTGTATAATCAATGATTGGCTAGATAAGAATGTATTAAAAATAAATTTAAATAAAACTAATTTCATGCTATTCAATAACTTTAGGCCGACACCAAACATGGAAGACCTCCCAGGAATTGTTTTCAATAACGTCCTAATAAAAAGAGTGGACACACTAAAGTATCTAGGGATCTCGTTAGACTCTAACCTAAACTGGAATGAACATATAAAAAATATACAACTAAGACTTATCCCTCTCAGTTTTGCCATATATAGAAATAAAAATCACATCCCAAAGAAACAGCTATGGCTTCTGTATGAGGCTATGTTTATGTCCCAAGTTGGTTACTTAAATGCAATTTGGAATCGATGTGCAGCCAGTAGAATAAACGAACTCCAAAGAATTCAGAATAAAATGATTAAAAATATCTTACTCCTTCCTAGGCTAACTCCTTCCAGAAGCCTATATACCTGCAGACTGGATATAAATCAGGTTTGCATTTTTCATACCCTTATTACCGTTTATAAAATAAAGAAAGGATTAATAAAACATAATATTGATATATATTTGGCAGAAAACTCTAGATATAACTTTCGAAGTAAAGTAGACATGAAGACCAAATTCTTTAGAACAGAACGAAGTTCGCGATCAATTAGAAATTATGGTATAAAAATTTTCAACAAGCTCCCAGAGGAAATAAGAAGCGCTATTAACATACAAAGATTTAAGGTTTCGCTTAAATCATTCCTTTTGCAAAACGTTGATTTCGATTGGCAATAGTACTGAATAATTCTGAAAAGTCCTTAGTAATTAAGTATTAGTTAATAATTTTTTCCTACTACGCACATGACAGCGTATTAATTTAACTGAAAATTATGCTATTTTCTCGCACAAAATGTATTTTTTTTTGAGAAATAGCTTTATTGAAAGCATTAATAAAGGAAAAAAAAAAAAAAAAAAAAAAATAAAATTCAGCACACATATTTATATTAATACAGGCAATATTTCGAAAAAAAATTAGCGAAATCGGATTAGGTCCACGCCCAATTTTATACGAAAGATTTTGAAAAGGATCATGGATATATTGAATATGCTATAACTTTGCTTAAACTAGCTGTATATCATTTCTATTTCACCTCTAAAGTGTTTGTGGGCAAAGAAAGTCGAAAGCACAAAATTTTTGGAAAATGGGCGTGGCCCCGCCCCTTTATGGGGGATTATTCCACAAAACTTTCCATGCCATAACTCCGGTAAAAATTGATTTATTAATACGATATTTGAAGAAAGTGTTCAACATATAAAGCTAACTCTTTGCTGAAAAAATAAACAAAATTGGTGAACGGACACGCCCACTTTTTGAACATAGTTCTAAAATATTTCTTCGTAAAATTAAAATCGCGATATTTCCATAATTGTATAAGTTATATAAATAAGATTTTACACACATATTGGCCTTTTTAAACAAAACTAAACTGTAAAAAAATTTTGTGGATTTTGGTGAAGTAGGCGTGGCGCCTCCCACTTTTTAGCATAAAAGCTCTGCTATTTTCAAAAGCGATTGGTTGGAATTTCAAGAATGCATTTCAATGATATTTTGTGAGATGCTTCCCAATAGTATGTAGTATACTCCTGCCAAAAATTACGCAAATCGAATAACAAACAAGCAAGATTTACGGGCAAGTAGTTAACACCCTACTGCCTTTTTTATACCTAGTAGTGCTTCGCACACAAGGTATATTAACTTCATTGGCCTAACGGTAGTATGTAACGGCATAAACGAATCGAGATAGATATTGACTTATATATATCAAAATGTTCAGGAGGAGAAGAGAAATTGATTGAGCCATGTCCGTCCGTCCGTCCGTCCGTCTGTGAACACGATAACTTGAGTAAATCTTGAGATATCTCAATGAAACTTTGTATGCAGGTTCCTTTTTACATATCTCTGAACGGTATTGAAAATAGGCAAAATCGGTTAAAAGCCACGCCCACTTTCTATATATATAATATTTTCGAAAATACAAAAAGAGTGATTATTCAGTACATAATACACCTATAAGGATAAAATTTGGTGTGTACCTTACCGTTAAAGCAAAAAATAAATTTGTGAAGAAATTTTTAAAAAAGGTCGTGGCACCGCCAACTTTTGATTAAGTCAAATTTGGAAATATTATTAATAATAAATCAAAAACCGCTCAAGATAGCAAAATAAAATTCGGTAAAAATTGATTTATTAAAACGATATTTGAAGAAAGTGTTCAACATATAAAGCTAACTCTTTGCTGAAAAAATAAACAAAATCGGTGAACGGACACGCCCACTTTTTGAACATAGTTCTAAAATATTTCTTCGTAAAATTAAAATCGCGATATTTCCATAATTGTATAAGTTATATAAATAAGATTTTACACACATATTAGCCTTTTTAAACAAAACTAAACTGTAAAAAAATTTTGTGGATTTTGGTGAAGTAGGCGTGGCGCCTCCCACTTTTTAGCATAAAAGCTCTGCTATTTTCAAAAGCGATTGGTTGGAATTTCAAGACTGCATTTCAATGAAATTTTGTGAGATGCTTCCCAATAGTATGTACAGTAGACGCTCACAAATTAGAATCACTTTGTTTTTAGGGTGATTCTAATTTCTGAAAAATTCTAATTCCTCGACGTTTTTTTATTTCAATAAAACCTTAAAATTTAAGTCAATTCTGCGATATGCAATGATTTTTTTTTAGCCTCTTGATAGGTATTAGAAACAGCGCTTAAAATTGATGATTTCATAGATTTGATATAGGTGATTGCAGATGGCCACATCATATTCTAAGGCTAACCGCTTCCCTTGAATACCATGGTCAAGTTTTTCCAAGATCTGCACTTTGGTTTCCAAAGGCAAAGTATTTTTCTTACGTTTATTTAGCATTTCAGCGAACGACTTTGACTTTTAAGCAAACAATGCCGAAACGCGTGCACGAATCGAAACACGCGTAACGAATTCAAACAAAAACTGACAAAAACTGTACAGATAGCGACGAAAATCCAACGACTACCGAGGGTAACATGAATAAATTGGGGATTCCCCTTTTTATATCTCATTTTGCAACAAAAAACAAAATACGCTCGCAAATTAGAATTTTCGATTCTAATTTCAGAGCGTGTAATGTATTCAAAAAGTTGATTCTAATTTCTGGAAATTCTAATTACTGAGAGTTCTAATTTGTGAGCGACTACTGTAGTATACTCCTGCCAAAAATTACGCAAATCGAATAACAAACAAGCAAGATTTACGGGCAAGTAGTTAACACCCTACTGCCTTTTTATACCTAGTAGTGCTTCGCACACAAGGTATATTAACTTCATTCGCCTAACGGTAGTATGTAACGGCATAAACGAATCGAGATAGATATTGACTTATATATATCAAAATGTTCAGGAGGAAAAGAGAAATTGATTGAGCCATGTCCGTCCGTCCGTCCGTCCGTCTGTAAACACGATAACTTGAGTAAATCTTGAGATATCTCAATGAAACTTGGTATGCGGGTTCCTTTTTACTTATCTCTGAACGCTATTGAAAATAGGCAAAATCGGTTAAAAGCCACGCCCACTTTCCATATATATAATATTTTCGAAAATACAAAAAGAGTGATTATTCAGTACATAATACACCTATAAGGATAAAATTTGGTGTGTACCTTACCGTTAAAGCACAAAATAAATTTGTGAAGAAATTTTTAAAAAAGGGCGTGGCACCGCCCACTTTTGATTAAGTCAAATTTGGAAATATTATTAATCATAAATCAAAAACCGCTCAAGATAGCCAAATAAAATTCAGCACACATATTTATATTAATACAGGCAATATTTCGAAAAAAAATTAGCGAAATCGGATTAGGTCCACGCCCAATTTTATACGAAAGATTTTGAAAAGGATCATGGATATATTGAATATGCTATAACTTTGCTTAAACTAGCTGTATATCATTTCTATTTCACCTCTAAAGTGTTCGTGGGCAAAGAAAGTCGAAAGCACAAAATTTTTGGAAAATGGGCGTGGCCCCGCCCCTTTATGGGGGATTATTCCACAAAACTTTCCATGCCATAACTCCGGTAAAAATTGATTTATTAATACGATATTTGAAGAAAGTGTTCAACATATAAAGCTAACTCTTTGCTGAAAAAATAAACAAAATTGGTGAACGGACACGCCCACTTTTTGAACATAGTTCTAAAATATTTCTTCGTAAAATTAAAATCGCGATATTTCCATAATTGTATAAGTTATATAAATAAGATTTTACACACATATTAGCCTTTTTAAACAAAACTAAACTGTAAAAAAATTTTGTGGATTATGGTGAAGTAGGCGTGGCGCCTCCCACTTTTTAGCATAAAAGCTCTGCTATTTTCAAAAGCGATTGGTTGGAATTTCAAGAATGCATTTCAATGATATTTTGTGAGATGCTTCCCAATAGTATGTAGTATACTCCTGCCAAAAATTACGCAAATCGAATAACAAACAAGCAAGATTTACGGGCAAGTAGTTAACACCCTACTGCCTTTTTTATACCTAGTAGTGCTTCGCACACAAGGTATATTAACTTCATTGGCCTAACGGTAGTATGTAACGGCATAAACGAATCAAGATAGATATTGACTTATATATATCAAAATGTTCAGGAGGAGAAGAGAAATTGATTGAGCCATGTCCGTCCGTCCGTCCGTCCGTCTGTGAACACGATAACTTGAGTAAATCTTGAGATATCTCAATGAAACTTTGTATGCAGGTTCCTTTTTACATATCTCTGAACGGTATTGAAAATAGGCAAAATCGGTTAAAAGCCACGCCCACTTTCTATATATATAATATTTTCGAAAATACAAAAAGAGTGATTATTCAGTACATAATACACCTATAAGGATAAAATTTGGTGTGTACCTTACCGTTAAAGCAAAAAATAAATTTGTGAAGAAATTTTTAAAAAAGGTCGTGGCACCGCCAACTTTTGATTAAGTCAAATTTGGAAATATTATTAATAATAAATCAAAAACCGCTCAAGATAGCAAAATAAAATTCGGTAAAAATTGATTTATTGAAACGATATTTGAAGAAAGTGTTCAACATATAAAGCTAACTCTTTGCTGAAAAAATAAACAAAATCGGTGAACGGACACGCCCACTTTTTGAACATAGTTCTAAAATATTTCTTCGTAAAATTAAAATCGCGATATTTCCATAATTGTATAAGTTATATAAATAAGATTTTACACACATATTAGCCTTTTTAAACAAAACTAAACGGTAAAAAAATTTTGTGGATGTTGGTGAAGTAGGCGTGGCGCCTCCCACTTTTTAGCATAAAAGCTCTGCTATTTTCAAAAGCGATTGGTTGGAATTTCAAGAATGTATTGCAATGAAATTTTGTGAGATGCTTCCCAATAGTATGTAGTATACTCCTGCCAAAAATTACGCAAATCGAATAACAAACAAGCAAGATTTACGGGCAAGTAGTTAACACCCTACTGCCTTTTTTATACCTAGTAGTGCTTCGCACACAAGGTATACTAACTTCATTGGCCTAACGGTAGTATGTAACGGCATAAACGAATCGAGATAGATATTGACTTATATATATCAAAATGTTCAGGAGGAGAAGAGAAATTGATTGAGCCATGTCCGTCCGTCCGTCTGTGAACACGATAACTTGAGTAAATCTTGAGATATCTCAATAAAACTTTGTATGCAGGTTCCTTTTTACTTATCTCTGAACGCTATTGAAAATAGGCAAAATCGGTTAAAAGCCACGCCCACTTTCTATGTATATAATATTTTCGAAAATACAAAAAGACTGATTATTCAGTACATAATACACCTATAAGGATAAAATTTGGTGTGTACCTTAGCGTTAAGGCAAAAAATAAATTTCTGAAGAAATTTTTAAAAAAGGGCGTGGCACCGCCCACTTTTGATTAAGTCAAATTTGGAAATATTATTAATCATAAATCAAAAACCGCTCAAGATAGCCAAATAAAATTCAGCACACATATTTATATTAATACAGGCAATATTTCGAAAAAAAATTAGCGAAATCGGATTAGGTCCACGCCCAATTTTATACGAAAGATTTTGAAAAGGATCATGGATATATTTAATATGCTATAACTTTGCTTAAACTAGCTGTATATCATTTCTATTTCACCCCTAAAGTGTTCGTGGGCAAAGAAATTCGAAAGCACCAAATTTTTGGAAAATGGGCGTGGCCCCGCCCCTTTATGGGGGATTATTCCACAAAACTTTCCATGCCATAACTCCGGTAAAAATTGACTTATTGAAACGATATTTAGAGAAATTGTTCAACATATAAAGCTAACTCTTTGCTGAAAAAATAAACAAAATCGGTAAATGGACACGCCCACTTTTTGAACATAGTTCTAAAAAACTTCTTCGTAAAATTAACATCGCGATATTTCCATAATTGTATAAGTTATATAAATCAGATTTTACACACATAATAAGCCTTTTAAGCAAAACTGAACTGTACAAAAATTTTGTGGATTTTGGTGAAGTAGGCGTGGCGCCGCCCACTTTTTAGCATAAAAGCTCTGCTATTTTCAAAAGCGCTTGCTTGGAATTTCAAGAATGTATTTCAATGAAATTTTGTGAGAGGGTTCCCAATAGTATGTAGTATACTCCTGCCAAAAATTACGCAAATCGAATAACAAACAAGCAAGATTTACGGGCAAGTAGTTAACACCCTACTGCCTTTTTGTACCTAGTAGTGCTTCGCACACAAGGTATATTAACTTCATTCGCCTAACGGTAGTATGTAACGGCATAAACGAATCGAGATAGATATTGACTTATATATATCAAAATGTTCAGGAGGAAAAGAGAAATTGATTGAGCCATGTCCGTCCGTCCGTCCGTCCGTCCGTCCGTCCGTCTGTAAACACGATAACTTGAGTAAATCTTGAGATATCTCAATGAAACTTGGTATGCAGGTTCCTTTTTACTTATCTCTGAACGCTATTGAAAATAGGCAAAATCGGTTAAAAGCCACGCCCACTTTCTATATATATAATATTTTCGAAAATACAAAAAGAGTGATTATTCAGTACATAATACACCTATAAGGATAAAATTTGGTGTGTACCTTACCGTTAAAGCAAAAAATAAATTTGTGAAGAAATTTTTAAAAAAGGGCGTGGCACCGCCCACTTTTGATTAAGTCAAATTTGGAAATATTATTAATCATAAATCAAAAACCGCTCAAGATGGCAAAATAAAATTCAGCACACATATTTATATTAATACAGGCAATATTTCGAAAAAAAATTAGCGAAATCGGATTAGGTCCACGCCCAATTTTATACGAAAGATTTTGAAAAGGATCATGGATATATTGAATATGCTATAACTTTGCTTAAACTAGCTGTTTATCATTTCTATTTCACCTCTAAAGTGTTCGTGGGCAAAGAAAGTCGAAAGCACAACATTTTTGGAAAATGGGCGTGGTCCCGCCCCTTTATGGAGGATTATTCCACAAAACTTTCCATGCCATAACTCCGGTAAAAATTGACTTATTGAAACGATATTTAGAGAAATTGTTCAACATATAAAGCTAACTCTTTGCTGAAAAAATAAACAAAATCGGTAAATGGACACGCCCACTTTTTGAACATAGTTCTAAAAAACTTCTTCGTAAAATTAACATCGCGATATTTCCATAATTGTATACGTTATATGAATAAGATCTTACACACATAATAGGCTTTTTAAACAAAACTAAACTGTAAAAAAATTTTGTGGATTTTGTTGAAGTAGGCGTGGCGCCGCCCACTTTTTAGCATAAAAGCTCTGCTATTTTCAAAAGCGATTGCTTGAAATTTCAAGAAGGTATTTCAATGAAAGTTAGTGAGATGCTTCCTAATAGTATATAGTATACTCCTGATAAAAATTACGCAAATCGGATAGCAAACACGCAAAATATACGGGCAAGTAGTTAACACCCTACTGCCTTTTTATACCTAGTAGTGCTTCGCACACAAGGTATATTAACTTCATTCGCCTAACGGTAGTATGTAACGGCATAAACGAATCGAGATAAATATTGACTTATATATATATCAAAATGTTCAGGAGGAAAAGAGAAATTGATTGAGCCATGTCCGTCCGTCCGTCCGTCCGTCCGTCCGTCTGTAAACACGATAACTTGAGTAAATCTTGAGATATCTCAATGAAATTTGGTATGTAGGTTCCTTTTCACTTATCTCCGAGCGCTATTGAAAATAGGCAAAATCGGTTAAAATCCACGCCCTCTTTCTATATATATAATATTTTGGAAAATACAAAAAGAGTGATTATTCAGTACATAATACACCTATAAGGGTAATATTTGGTGTGCACTTTAGCGTTAAGGCAGCAAATACATTTTTGAAGAAATTTTTAAAAAGGGGCGTGGCACCGTCCACTTTTGATATAGTCAAATTTGGAAATATTATTAATCATAAATCAAAAACCGCTCAAGATAGCAAAATAAAATTCAGCACACATATATATATTAATACAGGCAATATTTCGAAAAAAAATTTGCGAAATCGGGTTAGGTCCACGCCCAATTTTATACGAAAGATTTTGAAAAGGATCATAGATATATTGAATATGCTATAACTTTGCTTAAACTAGCTGTATATAATTTCTATTTCACCTCTGAAGTGTTCCTGGGCAAAGAAAGTCGAAAGCACAAAATTTTTAGAAAATGGGCGTGGCCCCGCCCCTTAATGGGGGATTATTCCACAAAACTTTCCATGCCAAAACTCCGGTAAAAATTGACTTATTGAAACGATATTTAGAGAAAGTGTTCAGCATATAAAGCTTACTCTTTGCTGTAAAAGTAAACAAAATCGGAGAACGGACACGCCCACTTTTTGAACACAGTTCTAAAAAATTTCTTCGTAAACTTAAAATCGCGATATTTCAATAATTGTATAAGTTATATAAATCAGATTTTACACACATAATAAGCCTTTTAAGCAAAACTGAACTGTACAAAAATTTTGTGGATTTTGGTGAAGTAGGCGTGGCGCCGCCCACTTTTTAGCATAAAAGCTCTGCTATTTTCAAAAGCGCTTGCTTGGAATTTCAAGAATGTATTTCAATGAAATTTTGTGAGAGGGTTCCCAATAGTATGTAGTATACTCCTGCCAAAAATTACGCAAATCGAATAACAAACAAGCAAGATTTACGGGCAAGTAGTTAACACCCTACTGCCTTTTTGTACCTAGTAGTGCTTCGCACACAAGGTATATTAACTTCATTCGCCTAACGGTAGTATGTAACGG
Organism: Sphenella marginata; assembly: GCA_951509765.1. NCBI lineage: Eukaryota > Metazoa > Arthropoda > Insecta > Diptera > Tephritidae > Sphenella > Sphenella marginata. Next base: position 119,873,683 of record OX608078.1, read on the forward strand.
CATAAACGAATCGAGATAGATATTGACTTATATATATCAAAATGTTCAGGAGGAAAAGAGAAATTGATTGAGCCATGTCCGTCCGTCCGTCCGTCCGTCTGTAAACACGATAACTTGAGTAAATCTTGAGATATCTCAATGAAACTTGGTATGCAGGTTCCTTTTTACTTATCTCTGAACGCTATTGAAAATAGGCAAAATCGGTTAAAAGCCACGCCCACTTTCTATATATATAATATTTTCGAAAATACAAAAAGAGTGATTATTCAGTACATAATACACGGTGTACCTTACCGTTAAAGCAAAAAATAAATTTGTGAAGAAATTTTTAAAAAAGGGCGTGGCACCGCCCACTTTTGATTAAGTCAAATTTGGAAATATTATTAATCATAAATCAAAAACCGCTCAAGATGGCAAAATAAAATTCAGCACAAATATTTATATTAATACAGGCAGTATTTCGAAAAAAAATTAGCGAAATCGGATTAGGTCCACGCCCAATTTTATACGAAAGATTTTGAAAAGGATCATGGATATATTGAATATGCTATAACTTTGCTTAAACTAGCTGTTTATCATTTCTATTTCACCTCTAAAGTGTTCGTGGGCAAAGAAAGTCGAAAGCACAACATTTTTGGAAAATGGGCGTGGTCCCGCCCCTTTATGGAGGATTATTCCACAAAACTTTCCATGCCATAACTCCGGTAAAAATTGATTTATTAAAACGATATTTGAAGAAAGTGTTCAACATATAAAGCTAACTCTTTGCTGAAAAAATAAACAAAATCGGTGAACGGACACGCCCACTTTTTGAACATAGTTCTAAAATATTTCTTCGTAAAATTAAAATCGCGATATTTCCATAATTGTATAAGTTATATAAATAAGATTTTACACACATATTGGCCTTTTTAAACAAAACTAAACTGTAAAAAAATTTTGTGGATGTTGGTGAAGTAGGCGTGGCGCCTCCCACTTTTTAGCATAAAAGCTCTGCTATTTTCAAAAGCGATTGGTTGGAATTTCAAGAATGTATTGCAATGAAATTTTGTGGGATGCTTCCCAATAGTATGTAGTATACTCCTGCCAAAAATTAGGCAAATCGAATAACAAACAAGCAAGATTTACGGGCAAGTAGTTAACACCCTACTGCCTTTTTTATACCTAGTAGTGCTTCGCACACAAGGTATATTAACTTCATTGGCCTAACGGTAGTATGTAACGGCATAAACGAATCGAGATAGATATTGACTTATATATATCAAAATGTTCAGGAGGAGAAGAGAAATTGATTGAGCCATGTCCGTCCGTCCGTCCGTCCGTCCGTCCGTCTGTGAACACGATAACTTGAGTAAATCTTGAGATATCTCAATGAAACTTTGTATGCAGGTTCCTTTTTACATATCTCTGAACGGTATTGAAAATAGGCAAAATCGGTTAAAAGCCACGCCCACTTTCTATATATATAATATTTTCGAAAATACAAAAAGAGTGATTATTCAGTACATAATACACCTATAAGGATAAAATTTGGTGTGTACCTTACCGTTAAAGCAAAAAATAAATTTGTGAAGAAATTTTAAAAAAAGGGCGTGGCACCGCCCACTTTTGATTAAGTCAAATTTGGAAATATTATTAATCATAAATCAAAAACCGCTCAAGATAGCAAAATAAAATTCGGTAAAAATTGATTTATTAAAACGATATTTGAAGAAAGTGTTCAACATATAAAGCTAACTCTTTGCTGAAAAAATAAACAAAATCGGTGAACGGACACGCCCACTTTTTGAACATAGTTCTAAAATATTTCTTCGTAAAATTAAAATCGCGATATTTCCATAATTGTATAAGTTATATAAATAAGATTTTACACACATATTAGCCTTTTTAAACAAAACTAAACTGTAAAAAAATTTTGTGGATTTTGGTAAAGTAGGCGTGGCGCCTCCCACTTTTTAGCATAAAAGCTCTGCTGTTTTCAAAAGCGATTGGTTGGAATTTCAAGAATGTATTTCAATGAAATTTTGTGAGATGCTTCCCAATAGTATGTAGTATACTCCTGCCAAAAATTATGCAAATCGAATGACAAACAAGCAAGATTTACGGGCAAGTAGTTAACACCCTACTGCCTTTTTATACCTAGTAGTGCTTCGCACACAAGGTATATTAACTTCATTCGCCTAACGGTAGTATGTAACGGCATAAACGAATCGAGATAGATATTGACTTATATATATCAAAATGTTCAGGAGGAAAAGAGAAATTGATTGAGCCATGTCCGTCCGTCCGTCCGTCTGTAAACACGATAACTTGAGTAAATCTTGAGATATCTCAATGAAACTTGGTATGCAGGTTCCTTTTTACTTATCTCTGAACGCTATTGAAAATAGGCAAAATCGGTTAAAAGCCACGCCCACTTTCTATATATATAATATTTTCGAAAATACAAAAAGACTGATTATTCAGTACATAATACACCTATAAGGATAAAATTTGGTGTGTACCTTAGCGTTAAGGCAAAAAATAAATTTCTGAAGAAATTTTTAAAAAAGGGCGTGGCACCGCTCACTTTTGATTAAGTCAAATTTGGAAATATTATTAATCATAAATCAAAAACCGCTCAAGATAGCCAAATAAAATTCAGCACACATATTTATATTAATACAGGCAATATTTCGAAAAAAAATTAGCGAAATCGGATTAGGTCCACGCCCAATTTTATACGAAAGATTTTGAAAAGGATCATGGATATATTGAATATGCTATAACTTTGCTTAAACTAGCTGTTTATCATTTCTATTTCACCTCTGAAGTGTTCGTGGGCAAAGAAAGTCGAAAGCACAACATTTTTGGAAAATGGGCGTGGTCCCGCCCCTTTATGGAGGATTATTCCACAAAACTTTCCATGCCATAACTCCGGTAAAAATTGATTTATTAAAACGATATTTGAAGAAAGTGTTCAACATATAAAGCTAACTCTTTGCTGAAAAAATAAACAAAATCGGTGAACGGACACGCCCACTTTTTGAACATAGTTCTAAAATATTTCTTCGTAAAATTAAAATCGCGATATTTCCATAATTGTATAAGTTATATAAATAAGATTTTACACACATATTGGCCTTTTTAAACAAAACTAAACTGTAAAAAAATTTTGTGGATGTTGGTGAAGTAGGCGTGGCGCCTCCCACTTTTTAGCATAAAAGCTCTGCTATTTTCAAAAGCGATTGGTTGGAATTTCAAGAATGTATTGCAATGAAATTTTGTGGGATGCTTCCCAATAGTATGTAGTATACTCCTGCCAAAAATTAGGCAAATCGAATAACAAACAAGCAAGATTTACGGGCAAGTAGTTAACACCCTACTGCCTTTTTTATACCTAGTAGTGCTTCGCACACAAGGTATATTAACTTCATTGGCCTAACGGTAGTATGTAACGGCATAAACGAATCGAGATAGATATTGACTTATATATATCAAAATGTTCAGGAGGAGAAGAGAAATTGATTGAGCCATGTCCGTCCGTCCGTCCGTCCGTCCGTCCGTCTGTGAACACGATAACTTGAGTAAATCTTGAGATATCTCAATGAAACTTTGTATGCAGGTTCCTTTTTACATATCTCTGAACGGTATTGAAAATAGGCAAAATCGGTTAAAAGCCACGCCCACTTTCTATATATATAATATTTTCGAAAATACAAAAAGAGTGATTATTCAGTACATAATACACCTATAAGGATAAAATTTGGTGTGTACCTTACCGTTAAAGCAAAAAATAAATTTGTGAAGAAATTTTAAAAAAAGGGCGTGGCACCGCCCACTTTTGATTAAGTCAAATTTGGAAATATTATTAATCATAAATCAAAAACCGCTCAAGATAGCAAAATAAAATTCGGTAAAAATTGATTTATTAAAACGATATTTGAAGAAAGTGTTCAACATATAAAGCTAACTCTTTGCTGAAAAAATAAACAAAATCGGTGAACGGACACGCCCACTTTTTGAACATAGTTCTAAAATATTTCTTCGTAAAATTAAAATCGCGATATTTCCATAATTGTATAAGTTATATAAATAAGATTTTACACACATATTAGCCTTTTTAAACAAAACTAAACTGTAAAAAAATTTTGTGGATTTTGGTAAAGTAGGCGTGGCGCCTCCCACTTTTTAGCATAAAAGCTCTGCTGTTTTCAAAAGCGATTGGTTGGAATTTCAAGAATGTATTTCAATGAAATTTTGTGAGATGCTTCCCAATAGTATGTAGTATACTCCTGCCAAAAATTATGCAAATCGAATGACAAACAAGCAAGATTTACGGGCAAGTAGTTAACACCCTACTGCCTTTTTATACCTAGTAGTGCTTCGCACACAAGGTATATTAACTTCATTCGCCTAACGGTAGTATGTAACGGCATAAACGAATCGAGATAGATATTGACTTATATATATCAAAATGTTCAGGAGGAAAAGAGAAATTGATTGAGCCATGTCCGTCCGTCCGTCCGTCTGTAAACACGATAACTTGAGTAAATCTTGAGATATCTCAATGAAACTTGGTATGCAGGTTCCTTTTTACTTATCTCTGAACGCTATTGAAAATAGGCAAAATCGGTTAAAAGCCACGCCCACTTTCTATATATATAATATTTTCGAAAATACAAAAAGACTGATTATTCAGTACATAATACACCTATAAGGATAAAATTTGGTGTGTACCTTAGCGTTAAGGCAAAAAATAAATTTCTGAAGAAATTTTTAAAAAAGGGCGTGGCACCGCTCACTTTTGATTAAGTCAAATTTGGAAATATTATTAATCATAAATCAAAAACCGCTCAAGATAGCCAAATAAAATTCAGCACACATATTTATATTAATACAGGCAATATTTCGAAAAAAAATTAGCGAAATCGGATTAGGTCCACGCCCAATTTTATACGAAAGATTTTGAAAAGGATCATGGATATATTGAATATGCTATAACTTTGCTTAAACTAGCTGTATATCATTTCTATTTCACCCCTAAAGTGTTCGTGGGCAAAGAAAGTCGAAAGCACCAAATTTTTGGAAAATGGGCGTGGCCCCGCCCCTTTATGGGGGATTATTCCACAAAACTTTCCATGCCATAACTCCGGTAAAAATTGATTTATTAAAACGATATTTGAAGAAAGTGTTCAACATATAAAGCTAACTCTTTGCTGAAAAAATAAACAAAATCGGTAAATGGAAACGCCCACTTTTTGAACATAGTTCTAAAAAACTTCTTCGTAAAATTAACATCGCGATATTTCCATAATTGTATACGTTATATGAATAAGATCTTACACACATAATAGGCTTTTTAAACAAAACTAAACTGTAAAAAAATTTTGTGGATTTTGTTGAAGTAGGCGTGGCGCCGCCCACTTTTTAGCATAAAAGCTCTGCTATTTTCAAAAGCGATTGCTTGAAATTTCAAGAAGGTATTTCAATGAAAGTTAGTGAGATGCTTCCTAATAGTATATAGTATACTCCTGATAAAAATTACGCAAATCGGATAGCAAACACGCAAAATATACGGGCAAGTAGTTAACACCCTACTGCCTTTTTATACCTAGTAGTGCTTCGCACACAAGGTATATTAACTTCATTCGCCTAACGGTAGTATGTAACGGCATAAACGAATCGAGATAAATATTGACTTATATATATATATCAAAATGTTCAGGAGGAAAAGAGAAATTGATTGAGCCATGTCCGTCCGTCCGTCCGTCCGTCTGTAAACACGATAACTTGAGTAAATCTTGAGATATCTCAATGAAATTTGGTATGTAGGTTCCTTTTCACTTATCTCCGAGCGCTGTTGAAAATAGGCAAAATCGGTTAAAATCCACGCCCTCTTTCTATATATATAATATTTTGGAAAATACAAAAAGAGTGATTATTCAGTACATAATACACCTATAAGGATAATATTTGGTGTACACTTTAGCGTTAAGGCAGCAAATACATTTTTGAAGAAATTTTTAAAAAGGGGCGTGGCACCGTCCACTTTTGATATAGTCAAATTTGGAAATATTATTAATCATAAATCAAAAACCGCTCAAGATAGCAAAATAAAATTCAGCACACATATATATATTAATACAGGCAATATTTCGAAAAAAAATTAGCGAAATCGGATTAGGTCCACGCCCAATTTTATACGAAAGATTTTGAAAAGGATCATGGATATATTGAATATGCTATAACTTTGCTTAAACTAGCTGTATATCATTTCTATTTCACCCCTAAAGTGTTCGTGGGCAAAGAAAGTCGAAAGCACCAAATTTTTGGAAAATGGGCGTGGCCCCGCCCCTTTATGGGGGATTATTCCACAAAACTTTCCATGCCATAACTCCGGTAAAAATTGATTTATTAAAACGATATTTGAAGAAAGTGTTCAACATATAAAGCTAACTCTTTGCTGAAAAAATAAACAAAATCGGTAAATGGACACGCCCACTTTTTGAACATAGTTCTAAAAAACTTCTTCGTAAAATTAACATCGCGATATTTCCATAATTGTATACGTTATATGAATAAGATCTTACACACATAATAGGCTTTTTAAACAAAACTAAACTGTAAAAAAATTTTGTGGATTTTGTTGAAGTAGGCGTGGCGCCGCCCACTTTTTAGCATAAAAGCTCTGCTATTTTCAAAAGCGATTGCTTGAAATTTCAAGAAGGTATTTCAATGAAAGTTAGTGAGATGCTTCCTAATAGTATATAGTATACTCCTGATAAAAATTACGCAAATCGGATAGCAAACACGCAAAATATACGGGCAAGTAGTTAACACCCTACTGCCTTTTTATACCTAGTAGTGCTTCGCACACAAGGTATATTAACTTCATTCGCCTAACGGTAGTATGTAACGGCATAAACGAATCGAGATAAATATTGACTTATATATATATCAAAATGTTCAGGAGGAAAAGAGAAATTGATTGAGCCATGTCCGTCCGTCCGTCCGTCCGTCTGTAAACACGATAACTTGAGTAAATCTTGAGATATCTCAATGAAATTTGGTATGTAGGTTCCTTTTCACTTATCTCCGAGCGCTGTTGAAAATAGGCAAAATCGGTTAAAATCCACGCCCTCTTTCTATATATATAATATTTTGGAAAATACAAAAAGAGTGATTATTCAGTACATAATACACCTATAAGGATAATATTTGGTGTGCACTTTAGCGTTAAGGCAGCAAATACATTTTTGAAGAAATTTTTAAAAAGGGGCGTGGCACCGTCCACTTTTGATATAGTCAAATTTGGAAATATTATTAATCATAAATCAAAAACCGCTCAAGATAGCAAAATAAAATTCAGCACACATATATATATTAATACAGGCAATATTTCGAAAAAAAATTTGCGAAATCGGGTTCATAGATATATTGAATATGCTATAACTTTGCTTAAACTAGCTGTATATAATTTTGCAAAGAAAGTCGAAAGCACAAAATTTTTAGAAAATGGGCGTGGCCCCGCCCCTTAATGGGGGATTATTCCACATAACTTTCCATGCCAAAACTCCGGTAAAAATTGACTTATTGAAACGATATTTAGAGAAAGTGTTCAGCATATAAAGCTTACTCTTTGCTGTAAAAGTAAACAAAATCGGAGAACGGACACGCCCACTTTTTGAACACAGTTCTAAAAAATTTCTTCGTAAACTTAAAATCGCGATATTTCAATAATTGTATAAGTTATATAAATCAGATTTTACACACATAATAAGCCTTTTAAGAAAAACTGAACTGTACAAAAATTTTGTGGATTTTGGTGAAGTAGGCGTGGCGCCGCCCACTTTTTAGCATAAAAGCTCTGCTATTTTCAAAAGCGCTTGCTTGGAATTTCAAGAATGTATTTCAATGAAATTTTGTGAGAGGGTTCCCAATAGTATGTAGTATACTCCTGCCAAAAATTACGCAAATCGAATAACAAACAAGCAAGATTTACGGGCAAGTAGTTAACACCCTACTGCCTTTTTGTACCTAGTAGTGCTTCGCACACAAGGTATATTAACTTCATTCGCCTAACGGTAGTATGTAACGACATAAACGAATCGAGATAGATATTGACTTATATATATCAAAATGTTCAGGAGGAAAAGAGAAATTGATTGAGCCATGTCCGTCCGTCCGTCCGTCCGTCCGTCCGTCTGTAAACACGATAACTTGAGTAAATCTTGAGATATCTCAATGAAACTTGGTATGCAGGTTCCTTTTTACTTATCTCTGAACGCTATTGAAAATAGGCAAAATCGGTTAAAAGCCACTCCCACTTTCAATATATATAATATTTTCGAAAATACAAAAAGAGTGATTATTCAGTACATAATACACCTATAAGGATAAAATTTGGTGTGTACCTTACCGTTAAAGCAAAAAATAAATTTGTGAAGAAATTTTTAAAAAAGGGGCGTGGCACCGCCCACTTTTGATTAAGTCAAATTTGGAAATATTATTAATCATAAATCAAAAACCGCTCAAGATAGCAAAATAAAATTCAGCACACATATTTATATTAATACAGGCAATATTTCGAAAAAAAAATTAGCGAAATCGGATTAGGTCCACGCCCAATTTTATACGAAAGATTTTGAAAAGGATCATGGATATATTGAATATGCTATAACTTTGCTTAAACTAGCTGTTTATCATTTCTATTTCACCTCTAAAGTGTTCGTGGGCAAAGAAAGTCGAAAGCACAACATTTTTGGAAAATGGGCGTGGTCCCGCCCCTTTATGGGGGATTATTCCACAAAACTTGCCATGCCATAACTCCGGTAAAAATTGATTTATTAAAACGATATTTGAAGAAAGTGTTCAACATATAAAGCTAACTCTTTGCTGAAAAAATAAACAAAATCGGTGAACGGACACGCCCACTTTTTGAACATAGTTCTAAAATATTTCTTCGTAAAATTAAAATCGCGATATTTCCATAATTGTATAAGTTATATAAATAAGATTTTACACACATATTAGCCTTTTTAAACAAAACTAAACTGTAAAAAAATTTTGTGGATGTTGGTGAAGTAGGCGTGGCGCCTCCCACTTTTTAGCATAAAAGCTCTGCTATTTTCAAAAGCGATTGGTTGGAATTTCAAGAATGTATTGCAATGAAATTTTGTGAGATGCTTCCCAATAGTATGTAGTATACTCCTGCCAAAAATTAGGCAAATCGAATAACAAACAAGCAAGATTTACGGGCAAGTAGTTAACACCCTACTGCCTTTTTTATACCTAGTAGTGCTTCGCACACAAGGTATATTAACTTCATTGGCCTAACGGTAGTATGTAACGGCATAAACGAATCGAGATAGATATTGACTTATTTATATATATCAAAATGTTCAGGAGGAGAGGAGAAATTGATTGAGCCATGTCCGTCCGTCCGTCCGTCCGTCTGTGAACACGATAACTTGAGTAAATCTTGAGATATCTCAATGAAACTTTGTATGCAGGTTCCTTTTTACATATCTCTGAACGGTATTGAAAATAGGCAAAATCGGTTAAAAGCCACGCCCACTTTCTATATATATAATATTTTCGAAAATACAAAAAGAGTGATTATTCAGTACATAATACACCTATAAGGATAAAATTTGGTGTGTACCTTACCGTTAAAGCAAAAAATAAATTTGTGAAGAAATTTTAAAAAAAGGGCGTGGCACCGCCTACTTTTGATTAAGTCAAATTTGGAAATATTATTAATCATAAATCAAAAACCGCTCAAGATAGCAAAATAAAATTCGGTAAAAATTGATTTATTAAAACGATATTTGAAGAAAGTGTTCAACATATAAAGCTAACTCTTTGCTGAAAAAATAAACAAAATCGGTGAACGGACACGCCCACTTTTTGAACATAGTTCTAAAATATTTCTTCGTAAAATTAAAATCGCGATATTTCCATAATTGTATAAGTTATATAAATAAGATTTTACACACATATTAGCCTTTTTAAACAAAACTAAACTGTAAAAAAATTTTGTGGATTTTGGTAAAGTAGGCGTGGCGCCTCCCACTTTTTAGCATAAAAGCTCTGCTGTTTTCAAAAGCGATTGGTTGGAATTTCAAGAATGTATTTCAATGAAATTTTGTGAGATGCTTCCCAATAGTATGTAGTATACTCCTGCCAAAAATTATGCAAATCGAATGACAAACAAGCAAGATTTACGGGCAAGTAGTTAACACCCTACTGCCTTTTTATACCTAGTAGTACTTCGCACACAAGGTATATTAACTTCATTGGCCTAACGGTAGTATGTAACGGCATAAACGAATCGAGATAGATATTGACTTATTTATATATATCAAAATGTTCAGGAGGAGAGGAGAAATTGATTGAGCCATGTCCGTCCGTCCGTCCGTCCGTCTGTGAACACGATAACTTGAGTAAATCTTGAGATATCTCAATGAAACTTTGTATGCAGGTTCCTTTTTACATATCTCTGAACGGTATTGAAAATAGGCAAAATCGGTTAAAAGCCACGCCCACTTTCTATATATATAATATTTTCGAAAATACAAAAAGAGTGATTATTCAGTACATAATACACCTATAAGGATAAAATTTGGTGTGTACCTTAGCGTTAAGGCAAAAAATAAATTTCTGAAGAAATTTTTAAAAAAGGGCGTGGCACCGCTCACTTTTGATTAAGTCAAATTTGGAAATATTATTAATCATAAATCAAAAACCGCTCAAGATAGCCAAATAAAATTCAGCACACATATTTATATTAATACAGGCAATATTTCGAAAAAAAATTAGCGAAATCGGATTAGGTCCACGCCCAATTTTATACGAAAGATTTTGAAAAGGATCATGGATATATTGAATATGCTATAACTTTGCTTAAACTAGCTGTATATCATTTCTATTTCACCCCTAAAGTGTTCGTGGGCAAAGAAAGTCGAAAGCACCAAATTTTTGGAAAATGGGCGTGGCCCCGCCCCTTTATGGGGGATTATTCCACAAAACTTTCCATGCCATAACTCCGGTAAAAATTGACTTATTGAAACGATATTTAGAGAAATTGTTCAACATATAAAGCTAACTCTTTGCTGAAAAAATAAACAAAATCGGTAAATGGACACGCCCACTTTTTGAACATAGTTCTAAAAAACTTCTTCGTAAAATTAACATCGCGATATTTCCATAATTGTATACGTTATATGAATAAGATCTTACACACATAATAGGCTTTTTAAACAAAACTAAACTGTAAAAAAATTTTGTGGATTTTGTTGAAGTAGGCGTGGCGCCGCCCACTTTTTAGCATAAAAGCTCTGCTATTTTCAAAAGCGATTGCTTGAAATTTCAAGAAGGTATTTCAATGAAAGTTAGTGAGATGCTGCCTAATAGTATATAGTATACTCCTGATAAAAATTACGCAAATCGGATAGCAAACACGCAAAATATACGGGCAAGTAGTTAACACCCTACTGCCTTTTTATACCTAGTAGTGCTTCGCACACAAGGTATATTAACTTCATTCGCCTAACGGTAGTATGTAACGGCATAAACGAATCGAGATAAATATTGACTTATATATATATCAAAATGTTCAGGAGGAAAAGAGAAATTGATTGAGCCATGTCCGTCCGTCCGTCCGTCTGTAAACACGATAACTTGAGTAAATCTTGAGATATCTCAATGAAACTTGGTATGCAGGTTCCTTTTTACTTATCTCTGAACGCTATTGAAAATAGGCAAAATCGGTTAAAAGCCACGCCCACTTTCTATATATATAATATTTTCGAAAATACAAAAAGAGTGATTATTCAGTACATAATACACCTATAAGGATAAAATTTGGTGTGTACCTTACCGTTAAAGCAAAAAATAAATTTGTGAAGAAATTTTTAAAAAAGGGCGTGGCACCGCCCACTTTTGATTAAGTCAAATTTGGAAATATTATTAATCATAAATCAAAAACCGCTCAAGATAGCAAAATAAAATTTAGCACACATATTTATATTAATACAGGCAATATTTCGAAAAAAAATTAGCGAAATCGGATTAGGTCCACGCCCAATTTTATACGAAAGATTTTGAAAAGGATCATGGATATATTGAATATGCTATAACTTTGCTTAAACTAGCTGTTTATCATTTCTATTTCACCTCTAAAGTGTTCGTGGGCAAAGAAAGTCGAAAGCACAACATTTTTGGAAAATGGGCGTGGTCCCGCCCCTTTATGGGGGATTATTCCACAAAACTTTCCATGCCATAACTCCGGTAAAAATTGATTTATTAAAACGATATTTGAAGAAAGTGTTCAACATATAAAGCTAACTCTTTGCTGAAAAAATAAACAAAATCGGTGAACGGACACGCCCACTTTTTGAACATAGTTCTAAAATATTTCTTCGTAAAATTAAAATCGCGATATTTCCATAATTGTATAAGTTATATAAATAAGATTTTACACACATATTAGCCTTTTTAAACAAAACTAAACTGTAAAAAAATTTTGTGGATGTTGGTGAAGTAGGCGTGGCGCCTCCCACTTTTTAGCATAAAAGCTCTGCTATTTTCAAAAGCGATTGGTTGGAATTTCAAGAATGTATTGCAATGAAATTTTGTGAGATGCTTCCCAATAGTATGTAGTATACTCCTGCCAAAAATTAGGCAAATCGAATAACAAACAAGCAAGATTTACGGGCAAGTAGTTAACACCCTACTGCCTTTTTTATACCTAGTAATGCTTCGCACACAAGGTATATTAACTTCATTGGCCTAACGGTAGTATGTAACGGCATAAACGAATCGAGATAGATATTGACTTATATATATCAAAATGTTCAGGAGGAGAAGAGAAATTGATTGAGCCATGTCCGTCCGTCCGTCCGTCCGTCTGTGAACACGATAACTTGAGTAAATCTTGAGATATCTCAATGAAACTTTGTATGCAGGTTCCTTTTTACATATCTCTGAACGGTATTGAAAATAGGCAAAATCGGTTAAAAGCCACGCCCACTTTCTATATATATAATATTTTCGAAAATACAAAAAGAGTGATTATTCAGTACATAATACACCTATAAGGATAAAATTTGGTGTGTACCTTACCGTTAAAGCAAAAAATAAATTTGTGAAGAAATTTTAAAAAAAGGGCGTGGCGACGCTCACTTTTGATTAAGTCAAATTTGGAAATATTATTAATCATAAATCAAAAACCGCTCAAGATAGCCAAATAAAATTCAGCACACATATTTATATTAATACAGGCAATATTTCGAAAAAAAATTAGCGAAATCGGATTAGGTCCACGCCCAATTTTATACGAAAGATTTTGAAAAGGATCATGGATATATTGAATATGCTATAACTTTGCTTAAACTAGCTGTATATCATTTCTATTTCACCCCTAAAGTGTTCGTGGGCAAAGAAAGTCGAAAGCACCAAATTTTTGGAAAATGGGCGTGGCCCCACCCCTTTATGGGGGATTATTCCACAAAACTTTCCATGCCATAACTCCGGTAAAAATTGACTTATTGAAACGATATTTAGAGAAATTGTTCAACATATAAAGCTAACTCTTTGCTGAAAAAATAAACAAAATCGGTAAATGGACACGCCCACTTTTTGAACATAGTTCTAAAAAACTTCTTCGTAAAATTAACATCGCGATATTTCCATAATTGTATACGTTATATGAATAAGATTTTACACACATATTAGCCTTTTTAAACAAAACTAAACTGTAAAAAAATTTTGTGGATGTTGGTGAAGTAGGCGTGGCGCCTCCCACTTTTTAGCATAAAAGCTCTGCTATTTTCAAAAGCGATTGGTTGGAATTTCAAGAATGTATTGCAATGAAATTTTGTGAGATGCTTCCCAATAGTATGTAGTATACTCCTGCCAAAAATTACGCAAATCGAATAACAAACAAGCAAGATTTACGGGCAAGTAGTTAACACCCTACTGCCTTTTTATACCTAGTAGTGCTTCGCACACAAGGTATATTAACTTCATTCGCCTAACGGTAGTATGTAACGGCATAAACGAATCGATATAGATATTGACTTATATATATTAAAATGTTCAGGAGGAAAAGAGAAATTGATTGAGCCATGTCCGTCCGTCCGTCCGTCCGTCTGTAAACACGATAACTTGAGTAAATCTTGAGATATCTCAATGAAACTTGGTATGCAGGTTCCTTTTTACTTATCTCTGAACGCTATTGAAAATAGGCAAAATCGGTTAAAAGCCACGCCCACTTTCTATATATATAATATTTTCGAAAATACAAAAAGACTGATTATTCAGTACATAATACACCTATAAGGATAAAATTTGGTGTGTACCTTAGCGTTAAGGCAAAAAATAAATTTCTGAAGAAATTTTTAAAAAAGGGCGTGGCACCGCCCACTTTTGATTAAGTCAAATTTGGAAATATTATTAATCATAAATCAAAAACCGCTCAAGATAGCAAAATAAAATTTAGCACACATATTTATATTAATACAGGCAATATTTCGAAAAAAAATTAGCGAAATCGGATTAGGTCCACGCCCAATTTTATACGAAAGATTTTGAAAAGGATCATGGATATATTGAATATGCTATAACTTTGCTTAAACTAGCTGTATATCATTTCTATTTCACCCCTAAAGTGTTCGTGGGCAAAGAAAGTCGAAAGCACCAAATTTTTGGAAAATGGGCGTGGCCCCGCCCCTTTATGGGGAATTATTCCACAAAACTTTCCATGCCATAACTCCGGTAAAAATTGACTTATTGAAACGATATTTAGAGAAATTGTTCAACATATAAAGCTAACTCTTTGCTGAAAAAATAAACAAAATCGGTAAATGGACACGCCCACTTTTTGAACATAGTTCTAAAAAACTTCTTCGTAAAATTAACATCGCGATATTTCCATAATTGTATACGTTATATGAATAAGATCTTACACACATAATAGGCTTTTTAAACAAAACTAAACTGTAAAAAAATTTTGTGGATTTTGTTGAAGTAGGCGTGGCGCCGCCCACTTTTTAGCATAAAAGCTCTGCTATTTTCAAAAGCGATTGCTTGAAATTTCAAGAAGGTATTTCAATGAAAGTTAGTGAGATGCTGCCTAATAGTATATAGTATACTCCTGATAAAAATTACGCAAATCGGATAGCAAACACGCAAAATATACGGGCAAGTAGTTAACACCCTACTGCCTTTTTATACCTAGTAGTGCTTCGCACACAAGGTATATTAACTTCATTCGCCTAACGGTAGTATGTAACGGCATAAACGAATCGAGATAAATATTGACTTATATATATATCAAAATGTTCAGGAGGAAAAGAGAAATTGATTGAGCCATGTCCGTCCGTCCGTCCGTCTGTAAACACGATAACTTGAGTAAATCTTGAGATATCTCAATGAAACTTGGTATGCAGGTTCCTTTTTACTTATCTCTGAACGCTATTGAAAATAGGCAAAATCGGTTAAAAGCCACGCCCACTTTCTATATATATAATATTTTCGAAAATACAAAAAGAGTGATTATTCAGTACATAATACACCTATAAGGATAAAATTTGGTGTGTACCTTACCGTTAAAGCAAAAAATAAATTTGTGAAGAAATTTTTAAAAAAGGGCGTGGCACCGCCCACTTTTGATTAAGTCAAATTTGGAAATATTATTAATCATAAATCAAAAACCGCTCAAGATAGCAAAATAAAATTTAGCACACATATTTATATTAATACAGGCAATATTTCGAAAAAAAATTAGCGAAATCGGATTAGGTCCACGCCCAATTTTATACGAAAGATTTTGAAAAGGATCATGGATATATTGAATATGCTATAACTTTGCTTAAACTAGCTGTTTATCATTTCTATTTCACCTCTAAAGTGTTCGTGGGCAAAGAAAGTCGAAAGCACAACATTTTTGGAAAATGGGCGTGGTCCCGCCCCTTTATGGGGGATTATTCCACAAAACTTTCCATGCCATAACTCCGGTAAAAATTGATTTATTAAAACGATATTTGAAGAAAGTGTTCAACATATAAAGCTAACTCTTTGCTGAAAAAATAAACAAAATCGGTGAACGGACACGCCCACTTTTTGAACATAGTTCTAAAATATTTCTTCGTAAAATTAAAATCGCGATATTTCCATAATTGTATAAGTTATATAAATAAGATTTTACACACATATTAGCCTTTTTAAACAAAACTAAACTGTAAAAAAATTTTGTGGATGTTGGTGAAGTAGGCGTGGCGCCTCCCACTTTTTAGCATAAAAGCTCTGCTATTTTCAAAAGCGATTGGTTGGAATTTCAAGAATGTATTGCAATGAAATTTTGTGAGATGCTTCCCAATAGTATGTAGTATACTCCTGCCAAAAATTAGGCAAATCGAATAACAAACAAGCAAGATTTACGGGCAAGTAGTTAACACCCTACTGCCTTTTTTATACCTAGTAATGCTTCGCACACAAGGTATATTAACTTCATTGGCCTAACGGTAGTATGTAACGGCATAAACGAATCGAGATAGATATTGACTTATATATATCAAAATGTTCAGGAGGAGAAGAGAAATTGATTGAGCCATGTCCGTCCGTCCGTCCGTCCGTCTGTGAACACGATAACTTGAGTAAATCTTGAGATATCTCAATGAAACTTTGTATGCAGGTTCCTTTTTACATATCTCTGAACGGTATTGAAAATAGGCAAAATCGGTTAAAAGCCACGCCCACTTTCTATATATATAATATTTTCGAAAATACAAAAAGAGTGATTATTCAGTACATAATACACCTATAAGGATAAAATTTGGTGTGTACCTTACCGTTAAAGCAAAAAATAAATTTGTGAAGAAATTTTAAAAAAAGGGCGTGGCGACGCTCACTTTTGATTAAGTCAAATTTGGAAATATTATTAATCATAAATCAAAAACCGCTCAAGATAGCCAAATAAAATTCAGCACACATATTTATATTAATACAGGCAATATTTCGAAAAAAAATTAGCGAAATCGGATTAGGTCCACGCCCAATTTTATACGAAAGATTTTGAAAAGGATCATGGATATATTGAATATGCTATAACTTTGCTTAAACTAGCTGTATATCATTTCTATTTCACCCCTAAAGTGTTCGTGGGCAAAGAAAGTCGAAAGCACCAAATTTTTGGAAAATGGGCGTGGCCCCACCCCTTTATGGGGGATTATTCCACAAAACTTTCCATGCCATAACTCCGGTAAAAATTGACTTATTGAAACGATATTTAGAGAAA
This sequence comes from Sphenella marginata, assembly GCA_951509765.1. Classification (NCBI taxonomy): domain Eukaryota; kingdom Metazoa; phylum Arthropoda; class Insecta; order Diptera; family Tephritidae; genus Sphenella; species Sphenella marginata. The sequence goes on from OX608078.1 coordinate 119,890,964, forward strand.
TTGTTCAACATATAAAGCTAACTCTTTGCTGAAAAAATAAACAAAATCGGTAAATGGACACGCCCACTTTTTGAACATAGTTCTAAAAAACTTCTTCGTAAAATTAACATCGCGATATTTCCATAATTGTATACGTTATATGAATAAGATTTTACACACATATTAGCCTTTTTAAACAAAACTAAACTGTAAAAAAATTTTGTGGATGTTGGTGAAGTAGGCGTGGCGCCTCCCACTTTTTAGCATAAAAGCTCTGCTATTTTCAAAAGCGATTGGTTGGAATTTCAAGAATGTATTGCAATGAAATTTTGTGAGATGCTTCCCAATAGTATGTAGTATACTCCTGCCAAAAATTACGCAAATCGAATAACAAACAAGCAAGATTTACGGGCAAGTAGTTAACACCCTACTGCCTTTTTATACCTAGTAGTGCTTCGCACACAAGGTATATTAACTTCATTCGCCTAACGGTAGTATGTAACGGCATAAACGAATCGATATAGATATTGACTTATATATATTAAAATGTTCAGGAGGAAAAGAGAAATTGATTGAGCCATGTCCGTCCGTCCGTCCGTCCGTCTGTAAACACGATAACTTGAGTAAATCTTGAGATATCTCAATGAAACTTGGTATGCAGGTTCCTTTTTACTTATCTCTGAACGCTATTGAAAATAGGCAAAATCGGTTAAAAGCCACGCCCACTTTCTATATATATAATATTTTCGAAAATACAAAAAGACTGATTATTCAGTACATAATACACCTATAAGGATAAAATTTGGTGTGTACCTTAGCGTTAAGGCAAAAAATAAATTTCTGAAGAAATTTTTAAAAAAGGGCGTGGCGACGCTCACTTTTGATTAAGTCAAATTTGGAAATATTATTAATCATAAATCAAAAACCGCTCAAGATAGCCAAATAAAATTCAGCACACATATTTATATTAATACAGGCAATATTTCGAAAAAAAATTAGCGAAATCGGATTAGGTCCACGCCCAATTTTATACGAAAGATTTTGAAAAGGATCATGGATATATTGAATATGCTATAACTTTGCTTAAACTAGCTGTATATCATTTCTATTTCACCCCTAAAGTGTTCGTGGGCAAAGAAAGTCGAAAGCACCAAATTTTTGGAAAATGGGCGTGGCCCCACCCCTTTATGGGGGATTATTCCACAAAACTTTCCATGCCATAACTCCGGTAAAAATTGACTTATTGAAACGATATTTAGAGAAATTGTTCAACATATAAAGCTAACTCTTTGCTGAAAAAATAAACAAAATCGGTAAATGGACACGCCCACTTTTTGAACATAGTTCTAAAAAACTTCTTCGTAAAATTAACATCGCGATATTTCCATAATTGTATACGTTATATGAATAAGATTTTACACACATAATAGGCTTTTTAAACAAAACTAAACTGTAAAAAAATTTTGTGGATTTTGTTGAAGTAGGCGTGGCGCCGCCCACTTTTTAGCATAAAAGCTCTGCTATTTTCAAAAGCGATTGCTTGAAATTTCAAGAAGGTATTTCAATGAAAGTTAGTGAGATGCTTCCTAATAGTATATAGTATACTCCTGCCAAAAATTACGCAAATCGGATAGCAAACACGCAAAATATACGGGCAAGTAGTTAACACCCTACTGCCTTTTTATACCTAGTAGTGCTTCGCACACAAGGTATATTAACTTCATTCGCCTAACGGTAGTATGTAACGGCATAAACGAATCGAGATAAATATTGACTTATATATATCAAAATGTTCAGGAGGAAAAGAGAAATTGATTGAGCCATGTCCGTCCGTCTGTAAACACGATAACTTGAGTAAATCTTGAGATATCTCAATGAAATTTGGTATGCAGGTTATTTTTCACTTATCTCCGAGCGCTATTGAAAATAGGCAAAATCGGTTAAAATCCACGCCCTCTTTCTATATATATAATATTTTGGAAAATACAAAAAGAGTGATTATTCAGTACATAATACACCTATAAGGATAATATTTGGTGTGCACTTTAGCGTTAAGGCAGCAAATACATTTTTGAAGAAATTTTTAAAAAGGGGCGTGGCACCGCCCACTTTTGATATAGTCAAATTTGGAAATATTATTAATCATAAATCAAAAACCGCTCAAGATATCAAAATAAAATTCAGCACACATATATATATTAATACAGGCAATATTTCGAAAAAAAATTTGCGAAATCGGGTTAGGTCCACGCCCAATTTTATACGAAAGATTTTGAAAAGGATCATAGATATATTGAATATGCTATAACTTTGCTTAAACTAGCTGTATATAATTTCTATTTCACCTCTGAAGTGTTCCTGGGCAAAGAAAGTCGAAAGCACAAAATTTTTAGAAAATGGGAGTGGCCCCGTCCCTTTATGGGGGATTATTCCACAAAACTTTCCATGCCAAAACTCCGGCAAAAATTGACTTATTGAAACGATATTTAGAGAAAGTGTTCAGCATATAAAGCTAACTCTTTGCTGAAAAAATAAACAAAATCGGTGAACGGACACGCCCACTTTTTGAACACAGTTCTAAAAAATTTCTTCGTAAACTTAAAATCGCGATATTTCAATAATTGTATAAGTTATATAAATAAGATTTTACACACATAATAAGCCTTTTAAGCAAAACTGAACAGTACAAAAATTTTGTGGATTTTGGTGAAGTAGTAGCTCTGCTATTTTCAAAAGCGCTTGCTTGGAATTTCAAGAATGTATTTCAATGAAATTTTGTGAGAGGGTTCCCAATAGTATGTAGTATACTCCTGCCAAAAATTACGCAAATCGAATAACAAACAAGCAAGATTTACGGGCAAGTAGTTAACACCCTACTGCCTTTTTATACCTAGTAGTGCTTCGCACACAAGGTATATTAACTTCATTCGCCTAACGGTAGTATGTAACGGCATAAACGAATCGAGATAGATATTGACTTATATATATCAAAATGTTCAGGAGGAAAAGAGAAATTGATTGAGCCATGTCCGTCCGTCCGTCCGTCTGTGAACACGATAACTTGAGTAAATCTTGAGATATCTCAATGAAATTTGGTATGCAGGTTCCTTTTCACTTATCTCGGAGCGCTATTGAAAATAGGCAAAATCGGTTAAAAGCCACGCCCACTTTCTATATATATAATATTTTCGAAAATACAAAAAGAGTGATTATTCAGTACATAATACACCTATAAGGATAATATTTGGTGTGCACTTTAGCGTTAAGGCAAAAAATACATTTTTGAAGAAATTTTTAAAATGGGGCGTGGTACCGCCCACTTTTGATTAAGTCAAATTTGGAAATATTATTAATCATAAATCAAAAACCGCTCAAGATAGCAAAGTGAAACTCAGCACACATATTTATATTAATACAGGCAATATTTCGAAAAAAAATTATCGAAATCGGGTTAGGTCCACGCCCAATTTTATACGAAAGATTTTGAAAAGGATCATAGATATATTGAATATGCTATAACTTTGCTTAAACTAGCTGTATATCATTTCTGTTCCACCTCTAAAGTGTTCGTGGGCAAAGAAAGTCGAAAACACAACATTTTTGGAAAATGGGCGTGGCCCCGCCCCTTTATGGGGGATTATTCCATAAAACTTTCCATGCCATAACTCCGGTAAAAATTGACTTATTGAAACGATATTTACAGAAAGTGTTCAAAGGTAACTCTTTGCTGTCAAAAAATAAACAAAATCGGTGAACGGACACGCCCACTTTTTGAACACAGTTTTGAAAAATTTCTTTGTAAAATTAAAATCGCGATATTTCCATAACTGTATAAGTTATATACATATATAAGATTTTACACACTTAATAAGCTTTTTAAGAAAAACTAAACTGCAAAAAAATTTTGTGGATTTTGTTGAAGTAGGCGTGGCGCCGCCCACTTTTCAGCAAAAAAGGTCTGTTATTTTCAAAAGCGATTGCTTGAAATTTCAAGACGGTATTTCAATGAAAGTTAGTGAGACGCTTCCCAATAGTATGTAGTATACTCCTGCCAAAAATTATGCAAATCGAATGACAAACAAGCAAGATTTACGGGAAAGTAGTTAACTCCCTATTGCCTTTTTTATACCTAGTAGTGCTTCGCACACAAGGTATATTAACTTCATTCGCCTAACGGTAGTATGTAACGGCATAAACGAATCGAGATAGATATTGACTTATATATATCAAAATGTTCAGGAGGAAAAGAGAAATTGATTGAGCCAAGTCCGTCCGTCCGTCCGTCCGTCCTTCTGTAAACACGATAACTTGAGTAAATCTTGAGATATCTCAATGAAACTTGGTATGCAGGTTCCTTTTTACTTATCTCTGAACGCTATTGAAAATAGGCAAAATCGGTTAAAAGCCACGCCCACTTTCTATATATATAATATTTTCGAAAATACAAAAAGAGTGATTATTCAGTACATAATACACCTATAAGGATAAAATTTGGTGTGTACCTTACCGTTAAAGCAAAAAATAAATTTGTGAAGAAATTTTTAAAAAAGGGCGTGGCACCGCCCACTTTTGATTAAGTCAAATTTGGAAATATTATTAATCATAAATCAAAAACCGCTCAAGATAGCAAAATAAAATTCAGCACACATATTTATATTAATACAGGCAATATTTCGAAAAAAAATTAGCGAAATCGGATTAGGTCCACGCCCAATTTTATACGAAAGATTTTGAAAAGGATCATGGATATATTGAATATGCTATAACTTTGCTTAAACTAGCTATATATCATTTCTATTTCACCTCTAAAGTGTTCGTGGGCAAAGAAAGCCGAAAGCACAAAATTTTTGGAAAATGGGCGTGGCCCCGCCCCTTTATGGGGGATTATTCCATGCCATAACTCCGGTAAAAATTGATTTATTAAAACGATATTTGAAGAAAGTGTTCAACATATAAAGCTAACTCTTTGCTTAAAAAATAAACAAAATCGGTGAACGGACACGCCCACTTTTTGAACATAGTTCTAAAATATTTCTTCGTAAAATTAAAATCGCGATATTTCCATAATTGTATAAGTTATATAAATAAGATTTTACACACATATTAGCCTTTTTAAACAAAACTAAACTGTAAAAAAATTTTGTGGATTTTGGTGAAGTAGGCGTGGCGCCTCCCACTTTTTAGCATAAAAGCTCTGCTATTTTCAAAAGCGATTGGTTGGAATTTCAAGAATGTATTTCAATGAAATTTTGTGAGATGCTTCCCAATAGTATGTAGTATACTCCTGCCAAAAATTACGCAAATCGAATAACAAACAAGCAAGATTTACGGGCAAGTACTTAACACCCTACTGCCTTTTTATACCTAGTAGTGCTTCGCACACAAGGTATATTAACTTCATTCGCCTAACGGTAGTATGTAACGGCATAAACGAATCGATATAGATATTGACTTATATATATCAAAATGTTCAGGAGGAAAAGAGAAATTGATTGAGCCATGTCCGTCCGTCCGTCCGTCCGTCCGTCCGTCTGTAAACACGATAACTTGAGTAAATCTTGAGATATCTCAATGAAACTTGGTATGCAGGTTCCTTTTTACTTATCTCTGAACGCTGTTGAAAATAGGCAAAATCGGTTAAAAGCCACGCCCACTTTCTATATATATAATATTTTCGAAAATACAAAAAGACTGATTATTCAGTACATAATACACCTATAAGGATAAAATTTGGTGTGTACCTTAGCGTTAAGGCAAAAAATAAATTTCTGAAGAAATTTTTAAAAAAGGTCGTGGCACCGCCCACTTTTGATTAAGTCAAATTTGGAAATATTATTAATCATAAATCAAAAACCGCTCAAGATAGCAAAATAAAATTCGGTAAAAATTGACTTATTGAAACGATATTTAGAGAAATTGTTCAACATATAAAGCTAACTCTTTGCTGAAAAAATAAACAAAATCGGTAAATGGACACGCCCACTTTTTGAACATAGTTCTAAAAAACTTCTTCGTAAAATTAACATCGCGATATTTACATAATTGTATACGTTATATGAATAAGATTTTACACACATAATAGGCTTTTTAAACAAAACTAAACTGTAAAAAAATTTTGTGGATTTTGTTGAAGTAGGCGTGGCGCCGCCCACTTTTTAGCATAAAAGCTCTGCTATTTTCAAAAGCGATTGCTTGAAATTTCAAGAAGGTATTTCAATGAAAGTTAGTGAGATGCTTCCTAATAGTATATAGTATACTCCTGCCAAAAATTACGCAAATCGGATAGCAAACACGCAAAATATACGGGCAAGTAGTTAACACCCTACTGCCTTTTTATACCTAGTAGTGCTTCGCACACAAGGTATATTAACTTCATTCGCCTAACGGTAGTATGTAACGGCATAAACGAATCGAGATAAATATTGACTTATATATATCAAAATGTTCAGGAGGAAAAGAGAAATTGATTGAGCCATGTCCGTCCGTCTGTAAACACGATAACTTGAGTAAATCTTGAGATATCTCAATGAAATTTGGTATGCAGGTTATTTTTCACTTATCTCCGAGCGCTATTGAAAATAGGCAAAATCGGTTAAAATCCACGCCCTCTTTCTATATATATAATATTTTGGAAAATACAAAAAGAGTGATTATCAGTACATAATACACCTATAAGGATAATATTTGGTGTGCACTTTAGCGTTAAGGCAGCAAATACATTTTTGAAGAAATTTTTAAAAAGGGGTGTGGCACCGCCCACTTTTGATATAGTCAAATTTGGAAATATTATTAATCATAAATCAAAAACCGCTCAAGATATCAAAATAAAATTCAGCACACATATATATATTAATACAGGCAATATTTCGAAAAAAAATTTGCGAAATCGGGTTAGGTCCACGCCCAATTTTATACGAAAGATTTTGAAAAGGATCATAGATATATTGAATATGCTATAACTTTGCTTAAACTAGCTGTATATAATTTCTATTTCACCTCTGAAGTGTTCCTGGGCAAAGAAAGTCGAAAGCACAAAATTTTTAGAAAATGGGAGTGGCCCCGTCCCTTTATGGGGGATTATTCCACAAAACTTTCCATGCCAAAACTCCGGCAAAAATTGACTTATTGAAACGATATTTACAGAAAGTGTTCAAAGGTAACTCTTTGCTGTAAAAATAAACAAAATCGGTGAACGGACACGCCCACTTTTTGAACACAGTTTTGAAAAATTTCTTTGTAAAATTAAAATCGCGATATTTCCATAACTGTATAAGTTATATACATATATAAGATTTTACACACTTAATAAGCTTTTTAAGAAAAACTAAACTGCAAAAAAATTTTGTGGATTTTGTTGAAGTAGGCGTGGCGCCGCCCACTTTTCAGCAAAAAAGGTCTGTTATTTTCAAAAGCGATTGCTTGAAATTTCAAGACGGTATTTCAATGAAAGTTAGTGAGACGCTTCCCAATAGTATGTAGTATACTCCTGCCAAAAATTATGCAAATCGAATGACAAACAAGCAAGATTTACGGGAAAGTAGTTAACTCCCTATTGCCTTTTTTATACCTAGTAGTGCTTCGCACACAAGGTATATTAACTTCATTCGCCTAACGGTAGTATGTAACGGCATAAACGAATCGAGATAGATATTGACTTATATATATCAAAATGTTCAGGAGGAAAAGAGAAATTGATTGAGCCAAGTCCGTCCGTCCGTCCGTCCGTCCTTCTGTAAACACGATAACTTGAGTAAATCTTGAGATATCTCAATGAAACTTGGTATGCAGGTTCCTTTTTACTTATCTCTGAACGCTATTGAAAATAGGCAAAATCGGTTAAAAGCCACGCCCACTTTCTATATATATAATATTTTCGAAAATACAAAAAGAGTGATTATTCAGTACATAATACACCTATAAGGATAAAATTTGGTGTGTACCTTACCGTTAAAGCAAAAAATAAATTTGTGAAGAAATTTTTAAAAAAGGGCGTGGCACCGCCCACTTTTGATTAAGTCAAATTTGGAAATATTATTAATCATAAATCAAAAACCGCTCAAGATAGCAAAATAAAATTCAGCACACATATTTATATTAATACAGGCAATATTTCGAAAAAAAATTAGCGAAATCGGATTAGGTCCACGCCCAATTTTATACGAAAGATTTTGAAAAGGATCATGGATATATTGAATATGCTATAACTTTGCTTAAACTAGCTGTATATCATTTCTATTTCACCTCTAAAGTGTTCGTGGGCAAAGAAAGCCGAAAGCACAAAATTTTTGGAAAATGGGCGTGGCCCCGCCCCTTTATGGGGGATTATTCCATGCCATAACTCCGGTAAAAATTGATTTATTAAAACGATATTTGAAGAAAGTGTTCAACATATAAAGCTAACTCTTTGCTTAAAAAATAAACAAAATCGGTGAACGGACACGCCCACTTTTTGAACATAGTTCTAAAATATTTCTTCGTAAAATTAAAATCGCGATATTTCCATAATTGTATAAGTTATATAAATAAGATTTTACACACATATTAGCCTTTTTAAACAAAACTAAACTGTAAAAAAATTTTGTGGATTTTGGTGAAGTAGGCGTGGCGCCTCCCACTTTTTACAATAAAAGCTCTGCTATTTTCAAAAGCGATTGGTTGGAATTTCAAGAATGTATTTCAATGAAATTTTGTGAGATGCTTCCCAATAGTATGTAGTATACTCCTGCCAAAAATTACGCAAATCGAATAACAAACAAGCAAGATTTACGGGCAAGTACTTAACACCCTACTGCCTTTTTATACCTAGTAGTGCTTCGCACACAAGGTATATTAACTTCATTCGCCTAACGGTAGTATGTAACGGCATAAACGAATCGATATAGATATTGACTTATATATATCAAAATGTTCAGGAGGAAAAGAGAAATTGATTGAGCCATGTCCGTCCGTCCGTCCGTCCGTCTGTAAACACGATAACTTGAGTAAATCTTGAGATATCTCAATGAAACTTGGTATGCAGGTTCCTTTTTACTTATCTCTGAACGCTGTTGAAAATAGGCAAAATCGGTTAAAAGCCACGCCCACTTTCTATATATATAATATTTTCGAAAATACAAAAAGACTGATAATTCAGTACATAATACACCTATAAGGATAAAATTTGGTGTGTACCTTAGCGTTAAGGCAAAAAATAAATTTCTGAAGAAATTTTTAAAAAAGGTCGTGGCACCGCCCACTTTTGATTAAGTCAAATTTGGAAATATTATTAATCATAAATCAAAAACCGCTCAAGATAGCAAAATAAAATTCGGTAAAAATTGACTTATTGAAACGATATTTAGAGAAATTGTTCAACATATAAAGCTAACTCTTTGCTGAAAAAATAAACAAAATCGGTAAATGGACACGCCCACTTTTTGAACATAGTTCTAAAAAACTTCTTCGTAAAATTAACATCGCGATATTTACATAATTGTATACGTTATATGAATAAGATTTTACACACATAATAGGCTTTTTAAACAAAACTAAACTGTAAAAAAATTTTGTGGATTTTGTTGAAGTAGGCGTGGCGCCGCCCACTTTTTAGCATAAAAGCTCTGCTATTTTCAAAAGCGATTGCTTGAAATTTCAAGAAGGTATTTCAATGAAAGTTAGTGAGATGCTTCCTAATAGTATATAGTATACTCCTGCCAAAAATTATGCAAATCGAATGACAAACAAGCAAGATTTACGGGAAAGTAGTTAACACCCTACTGCCTTTTTATACCTAGTAGTGCTTCGCACACAAGGTATATTAACTTCATTCGCCTAACGGTAGTATGTAACGGCATAAACGAATCGATATAGATATTGACTTATATATATCAAAATGTTCAGGAGGAAAAGAGAAATTGATTGAGCCATGTCCGTCCGTCCGTCCGTCTGTGAACACGATAACTTGAGTAAATCTTGAGATATCTCAATGAAATTTGGTATGCAGGTTCCTTTTCACTTATCTCGGAGCGCTATTGAAAATAGGCAAAATCGGTTAAAAGCCACGCCCACTTTCTATATATATAATATTTTCGAAAATACAAAAAGAGTGATTATTCAGTACATAATACACCTATAAGGATAATATTTGGTGTGCACTTTAGCGTTAAGGCAAAAAATACATTTTTGAAGAAATTTTTAAAATGGGGCGTGGTACCGCCCACTTTTGATTAAGTCAAATTTGGAAATATTATTAATCATAAATCAAAAACCGCTCAAGATAGCAAAGTGAAACTCAGCACACATATTTATATTAATACAGGCAATATTTCGAAAAAAAATTATCGAAATCGGGTTAGGTCCACGCCCAATTTTATACGAAAGATTTTGAAAAGGATCATAGATATATTGAATATGCTATAACTTTGCTTAAACTAGCTGTATATCATTTCTGTTTCACCTCTAAAGTGTTCGTGGGCAAAGAAAGTCGAAAACACAACATTTTTGGAAAATGGGCGTGGCCCCGCCCCTTTATGGGGGATTATTCCATAAAACTTTCCATGCCATAACTCCGGTAAAAATTGACTTATTGAAACGATATTTACAGAAAGTGTTCAAAGGTAACTCTTTGCTGTAAAAATAAACAAAATCGGTGAACGGACACGCCCACTTTTTGAACACAGTTTTGAAAAATTTCTTTGTAAAATTAAAATCGCGATATTTCCATAACTGTATAAGTTATATACATATATAAGATTTTACACACTTAATAAGCTTTTTAAGAAAAACTAAACTGCAAAAAAATTTTGTGGATTTTGTTGAAGTAGGCGTGGCGCCGCCCACTTTTCAGCAAAAAAGGTCTGTTATTTTCAAAAGCGATTGCTTGAAATTTCAAGACGGTATTTCAATGAAAGTTAGTGAGACGCTTCCCAATAGTATGTAGTATACTCCTGCCAAAAATTATGCAAATCGAATGACAAACAAGCAAGATTTACGGGAAAGTAGTTAACTCCCTATTGCCTTTTTTATACCTAGTAGTGCTTCGCACACAAGGTATATTAACTTCATTCGCCTAACGGTAGTATGTAACGGCATAAACGAATCGAGATAGATATTGACTTATATATATCAAAATGTTCAGGAGGAAAAGAGAAATTGATTGAGCCAAGTCCGTCCGTCCGTCCGTCCGTCCTTCTGTAAACACGATAACTTGAGTAAATCTTGAGATATCTCAATGAAACTTGGTATGCAGGTTCCTTTTTACTTATCTCTGAACGCTATTGAAAATAGGCAAAATCGGTTAAAAGCCACGCCCACTTTCTATATATATAATATTTTCGAAAATACAAAAAGAGTGATTATTCAGTACATAATACACCTATAAGGATAAAATTTGGTGTGTACCTTACCGTTAAAGCAAAAAATAAATTTGTGAAGAAATTTTTAAAAAAGGGCGTGGCACCGCCCACTTTTGATTAAGTCAAATTTGGAAATATTATTAATCATAAATCAAAAACCGCTCAAGATAGCAAAATAAAATTCAGCACACATATTTATATTAATACAGGCAATATTTCGAAAAAAAATTAGCGAAATCGGATTAGGTCCACGCCCAATTTTATACGAAAGATTTTGAAAAGGATCATGGATATATTGAATATGCTATAACTTTGCTTAAACTAGCTGTATATCATTTCTATTTCACCTCTAAAGTGTTCGTGGGCAAAGAAAGCCGAAAGCACAAAATTTTTGGAAAATGGGCGTGGCCCCGCCCCTTTATGGGGGATTATTCCATGCCATAACTCCGGTAAAAATTGATTTATTAAAACGATATTTGAAGAAAGTGTTCAACATATAAAGCTAACTCTTTGCTTAAAAAATAAACAAAATCGGTGAACGGACACGCCCACTTTTTTAACATAGTTCTAAAATATTTCTTCGTAAAATTAAAATCGCGATATTTCCATAATTGTATAAGTTATATAAATAAGATTTTACACACATATTAGCCTTTTTAAACAAAACTAAACTGTAAAAAAATTTTGTGGATTTTGGTGAAGTAGGCGTGGCGCCTCCCACTTTTTACAATAAAAGCTCTGCTATTTTCAAAAGCGATTGGTTGGAATTTCAAGAATGTATTTCAATGAAATTTTGTGAGATGCTTCCCAATAGTATGTAGTATACTCCTGCCAAAAATTACGCAAATCGAATAACAAACAAGCAAGATTTACGGGCAAGTACTTAACACCCTACTGCCTTTTTATACCTAGTAGTGCTTCGCACACAAGGTATATTAACTTCATTCGCCTAACGGTAGTATGTAACGGCATAAACGAATCGATATAGATATTGACTTATATATATCAAAATGTTCAGGAGGAAAAGAGAAATTGATTGAGCCATGTCCGTCCGTCCGTCCGTCCGTCCGTCCGTCCGTCCGTCCGTCTGTAAACACGATAACTTGAGTAAATCTTGAGATATCTCAATGAAACTTGGTATGCAGGTTCCTTTTTACTTATCTCTGAACGCTGTTGAAAATAGGCAAAATCGGTTAAAAGCCACGCCCACTTTCTATATATATAATATTTTCGAAAATACAAAAAGACTGATTATTCAGTACATAATACACCTATAAGGATAAAATTTGGTGTGTACCTTAGCGTTAAGGCAAAAAATAAATTTCTGAAGAAATTTTTAAAAAAGGTCGTGGCACCGCCCACTTTTGATTAAGTCAAATTTGGAAATATTATTAATCATAAATCAAAAACCGCTCAAGATAGCAAAATAAAATTCGGTAAAAATTGACTTATTGAAACGATATTTAGAGAAATTGTTCAACATATAAAGCTAACTCTTTGCTGAAAAAATAAACAAAATCGGTAAATGGACACGCCCACTTTTTGAACATAGTTCTAAAAAACTTCTTCGTAAAATTAACATCGCGATATTTACATAATTGTATACGTTATATGAATAAGATTTTACACACATAATAGGCTTTTTAAACAAAACTAAACTGTAAAAAAATTTTGTGGATTTTGTTGAAGAAGGCGTGGCGCCGCCCACTTTTTAGCATAAAAGCTCTGCTATTTTCAAAAGCGATTGCTTGAAATTTCAAGAAGGTATTTCAATGAAAGTTAGTGAGATGCTTCCTAATAGTATATAGTATACTCCTGCCAAAAATTACGCAAATCGGATAGCAAACACGCAAAATATACGGGCAAGTAGTTAACACCCTACTGCCTTTTTATACCTAGTAGTGCTTCGCACACAAGGTATATTAACTTCATTCGCCTAACGGTAGTATGTAACGGCATAAACGAATCGAGATAAATATTGACTTATATATATCAAAATGTTCAGGAGGAAAAGAGAAATTGATTGAGCCATGTCCGTCCGTCTGTAAACACGATAACTTGAGTAAATCTTGAGATATCTCAATGAAATTTGGTATGCAGGTTATTTTTCACTTATCTCCGAGCGCTATTGAAAATAGGCAAAATCGGTTAAAATCCACGCCCTCTTTCTATATATATAATATTTTGGAAAATACAAAAAGAGTGATTATTCAGTACATAATACACCTATAAGGATAATATTTGGTGTGCACTTTAGCGTTAAGGCAGCAAATACATTTTTGAAGAAATTTTTAAAAAAGGTCGTGGCACCGCCCACTTTTGATTAAGTCAAATTTGGAAATATTATTAATCATAAATCAAAAACCGCTCAAGATAGCAAAATAAAATTCGGTAAAAATTGACTTATTGAAACGATATTTAGAGAAATTGTTCAACATATAAAGCTAACTCTTTGCTGAAAAAATAAACAAAATCGGTAAATGGACACGCCCACTTTTTGAACATAGTTCTAAAAAACTTCTTCGTAAAATTAACATCGCGATATTTCCATAATTGTATACGTTATATGAATAAGATTTTACACACATAATAGGCTTTTTAAACAAAACTAAACTGTAAAAAAATTTTGTGGATTTTGTTGAAGTAGGCGTGGCGCCGCCCACTTTTTAGCATAAAAGCTCTGCTATTTTCAAAAGCGATTGCTTGAAATTTCAAGAAGGTATTTCAATGAAAGTTAGTGAGATGCTTCCTAATAGTATATAGTATACTCCTGCCAAAAATTACGCAAATCGGATAGCAAACACGCAAAATATACGGGCAAGTAGTTAACACCCTACTGCCTTTTTATACCTAGTAGTGCTTCGCACACAAGGTATATTAACTTCATTCGCCTAACGGTAGTATGTAACGGCATAAACGAATCGAGATAAATATTGACTTATATATATCAAAATGTTCAGGAGGAAAAGAGAAATTGATTGAGCCATGTCCGTCCGTCTGTAAACACGATAACTTGAGTAAATCTTGAGATATCTCAATGAAATTTGGTATGCAGGTTATTTTTCACTTATCTCCGAGCGCTATTGAAAATAGGCAAAATCGGTTAAAATCCACGCCCTCTTTCTATATATATAATATTTTGGAAAATACAAAAAGAGTGATTATTCAGTACATAATACACCTATAAGGATAATATTTGGTGTGCACTTTAGCGTTAAGGCAGCAAATACATTTTTGAAGAAATTTTTAAAAAGGGGCGTGGCACCGCCCACTTTTGATATAGTCAAATTTGGAAATATTATTAATCATAAATCAAAAACCGCTCAAGATATCAAAATAAAATTCAGCACACATATATATATTAATACAGGCAATATTTCGAAAAAAAATTTGAGAAATCGGGTTAGGTCCACGCCCAATTTTATACGAAAGATTTTGAAAAGGATCATAGATATATTGAATATGCTATAACTTTGCTTAAACTAGCTGTATATAATTTCTATTTCACCTCTGAAGTGTTCCTGGGCAAAGAAAGTCGAAAGCACAAAATTTTTAGAAAATGGGAGTGGCCCCGTCCCTTTATGGGGGATTATTCCACAAAACTTTCCATGCCAAAACTCCGGCAAAAATTGACTTATTGAAACGATATTTACAGAAAGTGTTCAAAGGTAACTCTTTGCTGTAAAAATAAACAAAATCGGTGAACGGACACGCCCACTTTTTGAACACAGTTTTGAAAAATTTCTTTGTAAAATTAAAATCGCGATATTTCCATAACTGTATAAGTTATATACATATATAAGATTTTACACACTTAATAAGCTTTTTAAGAAAAACTAAACTGCAAAAAAATTTTGTGGATTTTGTTGAAGTAGGCGTGGCGCCGCCCACTTTTCAGCAAAAAAGGTCTGTTATTTTCAAAAGCGATTGCTTGAAATTTCAAGACGGTATTTCAATGAAAGTTAGTGAGACGCTTCCCAATAGTATGTAGTATACTCCTGCCAAAAATTATGCAAATCGAATGACAAACAAGCAAGATTTACGGGAAAGTAGTTAACTCCCTATTGCCTTTTTTATACCTAGTAGTGCTTCGCACACAAGGTATATTAACTTCATTCGCCTAACGGTAGTATGTAACGGCATAAACGAATCGAGATAGATATTGACTTATATATATCAAAATGTTCAGGAGGAAAAGAGAAATTGATTGAGCCAAGTCCGTCCGTCCGTCCGTCCGTCCTTCTGTAAACACGATAACTTGAGTAAATCTTGAGATATCTCAATGAAACTTGGTATGCAGGTTCCTTTTTACTTATCTCTGAACGCTATTGAAAATAGGCAAAATCGGTTAAAAGCCACGCCCACTTTCTATATATATAATATTTTCGAAAATACAAAAAGAGTGATTATTCAGTACATAATACACCTATAAGGATAAAATTTGGTGTGTACCTTACCGTTAAAGCAAAAAATAAATTTGTGAAGAAATTTTTAAAAAAGGGCGTGGCACCGCCCACTTTTGATTAAGTCAAATTTGGAAATATTATTAATCATAAATCAAAAACCGCTCAAGATAGCAAAATAAAATTCAGCACACATATTTATATTAATACAGGTAATATTTCGAAAAAAAATTAGCGAAATCGGATTAGGTCCACGCCCAATTTTATACGAAAGATTTTGAAAAGGATCATGGATATATTGAATATGCTATAACTTTGCTTAAACTAGCTGTATATCATTTCTATTTCACCTCTAAAGTGTTCGTGGGCAAAGAAAGCCGAAAGCACAAAATTTTTGGAAAATGGGCGTGGCCCCGCCCCTTTATAGGGGATTATTCCATGCCATAACTCCGGTAAAAATTGATTTATTAAAACGATATTTGAAGAAAGTGTTCAACATATAAAGCTAACTCTTTGCTTAGAAAATAAACAAAATCGGTGAACGGACACGCCCACTTTTTGAACATAGTTCTAAAATATTTCTTCGTAAAATTAAAATCGCGATATTTCCATAATTGTATAAGTTATATAAATAAGATTTTACACACATATTAGCCTTTTTAAACAAAACTAAACTGTAAAAAAATTTTGTGGATTTTGGTGAAGTAGGCGTGGCGCCTCCCACTTTTTAGCATAAAAGCTCTGCTATTTTCAAAAGCGATTGGTTGGAATTTCAAGAATGTATTTCAATGAAATTTTGTGAGATGCTTCCCAATAGTATGTAGTATACTCCTGCCAAAAATTACGCATATCGAATAACAAACAAGCAAGATTTACGGGCAAGTAGTTAACACCCTACTGCCTTTTTATACCTAGTAGTGCTTCGCACACAAGGTATATTAACTTCATTCGCCTAACGGTAGTATGTAACGGCATAAACGAATCGATATAGATATTGACTTATATATATCAAAATGTTCAGGAGGAAAAGAGAAATTGATTGAGCCATGTCCGTCCGTCCGTCCGTCCGTCCGTCCGTCTGTAAACACGATAACTTGAGTAAATCTTGAGATATCTCAATGAAACTTGGTATGCAGGTTCCTTTTTACTTATCTCTGAACGCTGTTGAAAATAGGCAAAATCGGTTAAAAGCCACGCCCACTTTCTATATATATAATATTTTCGAAAATACAAAAAGACTGATAATTCAGTACATAATACACCTATAAGGATAAAATTTGGTGTGTACCTTAGCGTTAAGGCAAAAAATAAATTTCTGAAGAAATTTTTAAAAAAGGTCGTGGCACCGCCCACTTTTGATTAAGTCAAATTTGGAAATATTATTAATCATAAATCAAAAACCGCTCAAGATAGCAAAATAAAATTCGGTAAAAATTGATTTATTAAAACGATATTTGAAGAAAGTGTTCAACATATAAAGCTAACTCTTTGCTGAAAAAATAAACAAAATCGGTGAACGGACACGCCCACTTTTTGAACATAGTTCTAAAATATTTCTTCGTAAAATTAAAATCGCGATATTTCCATAATTG
Source organism: Sphenella marginata (assembly GCA_951509765.1). Lineage (NCBI taxonomy): Eukaryota > Metazoa > Arthropoda > Insecta > Diptera > Tephritidae > Sphenella > Sphenella marginata. The sequence goes on from OX608078.1 coordinate 119,908,271, forward strand.
TATAAGTTATATAAATAAGATTTTACACACATATTAGCCTTTTTAAACAAAACTAAACTGTAAAAAATTTTGTGGATTTTGGTGAAGTAGGCGTGGCGCCTCCCACTTTTTAGCATAAAAGCTCTGCTATTTTCAAAAGCGATTGGTTGGAATTTCAAGAATGTATTTCAATGAAATTTTGTGAGATGCTTCCCAATAGTATGTAGTATACTCCTGCCAAAAATTACGCAAATCGAATAACAAACAAGCAAGATTTACGGGCAAGTAGTTAACACCCTACTGCCTTTTTATACCTAGTAGTGCTTCGCACACAAGGTATATTAACTTCATTCGCCTAACGGTAGTATGTAACGGCATAAACGAATCGATATAGATATTGACTTATATATATTAAAATGTTCAGGAGGAAAAGAGAAATTGATTGAGCCATGTCCGTCCGTCCGTCCGTCCGTCCGTCCGTCTGTAAACACGATAACTTGAGTAAATCTTGAGATATCTCAATGAAACTGTTATGTGACTAATGGCTAGGGTCCTATGGAACGAAGGAAAGTCGTCCAGAAGGTCTGGTGAGAAATGTTCCTACAGCTGTGGCGTGTGCACTGGCTTGTTCCCGGAGCATCAGCCTGGGGCGGGGTGATTACACAACTGCAGTACCCAGATCCCTTCTCCCTAATCCATAGCTATAATCAGACACAAGTATTGCACACGACATAACCAAAAGCAGAACCTAACGACTTACCCATAAACATGTATACCAGTACTTACATACTCACCTCGAACGCCTATTATCTCGCAGCACAGGTACATACATATTATGGCTGCTCTTCACCCACCCTACCATGACCTTAAAGATGGTAAAAGGTCCCATTGTATCACCCTCACTTCCTTCGATCAGACCAAAAAAATTTAGTTTAAATATCCATTATATGTACTCAGTATTTATTACAATTCAAAACATTCTTATAATGCATGTATGACTTAATGAAAATTAACAAAAAAAATGAATTTCTTATTTTAACAAGTAGTGTGCGAAATTCAAGAAGAAAAAAATGTATAATAACAACCTCAAGATTTTTCTTACATACATAACTACTAACACATTTTGTTAGGAGTAGCCCTAAATTAAATTCCTGACCTACCTCAACAGCTGATATCTTGTGGGTTCAATGAACTCGTGAATATAAGTATGTATGTACGTATATGTGTATTCCTGAACTATATACCCAGTAGCAAGCGATCAAACAACCAAAAAACTAGCTCCGTCAAAGCAATATCTGGGCTTGTTGATGTCCATAGGCACATATGCGGGTTTGCACGGATACGCCAATGATAATCCCAAATGAGAATACCAGAGCAGCAACAAACAAACAAAAAAAAACAGTGCAGTAATTTCGAGCGCACAATCACCCGTATATAGCTGCTACCGGCAAGCATATATGCATATGGACATGCATTATATTCAAAATCAATATATGTATTTACGTATAAGAAAATAAAAATGTGACTTACATTGGTGTCGGTAATACAATCCCACGTAGCGTTGAGGCCTCCTCGCTTTGCAGTAGTGCTGTAAAGTTAAGCTTTTAAAATGGTCCTATTTTCTTATACTTCGATTTGCATATACATATATCGCAAAAGAATCCAACAAGTAAAACAAAACTTCAGAAAGTCGTGAAAGGTAAAATTTTAACTTTGTGGGCTATATCTATGCCAATGAGCGTATGCTCTTAATTGGGTGAGCAGGTGAGAGCCAACTGCGGATCCAGCAAGAACGCATAACTTACTGATCAAACGAGAGTCAGAGAGTAAGTAAAAACGAAAAGCCGAATGAGAGTACAGACTTATGAATGAATCTGCCAAACGCTTTGATGTCGCAAATTAGCTAGGTATATGAATGTACACACATTTCTAATGAAAGAGATTATCTTTAAGAGCAAATTACAAGAAAGAGGCGCAAACAGCTATTGTTGAGGGAGGCTAGTATTTAACTAACAAAAATGCTCTCATTTAAAGTTTATAGTAACAACTATAGTAAATTAACATATATATATATTTTTGTTAACCTAATTAAGTTAATAGGTAATTGAATCCATTGAGTTGGCTTAAGCTAAGTTGAATACAGGGTTCTTCAATAAAATTGAATTGATTGATGATGATGTAGGAAAAATGGCAAACTTTTGTTTGTACTTATACTTATCTAGGCGCGAGTAAAGGTGTGCCTAGATATAGGCATGTACCTATATGTATTTACTGTACTTTAATTATATATCGTTTCTCTTTTCTTTTTGTGTATGGGGTTCTTTTGACAGGTTTATCCCCTTTTGCCTCAACTTAATTTTCTGGGCTAGGTGTATTTTTAGTACAAGATTCAATAACTTAATCCGATTTTCGGTTTACGTACAAACGAAAGAAAAGAAGTCGGAGGAAACTATAATGAGGGTTTCCTTTGCTTTTTGTTTCTATATAAAACAAGATATATAAACTAAATATAAAAGAGCTGGTTCACCGATATGGAGAGACCTTAGGACTCCCGTCCTGGGTGTTGATTGGTGATGGTTTCTTCTTAGATTTTGGATTCGCACGTGTTCGATAGGCTGGGTATTTACGTCTTTGGTCAGCAGAGATTACGATCGCGAAATCGTTTTTAATTGTAATAAAGACGGCAAGTTAACACTTTGACTTTTTAATTCCCGTATCTTATTATTATTAATGTAAGTAATTTTACCGCACAAGTAGATTGGTGTTTTGTCGCTGATACTTAAAATTGTCTCTCTGCTGACCTTACCTTCTCCATCGCTCGTCCAAAAAAGAAAGAAAGAGTCTTTCCGGTAGCTGAGCTAAGTACCCCTTATTTTGACAGCTTTTTCATCAGCTGTTCTTCCTCTCCCTTAACTGGCCTAATGGGAAGTGTTCGGAAGTTAGTGTGGTGAATTAATTTTAGCAAAGAACAGGGGGCATTCACTAGTATTAGGCAGGCATGACCAAATTGAATGGTTCATTTTATTTTTCCCTCGATAACCTGTATGTACGCCGGTACACACCCCCCGACCTAAAGTGTTGGTACGTTGGTTTTATTTTCCAAAATATCTTTGCGGTGGTACATTCCCCGTTTACCATTTATGTCGTCTTCCAATTCATACAGGCAATTTCCCTTTATAGCCACCACCTTTGCCTTAATAAACTTAGGTGCAAATTTAGCGCAAAATTTCTTTGTTGCATCGCTTTGAACAAAATTTCTCCTATATACGATATCCCCTACACTAAAGGTCTTGGTAGAGCTACGCAAGTTGTACCGTTTTGCTGAATTTTCAAATGCTTGCCTAATTTTCTCCATGACTGATGTTCGTATTAGCTTTAGCTTGTCAGCTCTTTCAATATGTTGGTCATCTATTGCCTCCAGAGTTCGTAAAAGGGGATATTCGTCGCTGTGAGATAGCATCTGCTGACCAAACAATGCATAATAAGGCGAACATCCAATTGACTGGTGATAAGCGCTTCGTAAAGCTTCGCCTATGTCGGCCAGATGTTTATCCCACTGTGTCTGGTCATTCTTTAAATAAACACGAATACCAGCTATTATTGAACGATTCACACGCTCGCTGGCGTTAGCTTGCGGGCTGTACAAGGCCGTATATACATGTTTTATGCCCCGATCGCTTAACAAACTATTAAATTGCGAAGATTTGAACTGTTTTCCATTGTCACTAAGAATTATTTCGGGAGTTCCGAAAATACTGAAGACATGTTCGTTCAAAAAATTACAAATAGCGGAAGTATTAAAATTTCTTATGGGTTTCAATAGGGGGAATTTGGTCAAGTGATCAAGGACAATCAAGATTCCAATGTTACCCTGCCTGGATCTAGGGTATGGGCCAAGTAAGTCTATATACAATTTTTGAAACGGACGTTGGAAAGTGTACTGAGTGGTCATAGGAGGTCGTAGCGTGACATTAGGCGACTTATTTTTACGGCAAGTGTCACACTTGCCAACATAGTCTTTGACATTGGCGACCATATTCGGCCAATAAAAATTCAATCGAAGTCGCTCTAATGTTTTAGCCATACCTCCATGGCATTTGTTGGGTGGGCAATGGGCATCTTGAATAACGGTATTAACTAAAGTTTTTGGAAGCCATAGCTTCCAGTTGAAGGCTTCCCGTGCAGGGTTCCCGTCAGGATGTTCTGTTCGTTTGTATAAACGATCATCTACAATGTGCAGGTCGGGTAATCGGCTTTCATTATCGCGGACGTGACTTAACAACTTCTGGTATTCATCGGACGAAAACTCGGACGACTTAAGATCTACTAACGGACGGACTTCTATTTCATTGATATCTTCAAAATTCTGGCGTGACAAGCTATCGGCTACTATGTTTTGAGTTCCTTTCCTATGCTCAATTTTAAATCGGTATCTCTGGAGTTTAAGAGACCATCGGGCCAGTCGACTGGACAGATCTGTCTGGCGCATTAGCCATTGCAGGCTGGCATGGTCTGTGACGACGGTGAAGTCTTGACCTTCCACGTAAGCTCTAAATTTTTTTAGGCTGAGTATTGCTGCTAGGCACTCTAACTCTGTAACACTATAGTTACTCTGAGCCTTGTTGAGCTTTTGTGAAAAGTAGGCTATTGGGACTTCGATTCCCTCGTCATTTTTCTGCGATAAAACAGCACCAACACCAAGCTTACACGCATCGCACTGGATAATAAATGGTTTTTCATAATTTGGGCTGGTCAGGACTGGTGCACTGCATAGATTTTGCTTCAGTATATTGAACGCTTTCTGTGCTTCTTCATTCCACTGAAAGGTTTTACTTTTCTTTAATAAATTAGTAAGCGGGGTGGTGACAGCGGCAAAGTTGTTCACAAAGCGCCTATACCATCCAGCCATACCTAAGAAACGCCTTAACTGCTTTACGTTAGTGGGAATAGGATACTCGATAACGGCCGCAATTTTATCTGGATCGGTTTGAATTGTTCCGTCACCCACGATGTATCCAAGATATCTCACCTCCTTTATACAAAATTTACTTTTTGCGACGTTAATTGTCAAACCCGCTTTCCTTAGACATTGAGCAACTTCGGACAAAACGGACATATGCGTGTCGAAATCTTCCGACACTATCAAGAGGTCGTCTAAGTAGACAAACACTTGATTCTTCAAAAGAGGAGGGATAACGTGATCCATCAAGCGACAGAGTGCTTGTGGGGCGTTGCATAGACCGAAAGGCAGAACGCGGTATCGGTAAAGCGGACGATTAGGGACAGTAAAACAGGTGTAATCTCTTGAGGTTTCTGCCAGCGGAATCTGCCAAAAGGCGCGGCGCAGATCAAGGGTACTGATGAATTTAGCCTTCGGTATTCTACTTAAAATACCATCTATATGTGGAAGGGGATAAGCGTCCTTAACAGTAACACTATTCACTTTTCTGGAATCTAAACACAGACGGACTTTATTCGGCTTTTTCACTAGAACAATCGGACTGGACCATGGACTATTTGGAGACTCTTCGATTACACCTAAGGTAAGCATCTCATCAATTTCTGCATGGACTAATTTTTCCACTGCTGGAGATATGGGGAAGTATCTTTGCTTAATCGGACGGACATTTGGTTGGAGTTCAATGGCATACTCCATTAATGAAGTTTTTCCTAGGCCTTCCTTTTCGAAGCTGGGAAATCGGTTCTTAATTGTTTCTAAACGGCGTTGCTCCTCGAAGCTTAAAGAAATGGAGCGTTCGTCTTCTTTCAAAGGATAGTGTGCTATCTCGGAAACAAGGTTTGGTGCTATTTGGAACTTAATCCAAAAGTCTATTCCCAGAATAACTTTTTGTGTAAGACTAGGTATTACGAAAAGTTTGATAATTTCACTTTTATTTTCAAATTGTACTTCTAGTTCAATTGTGCCAAAAACAACTTGAACTTTACCATCGGCGGTGCAAACGGAGGTAGTATGTTTGCGCAACGGTGTTTTTTTGCATATTTCTTCTGCTAACTCTGAACCTACACATGATACTTGCGCTCCACTATCGAGTAGGGCTAAGTATTCAGCTCCAAGGATACGAACTTTAGCATAAGGTCTCAAGTCAAAACTTTTGTGTTCGATGGCGTAAACAATTTGGTTAAGCTGTTTGTGGTGATTCCGGACTTTCTTCCAAAATTCAGCTGCGCGCGATGACGACCGATTAGGGAGGGAGTTTGCTTTCGGGTTATCATTAAAGATATTTTTTCTAATCTTAATATAGTTTTGCATACGAATGTCATAAGGTATAATCCTGTGAACAAAAGGTGTGCTTTTAGCTGCATGGTTCGAGGGTATAAGTGACTTATCATTGCAATTATTATTAGACTGACATGGACGCCTGATCAATTTTAAGTTCTCGTTACTTTTGCACTGGTCCGGTAGTACCATAGGATAGTTTACGCTTTGTTCTTCGGGTCGTTGCGAGGATTCTGTCTCGAAAACTCGCTCGTTTTCCCGTTTCCCGGATTGCAGTTTTTACACGTAGGACGGTAAACATTGCTAGCACCACACCCGTAACAGAACACACTTCTCTCCTCAAGGCAATCAAAATATCTATGTCCCTCACCTTTACAGTTCCAACAGATAAGTTTCGGTTTATCTAGGTGTGCAGAAATGCCTTCTATTTCGAATTCTATGTTTGCTGGTGAATCCTCTTCGGGGTTTAGTTCGCTAACAAAACGTCGCTGAGGTGGTCGCTGATTGGTGGCAGGTACGACAGTGCTAGACTTTGTGATTTCATTGAGAAGGCTTTCACCTTTGAGACAAAGTCTACGTAATTCAGCTAAGGAATTGATAGGCAAATATAACAACTGTTGACGGACACGAGGTCTCAAGTTATGCTGAAGTATTTCCACCAACTCAGTTTCCGCCAGTGGCGTTTGTAACAATTCAGCGATCTTCAAAACCGAGTTGCGATAGTCGTCAAACGTTTCACTTGGCCCCTGTTTCCTACTGCGAATCGTCTCCTTAATTTCAAAGTCACTTTTGTGCTGCTGAAAGTTGGTTCGGAGTGCCTGACAAAGTGAGGGCCAGGTGACACGGTCAACGGAACGACGGTATCGCCAATACCAGTCCTTCGCTTCGTTTACGAAAAGGATTTGAACATGTTCACACAGCAAATTATAATTGCTGTTAAGTGTATCGACTACCTGACATTCAATTCTATAAATGAAACTATCAACCGAAAGACGCGATGAACCATCAAACTTAATGTCCCAGTTAGATATAAGCTGAGCTATCCTTCCTGAATTAGGGACACTGCTGACGTCACTAAATCGCATTTGGTCAACGTTTCTGTGAAAATTATTTTGGTTTGAATCAAGAGTTAAAAGGGGTATATCTCTATGCCAAGAAGGAGTAGATACATTAGGCGGTGCGTTACCAGGGTTGTTTGCATTGGAGGGGCTACTATTTGCAACAGGACGTGGCGGTTGTGCGTTGATATTAAGCCTCTCTACTAGGTTGGACACGATATTATCGAGTCTCTGCTCTAATATTTGTGTAACTCGATTCTCTAAATCAGCAAATAGTGTTGCATGTCTAGCGGCTATTACTGCCGAAACGATGTTTTGCACCCGGTTGTCATCATCGTTGTTGGTATTGGTTGTTCCTTGTATTGACGCTGCTGGTAAGCTAGCTGCGCCCTGCTCTTGGGGATCCTGCAGTTGAGAACTTCCGAGTAGTGCATACTGTCTCGCATTGGAGAGATTTCTTGACTGGAATGTGGTACGTCCTCTAGTAGTCGGTCCTTGCTTCTGGTTAAAGTCTCTGCTGTTGCACTTAGCGAGGCACTGAGGACAGGATGTGTTTTTCTTCAGCCAGTTTAATAAACACGTTCGATGAAAACGATGTGAACAAGCGGTAGTCAAGAGATCATCGTGTTCTTGAAAACTAACCCTACAAACTGTACATTCATCACCTTGTAAAGGCACGTGCACGTTACTATGATGCAGGGACATTTTGCACAGAAATGATACAAAAAACCCAAAATCTGATTACTTTTACTTAAAAGTAAACTGCGCCCGTCTCGGAACAAAATCGGTAAATAGCAGTAAAAAAAAAATGTCGTTTGGATTTATAAGGTATAAAATGACACAAAATCACAAGTAGAAAGAAAACTCCCCTGTAGATTTAGTTCGTCGCAAATCCTACAGATATTAATATATAAGGTTCCACTAAAATCTTCAAAAAAAATAACTAAACTGGAAAAAGTAATTAGATATTGATCTGATTCTCCAGTCGTGAGGGTGTCCGATGTGGCGGAATAGGATGAGTAGTGATAAATGTATTAGGGTATTGTCATAGGGGAAAGCTAACAGCCACTCAACTAAAAGTTGTGTGTTAAAATAAAAAAAAATCTCTAATTAAAACGATGGTATTGAATAGTATACTTCTAAACGTACAATTGGCTTAGACCGTTGGTAAGCCAGCTAGCCTTTAGCTATACTGTAGCCTAAATCCTAACAATCTTCCAGGATGCAGTTCTAATGTCTAAGGAAAAAAAGTTATTGGTTTGTATATATACATATATTCTAGGTGATTCGCGGTACATTTTCAAGGTATGTAACCTCAGAGAATTGCAAATCCAGCGAAAGCCAGTACAAAGATATAAGCAAAACTTCAGAAATATTTTTAAAGAAATTTGTCGGCTGTTCGGACGATTATGCGTGGAAAAATGTTACGGTCAAAGACATAAGCATATAGCTACTATACTTGATTTCCCTTCAATTTTCCCAAACAAACATTCGTACACCGATAAAAGTTTAACTGAACGGACCGACGGTAACATATTCCAGGAGGGAATAAACAGGGGCTAACAATCTCTCTCGGGCCCCACGTTGGGCGCCATTTTCTGTTATGTGACTAATGGCTAGGGTCCTATGGAACGAATGAAAGTCGTCCAGAAGGTCTGGTGAGAAATGTTCCTACAGCTGTGGCGTGTGCACTGGCTTGTTCCCGGAGCATCAGCCTGGGGCGGGGTGATTACACAACTGCAGTACCCAGATCCCTTCTCCCTAATCCATAGCTATAATCAGACACAAGTATTGCACACGACATAACCAAAAGCAGAACCTAACGACTTACCCATAAACATGTATACCAGTACTTACATACTCACCTCGAACGCCTATTATCTCGCAGCACAGGTACATACATATTATGGCTGCTCTTCACCCACCCTACCATGACCTTAAAGATGGTAAAAGGTCCCATTGTATCACCCTCACTTCCTTCGATCAGACCAAAAAAATTTAGTTTAAATATCCATTATATGTACTCAGTATTTATTACAATTCAAAACATTCTTATAATGCATGTATGACTTAATGAAAATTAACAAAAAAAATGAATTTCTTATTTTAACAAGTAGTGTGCGAAATTCAAGAAGAAAAAAATGTATAATAACAACCTCAAGATTTTTCTTACATACATAACTACTAACACATTTTGTTAGGAGTAGCCCTAAATTAAATTCCTGACCTACCTCAACAGCTGATATCTTGTGGGTTCAATGAACTCGTGAATATAAGTATGTATGTACGTATATGTGTATTCCTGAACTATATACCCAGTAGCAAGCGATCAAACAACCAAAAAACTAGCTCCGTCAAAGCAATATCTGGGCTTGTTGATGTCCATAGGCACATATGCGGGTTTGCACGGATACGCCAATGATAATCCCAAATGAGAATACCAGAGCAGCAACAAACAAACAAAAAAAAACAGTGCAGTAATTTCGAGCGCACAATCACCCGTATATAGCTGCTACCGGCAAGCATATATGCATATGGACATGCATTATATTCAAAATCAATATATGTATTTACGTATAAGAAAATAAAAATGTGACTTACATTGGTGTCGGTAATACAATCCCACGTAGCGTTGAGGCCTCCTCGCTTTGCAGTAGTGCTGTAAAGTTAAGCTTTTAAAATGGTCCTATTTTCTTATACTTCGATTTGCATATACATATATCGCAAAAGAATCCAACAAGTAAAACAAAACTTCAGAAAGTCGTGAAAGGTAAAATTTTAACTTTGTGGGCTATATCTATGCCAATGAGCGTATGCTCTTAATTGGGTGAGCAGGTGAGAGCCAACTGCGGATCCAGCAAGAACGCATAACTTACTGATCAAACGAGAGTCAGAGAGTAAGTAAAAACGAAAAGCCGAATGAGAGTACAGACTTATGAATGAATCTGCCAAACGCTTTGATGTCGCAAATTAGCTAGGTATATGAATGTACACACATTTCTAATGAAAGAGATTATCTTTAAGAGCAAATTACAAGAAAGAGGCGCAAACAGCTATTGTTGAGGGAGGCTAGTATTTAACTAACAAAAATGCTCTCATTTAAAGTTTATAGTAACAACTATAGTAAATTAACATATATATATATTTTTGTTAACCTAATTAAGTTAATAGGTAATTGAATCCATTGAGTTGGCTTAAGCTAAGTTGAATACAGGGTTCTTCAATAAAATTGAATTGATTGATGATGATGTAGGAAAAATGGCAAACTTTTGTTTGTACTTATACTTATCTAGGCGCGAGTAAAGGTGTGCCTAGATATAGGCATGTACCTATATGTATTTACTGTACTTTAATTATATATCGTTTCTCTTTTCTTTTTGTGTATGGGGTTCTTTTGACAGGTTTATCCCCTTTTGCCTCAACTTAATTTTCTGGGCTAGGTGTATTTTTAGTACAAGATTCAATAACTTAATCCGATTTTCGGTTTACGTACAAACGAAAGAAAAGAAGTCGGAGGAAACTATAATGAGGGTTTCCTTTGCTTTTTGTTTCTATATAAAACAAGATATATAAACTAAATATAAAAGAGCTGGTTCACCGATATGGAGAGACCTTAGGACTCCCGTCCTGGGTGTTGATTGGTGATGGTTTCTTCTTAGATTTTGGATTCGCACGTGTTCGATAGGCTGGGTATTTACGTCTTTGGTCAGCAGAGATTACGATCGCGAAATCGTTTTTAATTGTAATAAAGACGGCAAGTTAACACTTTGACTTTTTAATTCCCGTATCTTATTATTATTAATGTAAGTAATTTTACCGCACAAGTAGATTGGTGTTTTGTCGCTGATACTTAAAATTGTCTCTCTGCTGACCTTACCTTCTCCATCGCTCGTCCAAAAAAGAAAGAAAGAGTCTTTCCGGTAGCTGAGCTAAGTACCCCTTATTTTGACAGCTTTTTCATCAGCTGTTCTTCCTCTCCCTTAACTGGCCTAATGGGAAGTGTTCGGAAGTTAGTGTGGTGAATTAATTTTAGCAAAGAACAGGGGGCATTCACTAGTATTAGGCAGGCATGACCAAATTGAATGGTTGATTTTATTTTTCCCTCGATAACCTGTATGTACGCCGGTACAAAACTTGGTATGCAGGTTCCTTTTTACTTATCTCTGAACGCTATTGAAAATAGGCAAAATCGGTTAAAAGCCACGCCCACTTTCTATATATATAATATTTTCGAAAATACAAAAAGACTGATTATTCAGTACATAATACACCTATAAGGATAAAATTTGGTGTGTACCTTAGCGTTAAGGCAAAAAATAAATTTCTGAAGAAATTTTTAAAAAAGGGCGTGGCACCGCCCACTTTTGATTAAGTCAAATTTGGAAATATTATTAATCATAAATCAAAAACCGCTCAAGATAGCAAAATAAAATTCGGTAAAAATTGACTTATTGAAACGATATTTAGAGAAATTGTTCAACATATAAAGCTAACTCTTTGCTGAAAAAATAAACAAAATCGGTAAATGGACACGCCCACTTTTTGAACATAGTTCTAAAAAACTTCTTCGTAAAATTAACATCGCGATATTTCCATAATTGTATACGTTATATGAATAAGATTTTACACACATAATAGGCTTTTTAAACAAAACTAAACTGTAAAAAAATTTTGTGGATTTTGTTGAAGTAGGCGTGGCGCCGCCCACTTTTTAGCATAAAAGCTCTGCTATTTTCAAAAGCGATTGCTTGAAATTTCAAGAAGGTATTTCAATGAAAGTTAGTGAGATGCTTCCTAATAGTATATAGTATACTCCTGCCAAAAATTACGCAAATCGGATAGCAAACACGCAAAATATACGGGCAAGTAGTTAACACCCTACTGCCTTTTTATACCTAGTAGTGCTTCGCACACAAGGTATATTAACTTCATTCGCCTAACGGTAGTATGTAACGGCATAAACGAATCGAGATAAATATTGACTTATATATATCAAAATGTTCAGGAGGAAAAGAGAAATTGATTGAGCCATGTCCGTCCGTCCGTCCGTCCGTCTGTAAACACGATAACTTGAGTAAATCTTGAGATATCTCAATGAAATTTGGTATGCAGGTTCCTTTTCACTTATCTCCGAGCGCTATTGAAAATAGGCAAAATCGGTTAAAATCCACGCCCTCTTTCTATATATATAATATTTTGGAAAATACAAAAAGAGTGATTATTCAGTACATAATACACCTATAAGGATAATATTTGGTGTGCACTTTAGCGTTAAGGCAGCAAATACATTTTTTAAGAAATTTTTAAAAAGGGGCGTGGCACCGCCCACTTTTGATATAGTCAAATTTGGAAATATTATTAATCATAAATCAAAAACCGCTCAAGATAGCAAAATAAAATTCAGCACACATATATATATTAATACAGGCAATATTTCGAAAAAAAATTTGCGAAATCGGGTTAGGTCCACGCCCAATTTTATACGAAAGATTTTGAAAAGGATCATAGATATATTGAATATGCTATAACTTTGCTTAAACTAGCTGTATATAATTTCTATTTCACCTCTGAAGTGTTCCTGGGCAAAGAAAGTCGAAAGCACAAAATTTTTAGAAAATGGGCGTGGCCCCGCCCCTTTATGGGGGATTATTCCACAAAACTTTCCATGCCAAAACTCCGGTAAAAATTGACTTATTGAAACGATATTTAGAGAAAGTGTTCAGCATATAAAGCTTACTCTTTGCTGTAAAAGTAAACAAAATCGGAGAACGGACACGCCCACTTTTTGAACACAGTTCTAAAAAATTTCTTCGTAAACTTAAAATCGCGATATTTCAATAATTGTATAAGTTATATAAATAAGATTTTACACACATAATAAGCCTTTTAAGCAAAACTGAACTGAAATTTTGTGGATTTTGGTGAAGTAGGCGTGGCGCCGCCCACTTTTTAGCATAAAAGCTCTGCTATTTTCAAAAGCGCTTGCTTGGAATTTCAAGAATGTATTTCAATGAAATTTTGTGAGAGGGTTCCCAATAGTATGTAGTATACTCCTGCCAAAAATTACGCAAATCGAATAACAAACAAGCAAGATTTACGGGCAAGTAGTTAACACCCTACTGCCTTTTTATACCTAGTAGTGCTTCGCACACAAGGTATATTAACTTCATTCGCCTAACGGTAGTATGTAACGGCATAAACGAATCGAGATAGATATTGACTTATATATATCAAAATGTTCAGGGGGAAAAGAGAAATTGATTGAGCCATGTCCGTCCGTCCGTCCGTCTGTCCGTCCGTCCGTCTGTCCGTCTGTCCGTCTGTCCGTCCGTCCGTCTGTGAACACGATAACTTGAGTAAATCTTGAGATATCTCAATGAAATTTGGTATGCAGGTTCCTTTTCACTTATCTCGGAGCGCTATTGAAAATAGGCAAAATCGGTTAAAAGCCACGCCCACTTTCTATATATATAATATTTTCGAAAATACAAAAAGAGTGATTATTCAGTACATAATACACCTATAAGGATAATATTTGGTGTGCACTTTAGCGTTAAGACAAAAAATACATTTTTGAAGAAATTTTTAAAATGGGGCGTGGTACCGCCCACTTTTGATTAAGTCAAATTTGGAAATATTATTAATCATAAATCAAAAACCGCTCAAGATAGCAAAGTGAAATTCAGCACACATATTTATATTAATACAGGCAATATTTCGAAAAAAAATTATCGAAATCGGGTTAGGTCCTCGCCCAATTTTATACGAAAGATTTTGAAAAGGATCATAGATATATTGAATATGCTATAACTTTGCTTAAACTAGCTGTATATCATTTCTGTTTCACCTCTAAAGTGTTCGTGGGCAAAGAAAGTCGAAAACACAAAATTTTTGGAAAATGGGCGTGGCCCCGCCCCTTTATGGGGGATTATTCCATAAAACTTTCCATGCCATAACTCCGGTAAAAATTGACTTATTGAAACGATATTTACAGAAAGTGTTCAACATATAAAGGTAACTCTTTGCTGTAAAAATAAACAAAATCGTTGAACGGACACGCCCACTTTTTGAACACAGTTTTGAAAAATTTCTTTGTAAAATTAAAATCGCGATATTTCCATAACTGTATAAGTTATATACATATACATATAAGATTTTACACACTTAATAAGCTTTTTAAGAAAAACTAAACTGCAAAAAAATTTTGTGGATTTTGTTGAAGTAGGCGTGGCGCCGCCCACTTTTTAGCATAAAAGCTCTGCTATTTTCAAAAGCGATTGCTTGAAATTTCAAGAAGGTATTTCAATGAAAGTTAGTGAGATGCTTCCTAATAGTATATAGTATACTCCTGCCAAAAATTATGCAAATCGAATGACAAACAAGCAAGATTTACGGGAAAGTAGTTAACTCCCTATTGCCTTTTTTATACCTAGTAGTGCTTCGCACACAAGGTATATTAACTTCATTCGCCTAACGGTAGTATGTAACGGCATAAACGAATCGAGATAAATATTGACTTATATATATCAAAATGTTCAGGAGGAAAAGAGAAATTGATTGAGCCATGTCCGTCCGTCCGTCCGTCCGTCCGTCCGTCTGTAAACACGATAACTTGAGTAAATCTTGAGATATCTCAATGAAATTTGGTATGTAGGTTCCTTTTCACTTATCTCCGAGCGCTATTGAAAATAGGCAAAATCGGTTAAAATCCACGCCCTCTTTCTATATATATAATATTTTGGAAAATACAAAAAGAGTGATTATTCAGTACATAATACACCTATAAGGATAATATTAGGTGTGCACTTTAGCGTTAAGGCAGCAAATACATTTTTGAAGAAATTTTTAAAAAGGGGCGTGGCACCGCCCACTTTTGATATAGTCAAATTTGGAAATATTATTAATCATAAATCAAAAACCGCTCAAGATAGCAAAATAAAATTCAGCACACATATATATATTAATACAGGCAATATTTCGAAAAAAAATTAGCGAAATCGGGTTAGGTCCACGCCCAATTTTATACGAAAGATTTTGAAAAGGATCATAGATATATTGAATATGCTATAACTTTGCTTAAACTAGCTGTATATAATTTCTATTTCACCTCTGAAGTGTTCGTGGGCAAAGAAAGTCGAAAGCACAAAATTTTTAGAAAATGGGCGTGGCCCCGCCCCTTTATGGGGGATTATTCCACAAAACTTTCCATGCCAAAACTCCGGTAAAAATTGACTTATTGAAACGATATTTAGAGAAAGTGTTCAGCATAAAAGCTCTGCTATTTTCAAAAGCGATTGGTTGGAATTTCAAGAATGTATTTCAATGAAATTTTGTGAGATGCTTCCCAATAGTATGTAGTATACTCCTGCCAAAAATTAGGCAAATCGAATAACAAACAAGCAAGATTTACGGGCAAGTAGTTAACACCCTACTGCCTTTTTTATACCTAGTTGTGCTTCGCACACAAGGTATATTAACTTCATTGGCCTAACGGTAGTATGTAACGGCATAAACGAATCGAGATCATATATGTAATACTCCTATATTGCTGGAAAGCACATAGTACATTCCCCCATATCAGAGTGCAGAAATATAAAAAATAGAAAGAGAGATCCGATAATCGAATGTACCTAAAATGACAACTTCACTTTAAAAAATACATGGGCGGATCAAGCCTTCATAGAAAAATCGTTTATATTTACATGTTGAAGAAATTATTTTAAAAATTTTAAAAGCAAAAAATATGTATTTATAAGCCAAAATATATGATGGTGAGGCTATGCTTTGTGTGCAAAAAAAATACAGATAAAGAAGAACATCTTCATGCACATATGTATATTCCAATTTTTTAAAAAGCTGATAAGCACATTTTCCAAACCAGATTACCCAATAATGCAGAGCTTCTCAAATGTTCTCATAGGCCACTTTCATTTAGTTTGCTGTTTTCTTGGCCCCTTTTGGACTACCGCCCCTGCAATTATTTGAATTTTCAGTTGATTTGACAATTTACAAGTTTACATTTATACTACTACAAGCTCAAAAATTGATATAGTCTGTCTCGTTTTGATTTCGTTTTCAAAACACATTACGAGCCTATCCCACCCGCAATATAGAAGTATTACATATATGATCGAGATAGATATTGACTTATATATATCAAAATGTTCAGGAGGAGAAGAGAAATTGATTGAGCCATGTCCGTCCGTCCGTCCGTCCGTCCGTCTGTGAACACGATAACTTGAGTAAATCTTGAGATATCTCAATAAAACTTTGTATGCAGGTTCCTTTTTACATATCTCTGAACGGTATTGAAAATAGGCAAAATCGGTTAAAAGCCACGCCCACTTTCTATATATATAATATTTTCGAAAATACAAAAAGAGTGATTATTCAGTACATAATACACCTATAAGGATAAAATTTGGTGTGTACCTTACCGTTAAAGCAAAAAATAAATTTGTGAAGAAATTTTTAAAAAAGGGCGTGGCACCGCCCACTTTTGATTAAGTCAAATTTGGAAATATTATTAATCATAAATCAAAAACCGCTCAAGATAGCAAAATAAAATTCGGTAAAAATTGATTTATTAAAACGATATTTGAAGAAAGTGTTCAACATATAAAGCTAACTCTTTGCTGAAAAAATAAACAAAATCGGTGAACGGACACGCCCACTTTTTGAACATAGTTCTAAAATATTTCTTCGTAAAATTAAAATCGCGATATTTCCATAATTGTATAAGTTATATAAATAAGATTTTACACACATATTAGCCTTTTTAAACAAAACTAAACTGTAAAAAAATTTTGTGGATTTTGGTGAAGTAGGCGTGGCGCCTCCCACTTTTTAGCATAAAAGCTCTGCTATTTTCAAAAGCGATTGGTTGGAATTTCAAGAATGTATTTCAATGAAATTTTGTGAGATGCTTCCCAATAGTATGTAGTATACTCCTGCCAAAAATTACGCAAATCGAATAACAATCAAACAAAGATTTACGGGCAAGTAGTTAACACCCTACTGCCTTTTTATACCTAGTAGTGCTTCGCACACAAGGTATATTAACTTCATTCGCCTAACGGTAGTATGTAACGGCATAAACGAATCGAGATAGATATTGACTTATATATATCAAAATGTTCAGGAGGAAAAGAGAAATTGATTGAGCCATGTCCGTCCGTCCGTCCGTCCGTCTGTAAACACGATAACTTGAGTAAATCTTGAGATATCTCAATGAAACTTGGTATGCAGGTTCCTTTTTACTTATCTCTGAACGCTATTGAAAATAGGCAAAATCGGTTAAAAGCCACGCCCACTTTCTATATATATAATATTTTCGAAAATACAAAAAGACTGATTATTCAGTACATAATACACCTATAAGGATAAAATTTGGTGTGTACCTTAGCGTTAAGGCAAAAAATAAATTTCTGAAGACATTTTTAAAAAAGGACGTGGCACCGCCCACTTTTGATTAAGTCAAATTTGGAAATATTATTAATCATAAATCAAAAACCGCTCAAGATAGCCAAATAAAATTCAGCACACATATTTATATTAATACAGGCAATATTTCGAAAAAAAATTAGCGAAATCGGAATAGGTCCACGCCCAATTTTATACGAAAGATTTTGAAAAGGATCATGGATATATTGAATATGCTATAACTTTGCTTAAACTAGCTGTATATCATTTCTATTTCACCCCTAAAGTGTTCGTGGGCAAAGAAAGTCGAAAGCACAACATTTTTGGAAAATGGGCGTGGCCCCGCCCCTTTATGGGGGATTATTCCACAAAACTTTCCATGCCATAACTCCGGTAAAAATTGACTTATTGAAACGATATTTAGAGAAATTGTTCAGCATATAAAGCTTACTCTTTGCTGAAAAAATAAACAAAATCGGTAAATGGACACGCCCACTTTTTGAACATAGTTCTAAAAAACTTCTTCGTAAAATTAACATCGCGATATTTCCATAATTGTATACGTTATATGAATAAGATTTTACACACATAATAGGCTTTTTAAACAAAACTAAACTGTAAAAAAATTTTGTGGATTTTGTTGAAGTAGGCGTGGCGCCGCCCACTTTTTAGCATAAAAGCTCTGATATTTTCAAAAGCGATTGCTTGAAATTTCAGAAAGGTATTTCAATGAAAGTTAGTGAGATGCTTCCTAATAGTATATAGTATACTCCTGCCAAAAATTACGCAAATCGGATAGCAAACACGCAAAATATACGGACAAGTAGTTAACACCCTACTGCCTTTTTATACCTAGTAGTGCTTCGCACACAAGGTATATTAACTTCATTCGCCTAACGGTAGTATGTAACGGCATAAACGAATCGAGATAAATATTGACTTATATATATCAAAATGTTCAGGAGGAAAAGAGAAATTGATTGAGCCATGTCCGTTCGTCGTCCGTCCGTCCGTCCGTCCGTCCGTCCGTCTGTAAACACGATAACTTGAGTAAATCTTGAGATATCTCAATGAAATTTGGTATGTAGGTTCCTTTTCACTTATCTCCGAGCGCTATTGAAAATAGGCAAAATCGGTTAAAATCCACGCCCTCTTTCTATATATATAATATTTTGGAAAATACAAAAAGAGTGATTATTCAGTACATAATACACCTATAAGGATAATATTAGGTGTGCACTTTAGCGTTAAGGCAGCAAATACATTTTTGAAGAAATTTTTAAAAAGGGGCGTGGCACCGTCCACTTTTGATATAGTCAAATTTGGAAATATTATTAATCATAAATCAAAAACCGCTCAAGATAGCAAAATAAAATTCAGCACACATATATATATTAATACAGGCAATATTTCGAAAAAGATTTGCGAAATCGGGTTAGGTCCACGCCCAATTTTATACGAAAGATTTTGAAAAGGATCATAGATATATTGAATATGCTATAACTTTGCTTAAACTAGCTGTATATAATTTCTATTTCACCTCTGAAGTGTTCCTGGGCAAAGAAAGTCGAAAGCACAAAATTTTTAGAAAATGGGTGTGGCCCCGCCCCTTTATGGGGGATTATTCCACAAAACTTTCCATGCCAAAACTCCGGTAAAAATTGACTTATTGAAACGATATTTAGAGAAAGTGTTCAGCATATAAAGCTCACTCTTTGCTGTAAAAGTAAACAAAATCGGAGAACGGACACGCCCACTTTTTGAACACAGTTCTAAAAAAATTCTTCGTAAACTTAAAATCGCGATATTTCAATAATTGTATAAGTTATATAAATAAGATTTTACACACATATTAGCCTTTTTAAACAAAACTAAACTGTAAAAAAATTTTGTGGATTTTCTTGAAGTAGGCGTGGCGCCTCCCACTTTTTAGCATAAAAGCTCTGCTATTTTCAAAAGCGATTGGTTGGAATTTCAAGAATGTATTTCAATGAAATTTTGTGAGATGCTTCCCAATAGTATGTAGTATACTCCTGCCAAAAATTAGGCAAATCGAATAACAACCAAGCAAGATTTACGGGCAAGTAGTTAACACCCTACTGCCTTTTTTATACCTAGTAGTGCTTCGCACACAATTTATATTAACTTCATTGGCCTAACGGTAGTATGTAACGGCATAAACGAATCGAGATAGATATTGACTTATATATATCAAAATGTTCAGGAGGAGAAGAGAAATTGATTGAGCCATGTCCGTCCATCCGTCTGTGAACACGATAACTTGAGTAAATCTTGAGATATCTCAATGAAACTTTGTATGCAGGTTCCTTTTTACATATCTCTGAACGCTATTGAAAATAGGCAAAATCGGTTAAAAGCCACGCCCACTTTCTATATATATAATATTTTCGAAAATACAAAAAGAGTGATTATTCAGTACATAATACACCTATAAGGATAAAATTTGGTGTGTACCTTAGCGTTAAGGCAAAAAATAAATTTCTGAAGAAATTTTTAAAAAAGGACGTGGCACCGCCCACTTTTGATTAAGTCAAATTTGGAAATATTATTAATCATAAATCAAAAACCGCTCAAGATAGCAAAATAAAATTCGGTAAAAATTGATTTATTAAAACGATATTTGAAGAAAGTGTTCAACATATAAAGCTAACTCTTTGCTGAAAAAATAAACAAAATCGGTGAACGGACACGCCCACTTTTTGAACATAGTTCTAAAATATTTCTTCGTAAAATTAAAATCGCGATATTTCCATAATTGTATAAGTTATATAAATAAGATTTTACACACATATTAGCCTTTTTAAACAAAACTAAACTGTAAAAAAATTTTGTGGATTTTGGTGAAGTAGGCGTGGCGCCTCCCACTTTTTAGCATAAAAGCTCTGCTATTTTCAAAAGCGATTGGTTGGAATTTCAAGAATGTATTTCAATGAAATTTTGTGAGATGCTTCCCAATAGTATGTAGTATACTCCTGCCAAAAATTACGCAAATCGAATAACAAACAAGCAAGATTTACGGGCAAGTAGTTAACACCCTACTGCCTTTTTATACCTAGTAGTGCTTCGCACACAAGGTATATTAACTTCATTCGCCTAACGGTAGTATGTAACGGAATAAACGAATCGAGATAGATATTGACTTATATATATCAAAATGTTCAGGAGGAAAAGAGAAATTGATTGAGCCATGTCCGTCCGTCCGTCCGTCCGCCTGTAAACACGATAACTTTAGTAAATCTTGAGATATCTCAATGAAACTTGGTATGCAGGTTCCTTTTTACTTATCTCTGAACGCTATTGAAAATAGGCAAAATCGGTTAAAAGCCACGCCCACTTTCTATATATATAATATTTTCGAAAATACAAAAAGACTGATTATTCAGTACATAATACACCTATAAGGATAAAATTTGGTGTGTACCTTAGCGTTAAGGCAAAAAATAAATTTCTGAAGAAATTTTTAAAAAAGGGCGTGGCACCGCCCACTTTTGATTAAGTCAAATTTGGAAATATTATTAATCATAAATCAAAAACCGCTCAAGATAGCCAAATAAAATTCAGCACACACACATTTATATTAATACAGGCAATATTTCGAAAAAAAATTAGCGAAATCGGATTAGGTCCACGCCCAATTTTATACGAAAGATTTTGAAAAGGATCATGGATATATTGAATATGCTATAACTTTGCTTAAACTAGCTGTATATCATTTCTATTTCACCCCTAAAGTGTTCGTGGGCAAAGAAAGTCGAAAGCACCAAATTTTTGGAAAATGGGCGTGGCCCCGCCCCTTTATGGGGGATTATTCCACAAAACTTTCCATGCCATAACTCCGGTAAAAATTGACTTATTGAAACGATATTTAGAGAAATTGTTCAACATATAAAGCTAACTCTTTGCTGAAAAAATAAACAAAATCGGTAAATGGACACGCCCACTTTTTGAACATAGTTCTAAAAAACTTCTTCGTAAAATTAACATCGCGATATTTCCATAATTGTATACGTTATATGAATAAGATTTTACACACATAATAGGCTTTTTAAACAAAACTAAACTGTAAAAAAATTTTGTGGATTTTGTTGAAGTAGGCGTGGCGCCGCCCACTTTTTAGCATAAAAGCTCTGCTATTTTCAAAAGCGATTGCTTGAAATTTCAAGAAGGTATTTCAATGAAAGTTAGTGAGATGCTTCCTAATAGTATATAGTATACTCCTGCCAAAAATTACGCAAATCGGATAGCAAACACGCAAAATATACGGGCAAGTAGTTAACACCCTACTGCCTTTTTATACCTAGTAGTGCTTCGCACACAAGGTATATTAACTTCATTCGCCTAACGGTAGTATGTAAAGGCATAAACGAATCGAGATAAATATTGACTTATATATATCAAAATGTTCAGGAGGAAAAGAGAAATTGATTGAGCCATGTCCGTCCGTCCGTCCGTCCGTCTGTAAACACGATAACTTGAGTAAATCTTGAGATATCTCAATGAAATTTGGTATGCAGGTTCCTTTTCACTTATCTCCGAGCGCTATTGAAAATAGGCAAAATCGGTTAAAATC